>JAMPIV010019174.1:0-57500 GCA_024509875.1 Oreohelix idahoensis | reverse complement strand
TGAAAAGTCTTATGGCAAACACTTTATTTAAATTAAACCATATAAGAACAGTGTAAAAGGTGAATTAAAATGTTTTATAGATGAACAACACATGTCGTTTTCTGTTTTAATTTTCTTACACTACAGACGTCAACTTGAATAAGTTTACTGAAAGCAGTAAAAACTTTTAAAAAACATTTTCGGGTAAAAACTTAGGGCATGTTATAAACCAATGTACTGAAAGCAGTGATCAATCTGAGGTTGTTGGTATCTCCATAGAGTGTGTCCAGGAGCGGTGCTCGTTTTGAGAATTTTAATGATTTTATTATTTTTTAATACGTTTTGGAGTCTCCTCAAACCGACGCCGGTGCAGCGGCACCCCTCGCACACCTCAAGAGCCGACCCTACATTGCACCTCCCTCCTGAACTTACTAAACACATTGTGGAGGTAAAATGATTGGCCGGTTTGACTTGAAGAAGAAGAGTATAGCACTTTAAGAGGTGTGCTGGGGAGGACAGGCTTAAGGGTGGTCCCTGAAGTCCTCTGTTTGAAAGCGTGTCTGTGAAATGGATCAGGTAAAGTGAATTTAGTTCATGTCTGAGCTGCACTGTCTGGTTTGAGTGTGAGTGACTGCATTGTGTCACATTAATTTTTAGCTTTGCTGTCTCAGAAGGGCGGTGAGGTTTAGCTATAAAATTGTAGAACCCTATTTCTGACGTTATATGCCCGCCTTTCAACATGCCAGGCAGTTTCATTTAAATAAAAGGATGTGCTGCTACAGTAGTGCGGCACATATGTTAAACACAACACGAGCAAGAACAAAAAATCGAGGAAGTTGAGGGGAACTGCGGTAAGACGTGGAGTACAATGGATGGGTTTGAAAAAAAATCGAAAAAAGGTGATTCGTCTTACGAGGACAAAAGACAAAAAAAGTAGTCTACGTTACGGCCACAAGGCCTTCGTCAGGAAAAGAAAGAAAGTGAAGGCTAGATAGGAGACATAAGAACTTAAAGAAATATAAAAATAAAACCTAGGTACTTCCCTGAAGGCGAAGCATGGCTGAAAAGGAAGTGACTTCTGCCCCCGGATGTACACAATACATACTAAGAAACTAAAAACTAAAAAACGAAACTGAACAAAAAACTACCCAAATGTAATAAAAGTGGGGACTGGAAATAGAAGAGGACAGAATAAGTAGGAGATAAATGAATATGAAATCAAAAATCAAGACAAATTAGAAACCATGTATATCCATACATATTATGGAGGATGGCATAAAAATAGAAGAATAGGATAAGAGTGGAAAGAGTCAAAATAGAGCAAGAGAGGAAAGAGTGACCTCAGACAAAGGTTGGAAAGTGTTGAGACCGGCTTGTTTTAGACACCCCATGCGGTGGATAAGACGGTTCTCAAGCTGTTCTCGGCTGGCAGTGTCAGAGGAGCAGGATCGGATCGCAGTGACCTGGATGTCGATGGGACCATGGTGGTCAGGACTATTGAAGTGTGTGGCAACTGGTGTGGACTTTTGCTGAGAGATGTCATTTAAGTGCTGGCTGAATCTGTCCCCAAGTCGTTTGCCTGTTTGGCCAATATAGGTTTTTGCAGCAACGTTTACATATGATCGTATAAATGACATTACGCGATTCACACGTGAAGCTACTAGTGATGGTGTACGTAGCCTTAGGAAAGGACACCTTCTGGGTTGAGATGACATACTTGCACGTGTTGCATCGTGTCCGACCACAGGGTAGTGTGCCAAAGTGAGTGGCATTCTCCTTTGGGAGACGGCTGTGAACAAGAAGATCCTTCAAGTTCTTGTCGCGTCTATATGCCACCAAAGGTGCTTCACCGAATACTTCTTGGGTCGCAGGCTCTGCTTGGAGGATAGGGAGGTGGCGGAACAGGATCTGTTTGACAGCAGTACTGTGAGGGTGATGGGTCAAGATTAATTTGACTCTATCTGAAGTGGATTTATAGTGAGGTATGAGGGCCTCCTGACGAGAGATGGGGAGCACACGTTGGAGAGCAGAGGTGAGAACATGTTCCGGATAAAGTCTACTACGGAAGAAATCCAACATCTCATTTGTCTCACAGATATGTCTGAGACTGATTTATATCGCTTCATCGACTTTGTCAACCACTTTCACCCCACCATCAAGTTCACCTCCCTCGTCTCCACAGTATCTGTCAACTTCCTTGACATTACTATTTCTATCACGCCCTCCGGCCTTAATACCTCAGTATACTACAAGCCGACAGATGCCCACAGCTACCTCCTGTATACCTCTTCTCATCCTCGGGCCTGTCGTGACTCCCTTCCTTTTTCACAACTTCTCCGCCTCCGCCGTTTGTGCCAAGACGACGATGACTTCCACTTCCGAGCAAATGAGATGTTGGATTTCTTCCGTAGCAGACTTTATCCGGAACATGTTCTCGCCTCTGCTCTCCAACGTGTGCTCCCCATCTCTCGTCAGGAGGCCCTCATACCTCACTATAAATCCACTTCAGATAGAGTCAAATTAATCTTGACCCATCACCCTCACAGTACTGCTGTCAAACAGATCCTTTTCCGCCACCTCCCTATCCTCCAAGCAGAGCCTGCGACCCAAGAAGTATTCGGTGAAGCACCTTTGGTGGCATATAGACGCGACAAGAACTTGAAGGATCTTCTTGTTCACAGCCGTCTCCCAAAGGAGAATGCCACTCACTTTGGCACACTACCCTGTGGTCGGACACGATGGAACACGTGCAAGTATGTCATCTCAACCCAGAAGGTGTCCTTTCCTAAGGCTACGTACACCATCACTAGTAGCTTCACGTGTGAATCGCGTAATGTCATTTATACGATCATATGTAAACGTTGCTGCAAAACCTATATTGGCCAAACAGGCAAACGACTTGGGGACAGATTCAGCCAGCACTTAAATGACATCTCTCAACAAAAGTCCACACCAGTTGCCACACACTTCAATAGTCCTGACAACCATGGTCCCATCGACATCCAGGTCACTGCGATCCGATCCTGCTCCTCTGACACTGCCAGCCGAGAACAGCTTGAGAACCGTCTTATCCACCGCATGGGGTGTCTAAAACAAGCCGGTCTCAACACTTTCCACACCTTTGTCTGAGGTCACCCTTTCCTCTCTTGCTCTATTTTGACTCTTTCCACTCTTATCCTATTCTTCTATTTTTATGCCATCCTCCATAATATGTATGGATATAAACGTTTTCTAATTTGTCTTGATTTTTGATTTCATATTCATTTATCTCCTACTTATTCTGTCCTCTTCTATTTCCAGTCCCCACTTTTATTACGTTTGGGTAGTTTTTTGTTCAGTTTCGTTTTTTAGTTTTTAGTTTCTTAGTATGTATTGTGTACATCCGGGGGCAGAAGTCACTTCCTTTTCAGCCATGCTTCGCCTTCAGGGAAGTACCTAGGTTTTATTTTTATATTTCTTTAAGTTCTTATGTCTCCTATCTAGCCTTCACTTTCTTTCTTTTCCTGACGAAGGCCTTGTGGCCGTAACGTAGACTACTTTCTTTGTCTTTTGTCCTCATAAGACGAATCACCTTTTTTCGATTTTTTTTCAAACCCATCCATTGAGCAGGAACAAAGCAGCATATATGTTTAATGCAACACCCGCAGGAGCAAAGCGGCGCATGCGTTAAATACAACACTTGCAGGAACAAAATGGTACATATTGTGACGGTACCGACTCCCCTGCTTTGCAATAATGGTCCAAAACTCAAGAGAATCTAAATGGGTCCGTCAAAGGTGTCTACCTTCGCACAAGACTACTCTTGGCAGAGATGTAGATAGAAGGGTAATGACGCTTCTATCCCACGGCAGTGTTCGCAAGATATTAAGAAAAGCGAAAACAATGCTGCATTGGCTGAGCACGTTAATTCTATGATCTGCCGACCACTTTTGTGAAGGATTAAGTAATTATTAGTTTCAGCTCGTTAAGCCCCCACCTCTGATTTACTCAGTGGAATTCTTATTGTTCTGGTATATCTCTGTTTAGAGTGGGTTTACTAATTTGACTAAGACAAACATGCAGTACATTTAAAATGATTAAATCGAAGTTAAATTTGTATATTAACAAATAATAGATTTAATAATCATTTAGTTTTAACAAGGTGTAGCGAAATCTGTGAGATAATCGCTTATTTCAGTAAGATTTTAGTACTATGCTAATAAATACACCCGCCCTCGGGTGTCTGACTATTTTCATCTTCAACGCCAGTAGAGCGCTGCCTTTGGTACAGTGAAAATGCTTAAAAAATGACCCGCCGTAAAAATCTAACACGCTTTAGTTTCGGTTTCGAAACGTACAATAAACATTTTAACATCTCGCCGATCTGCTGCACGAAACGGGGAGAAAGCTTATAATTAACGAATTGCCAGAACTGTGTGACCAAACTGGCGTTTGAATTAACGTAATATGTTAACTTTAACACTAAAATTTGTAATAGCTCTGACATTTCTTAGTAGTGAGAACGAGACGATTGTAATAATTAACGCCAACACTACCAATGTTTTTGAAAAACCCCTCTTCGCTCTGCACGCGGTCTCTTTATTTAATATATACACGATGTGAGCAAAGCCAGCAGAGACAAACACACAGACAGTTTTCCATTTCCTCCTAGCGGTAAAATTCTGACGTCACTCAAACTAGTTGGTTATTTGAATAATGAAGAAATGATAGAGACAGGGGGGGGGGGGGGGGGATGGCCGACTTGAGTAAAAGTTATATTTGACAATTGACAGTGACAAAACTGAAAATCTAAACCATAAGGAAACTGACCATAAAAATCATATAGTAGGATAGCTTAGTGTCCCCTGAGCAAAAATATGTTTTAAAAAATATGGTAGTCCAAGTATTAGCCAAGTTATTGAGATAATATTATATGTCTAAGAACGCTTGGACGGACAGACTGTTGTTCTTACTCGTTACACATAACGTTATTGGGGACGCAAGTTTAAAAAAGAGGCATGGTAGTAATTCAAATTCTATTGGTTGGTATAAGAGTATAGGAGTAAAAGGGGGAGATAGGAAAAATGTTAACTAAAACTAAACATCTTTTTCTATTGGCATAACTAACGCAGACTGACCAATGGACTACGAGGCCCATAGTTTGTTTGGAATTTGTTTTTGTTTTTTCAAACTAACTTCAAAAATATTTAGTAGTGCCTGCTTTCATTGGTCGGCTCTAATAGATATTGGCAAAAGGCATAGTGGTCTTGTGGCCATTTGATTAGAAAATTTTATGCAAACAACTACGTTGAGAGCAGATGTGATAATTGTAAAATTAACTACTAAATTCACTATCTGGACGGGGCAGAGCAAAACTGAGGCCATATTCTTTGCCAGTCAACGTTATTTGTGACATATTTCTTTGAATTAGTGGTAAGAATGCTTTATGTATTTACATGCTTGATTAAAACTGAAAAAGTTAGATACTGCTGTGGAAAAGTAAAGGACATGCCGGGAGCAAACATTATTGAGTCCTCACATTGAACTGTATTTGACTGTTGCATATTATTATGATTTTATATTAATAATTTGATATTGGAAGATGTTAGTAAGCCTCAGTGTTCTATGAACACTCTTCAACATGCCTAGAGCGTTTATAATTTAGAAAAGAAAAGAAAAATCATATATAAAAAGGAGATGTGGTTACTCCACGTTATTGGATTGAAGCAAACTATGTAAAAGTACAGTGGCGTATCTGCCATAGGGACCTGAGGTGTGGTCACAGAAAGGTGTGAGTCATATAATTAGGGGCTGATGCACATGAATGCACACGAGGCTGACCCCATACCTTCATGTATACATAGGGATACGAAGTTGTGATCAGATATGAAAAGGCCAGGGTGTCTTTTTATTACAGGGTTTTTTATTTCCGTTTGCCATCCGGTGACAGGAAACCTGATGAGTGAGTGAGAAGAGAAAAGTCTCCATTATAAAGTTTATGCTGTCATCAGATAGCCTGAAAGAGCTTGTGTGTGGGTGCTGATCTATACTGACTTATTTTCGTCATACCAAGAATACCAGGTGACACGATAACAGCTGGGACATCTGACACTTCATCCAAATAAACTGGTTCTTATCAAAATAAAACAGAATTATATGGGGCATGATGAAAACAACAGCTCCTCATAACCAATGACAATCACTAGCATCTATTAAAGTTTTAGTCTGTGAATACACCTACAGGAACTCTATAATAACATATATTCATAGGACCAAGAGTCCATACTTTTAGTTAAATCATTATATGTAAATATATTTCCACATTTTCAAAGACCTGTATAAAAGAGATGGCGGGACAGGCAGATTAAATTGTACAAAGAAAAAACATTCCAATTTTAAAGAAAACTTTAACCACCGTCTTATTCATTTTCTTATTGTGAGTTAAAGTGTATTGTGTTGATGTACTATCATTTTCATTTCACCCCTAGACACTAGAGACATCATACACCAGCCACTAGAATCAAAATACTGACTGTGTGAGATCTAGGGAGGTAGCGTTAGGTTCCCTGATATAATATATCATCATCATCATCATCATCCTCTTTTTTAGAGTCACGGACCTACATGTGCTTGACCTCACACAGTTGACACAGACACAACTATCTTTCTTGTTAGGAATAACATCTTAACCTCCCCAGCAAATTACACTTGCTACAAAAGGGTTAAAATAACTGAAAAGTTTCAAAGAAAAGGTTCATCACTGACTGATAGTAGGTTTTATGAAAAAATGTTCACTTTGGCATCTTCTGGTTTCACTTAGCTGCCAATAGTAATTTCTGCTCCCGCTGATGGGTTCTGTGCAGATAAATCACTGAAGGTCTCACGTCTCTGGTCAAGATTACAGGTGCAGTACGTTTCAAGTACAATCAAGAAGTAACTGCCAAGCTGGTCTCGTGTTTCTACGTCAATCCACTTATACACTCACTTTGTTCCAGAGATTAGTTAAATTGAATAGCTTTATTCTTATGTTTACATTTAAATGATAAGGTTAATAGTACAGATAGAATATGTTTACATTTACATCTCCACTGTTGGAAAAGTGTTCACAATATAAATTGAATATAATTTCATTTACATTTACTCTGACTGAAAAGTTTGAAACTTTCATTAACTTTGAAGTGAATATGTTTACATAGACATTTACAGTGGTTTGAAAATGTAAGTATTACAATTAGAATGTACATCATTTCTTTCATCTTTCCCTCCCTGCTCCGCGTGGAACTTGGGAATACTTTATGCTTTAAGTTCTCTGTGAGAAACTAGCAATAATGCGGTCACCAGCCCTTGCAGTGGTGGTTCATGAAATCATCATTCTATATGATGGGGTTGCCAGCCTCAAATGACCTGGACATCCACTAGCGATTTTCACACATTAATATTCACATGGCAATATATACATATTAGTTCACATCTTCTTCTTCTTCGATCCTTAACCACCGACCGTCAAAGCAGTCAGTGGCCATCACGCCTAGTGGCGTCTTGTAGGGCAACAACAAATTGATTCCACTTTGCACGGTCGGTGGCCATCCTTCGTACAGTGCCCCAACTCTGGTTCATTCTTTGCATCTCAGCCTCCACGGTCCTCCGCCAAGTTGTTTTTTTTTGGTCGGCCTCTCTTTCGCTTTCCTTCAGGGGTCCAAAAGCATAGCTGTTCTTGTGATGGCATCGGGGTCTCTTCTGAGGACATGACCAACCCAGCTCCAGCGTCTGCCAGCTATGATGGTATGCATGTCCTCTTGTTTGCTACGAGTAAGCAGATCTTGGTTGGTGATGGTATTCGGCCAAAAGATTCGGTGAATTTTTCTTAGGCATGTTGTGTGAAAAGAGGACAATTTTGACATTTCCTTCTCTGTGACTCTCCAGCATTCCGCACCATAGAGAAGCACAGAAAGCACGCAACTCTGGTATAATCTTAATTTTGTGCTTGTGCTGTATTGGGAGGACTTCCAGATGTTATTTAGGCTAAAGAAGGCTGTTCTTGCCTTATTCATTCTGATGTTGATGTCTTTGCCTGCCCCACCGTCTGGTGTTACTATGCTTCCTAGGTATGTGAAGGTATCTGTCTGTACCAGTTGCTGATTCCTTACTGATATGGGCTCAGGGTTGCTCACATTGAGCGTCATGACCTCAGACTTCTTTAAATTGATGTTCAAGCCCACCTGCTGGCTAAATTTATTAAGTCTATCCGTTTTTTCGTGGATGTGTTGATGTGAATGTGCCAGCAGTGCAATGTCATCTGTATATTCCAGATCTTCCAATGTTGAAAATGTAGTCCATCTTATTCCTCTTGGACTGCCCTCTGTTGTCTGTCGCATCACCCAGTCTATGACTGTTAAAAATAGAGTGGTTGATAAGGGGCATCCCTGTCGTACTCCTGTCTTCATCTCGAAGGTTAGGTTGCTCTGCCCAACACTACACGTAAAGTTGGCATAGAGGCTTTTTATGATTGACACTATGCAGCTTGGAATTCCACAAGCCCTCAGTATTTTCCATAAACTGTCCCTATGTATGCTGTCAAAAGCCTTTTCAAAATCAACAAAATTTATGTAAAGCTGTCTTTGCCATTCTGAGCACTGCTCTATAATGTTCCTGAGAGTGAATATATGGTCTACACATCTTCTGTTCTTTCTAAATCCTGCTTGTTCTTTCCTCAGTTTGTAGTCTACTGCCTTTGAAATTCTCTGTATAATTATCCTGCCTAGTATTTTGCTGGGAACTAAGAGAAGAGTGATTCCTCTCCAATTATTGCAGTCTGAAAGATCTCCCTTCTTGGGCAATTTGACAATTATTCCTTTGTTCCATTCTGATGGTGTTGTCCCCGTTTTCCACACTTGTGCAAATAGTGGTTCTAATAGTTCTGCTGCTAGCTCAGGGTCTGTCTTAAATAGCTCTGCATTTAAGTTATCATGGCCCGGAGCTTTTCCGTTCTTTAACCCTTTGATTGCTGTGATGATTTCTTCTTTTCGTGGAATGTCTGTATTTACATCTAGATCGTTTTCAGCCTCAGGAACATTCAATTGTGTCTCTGGTATTTCCTTGTTCAGAGTTTCTCTGAAGTGCTCTGCCCATCTTGTTTCCTGTCCCTCTGCTGTCTTGATGAGATTTCCTTGCTTATCTCTAACTAATGTAATATTGTTTGCACCTTGTTTTCCGCTGATGAATTTAGTTATTTTGTATACTGTGCTTTGTTCATTTCTCAGTGCTGCCTCTTCTGCCTGTTTTGCAAGATCGTCTAGGAAATTCCTTTTGTTGGCTCGGGTTTGGCGTTTAACTTCCCTGTCCAGTTGACTGTACTGTTCGCTATATAGTTGCTTTAACCTGGGGGACTTCGCTTCTGTTTTCTTTCTTTTCATTTCCTTTCTCATCTTTATGGTGTTTAGTGTTTCTGGTGTTATCCAGTCTTGCTTCTTCCTTTCCTGGAATCCTAAGCATGATTTGCTACTTTCCTTATATATTGTTGAAATGGTGTTGAAATTCTGGTCTATATCATCAGTCAATGTCTTTTCCTGGCTTTTGGCAAATTAATATCGTTTCTTAATGTCGGCCGCAAAAGCTTTTCTGGTAAGGGGGTCCTTCAATTTGCTGATGTCAAACCTTTTCTGTGTAGTTACAGTTGGTCCAGCCCTTCTTAGTTTCACTTTCAGTTTTGCTACTACTAAATGGTGATCGCTTCCCACATCTGCACCTCTTCTTACCTTCACATCTTGTAATGCATGTCTCCATCTACCGTTAACCATGATGAGGTCTATCTGGTTTCTGTCCCGACCATTTGGTAATTCCCATGTTAACTTGTGAATTTCCTTATGTGGGAAAAGTGTTCCTCCAATGACCAGATTGTTAATGCTACAGAAACTTATTAGCTTATCCCCATTTTCGTTTGCTATTCCGCTGCCGCATTTCCCCATTGTTCTTTCATTATATGTATTGTGTGTACCAACTTTCGCATTGAGGTCTCCCATTACTATAACAAGGTCATATCTAGGTGTGTCCTCCATTTCTTTCTGCAGTTGTTGATAGAATTCATCCTTGACCTCCTCATCGCTATCATTCGTTGGTGCGTAGCATTGTATTATTGTAGTGTTGGTGAATCTCCCTCTCAATCTCAATCGTATCAGTCTGTTGTTGATGGGTTTCCATTCCAGTAATGTCCTTTCTATCCCTTTCTGTAGTATAATGGCTACGCCTTCACTGTGCTGTCCATCCTCTCTTCCAGAGTAAAGTACTGTTTCTCCTGTTGCTGTTTTAACTTTTCCTGCCCCTGTCCATCTGCTCTCGCTTATCCCCAGGATGTGTAACCTATAGTTTCTCATTTCTGCCGTGACCTGTCTTAGTTTACCTGTCTCGTACATTGTCCTGACATTCCAAAATCCTATTCTTGTATCCTGTTTTGCAGTCAGGACATCCGTTTTCATGTCAGTGGCTTCCTTTCGGCTTTCACCACTGACAGTCATACGAGCCACAGACTCCGAATGTCCATCCCGCAGCAAAGTTTGTTCATTTGATGTTATTTCCGTAACTTCATTACTTTTTTTACATAGACAGGGGTGTCAGCCCTATGCTAAAACTCCCAACCCGGAGGACCAGGGTACCAGCTTTTGTCTGACCCCTACCCACACAGACCAGTCCAGCTTGGTTGAACCTACCAGGAGTAAAACTCCCACTGGCATAGCTCTGGGGATTGTCAGGGTACGCAAGCTGCCATACCGCTACAAGGTATAGGTACCATTGATGGCAGTATTAGTTCACATGTTAGTAATGAAAGATATAGAATGTAGAATGCACAGCCTACGCCAATATTGGCTCACAGACTGTTTGCTCAGAGGAATAAAGGCACTGGAATAGGCCTCTTACACGTGTTCTTAGGGGTCGTTAATTTAACAATGAATTCCCACTTTGACTCTGTGCTTTAGATTCCTCAGATTCCCAGGTTCCTAGTTAAATGATAGAGTTTATTCTGGGATCTGAAGTCTTCAAAATTGCTCAAACAATGGTCCGGTTCCGATATAAGAATCTTGATTCGAGGCTCTGGCAAGGTCTGGTTGTCGTCTTGGCAATCGAATCTCACAGAAAACTAGACTTGCAAAAAACCCAGGCTATATTGCCTGTCTTCCTCCGCATTTGTTTGTTACGGTGCTAAGCAGAGTGATAATCGTTTCAAACATGCGTGTTTTGTGGGATAATTTCAAAATTATTTCCGCCTGAAATAATGTGCGTGATGCATAAGGTCACCTCTCCCATATATGGAAGTGACACGTCCGTACACTCCCTCAGCAATGTGTGTAAGATGTAACATCTTACTTTCCCATAAAGTAATATGTTCGTGAAAGTCGGACAGGAAACGATTATGTCATTCATGTCTGTCTATAAGGTGTCTCACCGTAGTGGCTATCAAACTTTCAGCGATTACCATCTTGGTGAAGAACGCACCCTGGCTTATCAGCAATTAAGCAAATACGCTGGGCGATTTTAGTGTTAATCTGTAAACTGATGTCGGCCACACCCGAGATTAACCAACATGGTTTTCGATTAATATTATCTCATCCATTCCTTCCCCAGCAGGGAGGGACGAATAACCAAACAGACATGACTTCATTTCGCTGAAAGGAGTGTAAGAATGTTGAAAATACAAAATATCTACTAAAAAGTTGAGAAAGAGAAAGGTGGCGACCCGGAAATTCCAGGTAATCAGTCATCACTTCAACTGAAAATGAGTACTGCCGTAGTGGAGAAGAGATCAAAAAGAGGTCGCCAATGGTCAAGCAAACGACATTATAAGGGCCGGATTTCGGCCTCTTACAATCTGATGTCAAATGCGTGTCAGTTTTGCACGATTTGCAATATCGTCATCCAGTTCCCTGGGCTGAATTGCTCTGTTTCTGCCTCTGGTGATCTTGTGGTTGTTGTTGCTGTTGGTGTGCTGTTTTGGATGTTGTGTTGTCCGTACTTTTGGAGCTATCATCTGGGTGATCCTTCTGTTTGGGGTGACTATCGTGGTGGCGCCTCTTAGGCGGATCCAGTTCCGACTGGGCGCTCTGGTACCTATCGGCAAATAATACCACCTGCTCAAGAGTTTCGGCCCCATGCTCAGCCAGGAACCTTCTCATGTCAGGGGTGAGCGAGTTCTTGAACTGCTTCACGAGAATCCTCTCCTTCAGCCCTTCAAAAGATTCATCAAAGATGCTCAGAGATCCCCACTTCTCCAAGTACGTTTCTAGTCGTTTAGCAAATTGTCGAAAAGATTCATCTTTCTGCCTTTTAACCTCACGGAGTTTACAACGGAAGGTCTCTGCGTTAAGCATGAAACGCGGAAGCAGAGCTTTCTGCAACATATCGTAGTTATTTTGTTCTTCCGTGGGCATCTTGAGAAACACATCATAAGCAGATCCCTTAAGACTCTGGGATAGCTTCATGTTGTATCTCTCCCTCTCCAAGCCATATGTTGCTGCTAAGGATTCAAACCTAGAGAGATAGATGTCAATTTCCTCCGAGGCCTCATTATAGACATCTATTTGGAAGGATATGGAACTAGGTGCCACCACCTGAGTGGTACTTCCTCCTTCCTCCCTTCCCGCCATTGTTAGAACTAGAATCTACTCTTCTTCCTTCGAGTTCCAGTTCTTTCATTCTAATAGCGTGAGCTCTGTCGTCCTGTTCCTTCCTTTCTGCTCTTTCGGCCTGTTCCTTCTCCTTAGCGAATGCCCTCTCGGCCTGTTCCTTCTTTTTTTGGAATGCCCTCTCTTTTTCTCTCTCTGCGGCTTCGTGTTCTGCTATGGCTTTTTCGTGCACTCTGGCCAGTTTTCTTTCCTGGCGTTCCACGGCTTTCTCTTCACGGAGTGCGGCCTTCTCTGCCTCCATCCCGTCTTTTTCCTCTTTATCTTTTTCTTTCTGTTCCTGTTCTCGCACCGAAGTAAGCACGAAGTCAGAAAGTTCTTTAGCTGAAAACCCTAGTTCGCGGCCTAGATTAAGGTAAAAAGTATGGAGGCTTTGGGACTGCCATTCTGAGGAAAAGGTCTGTTTACAAAGCTACGCAAAGTTACAACAGCTACTAACACTAAACACCAAATTTACAACACTTAATTTGCCACACCAAGTGAACTTCTTATTTCTTTAACTTTAACTTTAGTTTACAAGAAATTTCTTTCTTTCAATTATTCTTTACAAAGCTATTTTTACTGTTATTTATACATATAATGAATGCTCAGTCTTACTATAATACACTCTCTTGGCACTATTATTTCAGTCAATCTGAAATTTATGTCAATCCCGTCTAGGGAATTACTAGACAAGTTCTATAATCCGGGACAAGTCGCCCAATTGTGACGGTATTGCCTCCCCTGCTTTGCAGTAGTGGTCCAACAGTGGCCAAAACTCAAGAGTATCTATTATAGGTTTCAACTGAGTCTATCTTTACACAAGATTACTCTTGGCAGAAATGTCGATAGAAGAGTAGTAAAGCTTCTATCACAAGGGAGTCTTCATAAGATATTCAGATAAGCGAAAACAATGCTGGCTGTCACTAAGCACGTTAATTCTATAATCTGCCAACACTTTTTTGTAGAATTTAGCAATGGTTTATTCTAGCTCGTTAAGCCCCCACCGCTGAGGTAATCAGTGGAATTATTATAATTATATATATATATATATATATATATATATATATATATATATATATATATATATATATATATATATATATAGCTCTGTTTAGAGTGTGTGTTTAGCAACTTTGACTGAGACAAATATATAGTTCATTTAAAAGGATTAAATCGAAGTTAAATTTGTAACATAACAAATAACAAAATTTAATAATCACTTCAAGTTTTAACGGTTGGAAAATAAATTGAATAGTTATGGAAAAGTTTCATCGCTTGATTGGGATTTAACTGAATAAAGGAGGTCACTTTTGGCAGCGAATATTTGCACTTAGCTGCCAATGGTAGTTTCTTCTCCTGCTGGGTCAGTTCCTTTCATTCTGCTCTTGCTCGTCTCTGGTCAAAGTTTGTAGGGTGAATCTCGTTTCCCAGGAAAGTCTAGGAGAGTCTTTAAAGCTGACACTGCTTGTGCCAGAAATGGTCTTTTCTGCTGGTACCACCAATAACTGGTAATAGAAATAGAAACGAAACGCTCTTCTGAGTATGGCGTTTTCCGACACAGTTATGTGCCCCCCCCCCCCCACCCTCCCTCTTCTATTCTACCATTCAGATTCAGAATTTACCCTCGATGAGAATTAAATTTAAACCCTCGGGATAAAACTTTCTTTACATTTAAACTGAATACCTGTAGCTTTACATTACATTTAAATGAAAAAGGTTAAATGTACAGATATAATATGTTTTACATTTACATCTCCATTGTTTGAAAAGTGTTCACAATATAAATTCATTTATGTTTCATTTATATTTACACTTATGTAAAAGTTTGAAACTTCTATTAATTAAAATGAATATATTCTCATTGACATTTACACTGGTTTGAAGCTGGAAAACTTACATTAATTTTAAAGTGAATATGTATATAGGGACATTTACACTGCTTTGAAAATGTAAGTCTTGTTCTTAGAAAGTACATCATTTCTTTCATCTTTCCCTCCCTGCTCCATAGGGAACTTGGGACTACTTTATGTTTTTAGTGCTCTTTGCGAAACTATCAATAAATCAATCACCAGCCCGTGCAGTGGTGGTTCATGAATCATCATTCTATACGCTGAGGTTGCCTGCCGCAAATGACTTTGACATCCAATAGCTAGATTCACACATTAAACTTCACATGGTAATATATACATATGTATGTTAGTTCACATGTTAGTAATAAAATATGAAATGTAAATCACAACTTACGCCAATCCTGGCTACCGACTTGTCGCACAGATGAATAAAAGAGACGAATCTTTCTCTTACACGTGTCTGGGATTTCTTTTAATTTTACAATAGATTGTCCCCTCTGACTCCGTGTTTCTTTAGTTTCCTAGTCCCGGTGTTCCTTATTAAAATTTGAAAGAGATTTTTTGTGCTTTATAAGTCTTATCTGGTTCTCCAATAACAGGTCCGGTTAGCAAATAGGAATTATGAATCTAGTTCTTCACTCTGGCGAAGGTCTGTGTAGTAAAGTAAATCTGTGTGACACCCCACTCAAATTTCCCCGCTTGAAAATTAACTAACGTACTCCTAAAATCTATTAATAACTACCGCATTTGAAATTTGTCTCAAGGCCACCGTAAAATCAACCGCCAACAATTTGACTAAAGAATTTGAATTTTTCTACTACACCAAGTTAAAAAGGTTACTACCCCCAAACACACCCCCCCCCTCCTAATATTTATTAACGAACGGCGTAAAAATTAACAACCAATCGGATTGTTACCTCGTTTTATAGTGACGATAAAAATTTTGGTTGGAGTGAGAAAATGTCTAATATGTGTTTTTAACAAAAATTAAATAATTTATTCCTCAAAAACTAAAGAGAATTAAAAGGAAAGAGATATCTGGAATTGTAGCGTTGATATTGATTAACATAATACCATAAAGATTTCCCATTAATAAAACTATTTTGACGTAGAAACATTTATTTTATTAATATTTTCAGTTCGGGAAAAAGCACAATTAATTACTTAAAAATTACATAGATGAAAACGGGGAGAAAAAAATGAAGGAAACCTATAGAGGTAGATAGAGAGCAGCTGGCCGTTTAATAATGTTGTTCGACATTGCCAGTTGGAAGAGGTTACGACAGCCTAAGTAGGAAATGCCTAAGCAGACTTAGAGGGAAGTGAAACTAATTTGTGTTTGAATATTGCCATAAAATCCTACGACTGTAAGTCCAGAGGCCACTAGCAATCTTCTGCAGTGCCACAGTGTTCTAATGACACATGAAAACATACCTAGGATGTTTGAACAAAAGATTTAACAGGTCACAAGAAGAAAATTGTATACCCCAGCTGATTTTAGGGAGGACAATCAATGCTTAAAGTGACAGAGGCGTTGAGCCATAGGGGAAGAAGAATGTAAACACAGGACGGAGTGAAGTCAAAGAAAATAGGGTCTGGTGCAAATGGTTCGCACACGTGACTGATCCCAGAAAATCTTAGTATTGATTAGTTGTGGAATTGTTATAACCAGCATATAAAAGGGAGGGAATATCCTTCTTTTTCAGGGTTATGTTGCCTATTACTTAGTGGTGGCAGGAAACCTGGTGCAGGCAGACCTTGTGTACATTGAAGCCTCAGTAAAGCTGCATGCTGCATCTGTGGTCAGAAGACAACTCTTGTGTTGACCTTGCATAGTCTACAGTCATCCACCTCAGACAGGTTGTCAGGTCAAGTCCCTTTAAATAGGCATATGAGATCTCATCTTAACAATTTCCACAACCAGAACAGAAATTCCTGTGGGCGTGATGATACCAACAGACCCTCACAAAATTGACTAGTTGTTATAGAAAGTAGCAAATCAGACTGTGGGATACACATACAGTGACACTTTAATATACCAGTTATGAACAAAGGGTCCTCTTTATTTATTTATATGTTGTAAATAAAATTTTCTTGATTTGAAAACATTCCTGTCCCAAATGAATTGAGGTACAGGAAAATAAAAAATTGTAAAATATTAATATAACTTTACCAACAGTCTTACTTACTTCACTTTTATTGAGTTAAAGTTATGTTTGACATTGTTCATACATCACAATAGATACATTACCCTAGACACTTGCCACACAACATCCCAGAGATTATTTTACACAGAGTGAGATCTTAGAGAGGTAGCGGATAGGGACCCTGAGAACATCATCATCATCAATTAGACTCAGGGAACTTACACAGCTGGACCTCACTTTGTTTACCCTTAGTGTAGTAACATCAATAACCTCTCACATTACCACAGTCTGATGTTGTCTTGGCGAGCGTGCAAATCACAGAGAAATAAAACTCTGAAATTGTCAGCCTATATTCCCTCCAATGATGTTATGAATCTAATCAGTGCGATCCAATCATTTCAAACAGGTCGGGTGTGGCACTTTCCAAATATTTGCTACACGGAAAATTTTTCAAAAGGTCACGTCTCCCATATATGGTAATATGATGTCTTGCATACACTCTCACCGACACATCTGTAGACTCATATTGTCTCAAATGTAATAAATCCATGATTACTTTTTACCAAGTGACCGGAAGCGATTATATCACTCTTGTCTGCCCACAAGTGTCACACAAACGGTAATGTTGGTGTAGCAAGGATGACCCGGAAGCGCTTATGTCATAAGTTCCGCCTCGTGCACGGGTTATCGTGTGTTTCGCCAGACAAAGAAATCTGGTTCTATTCAACACTCCTTGTCGCTTGAAAATATGGTCAGACCGATATTGTGATAAAATACTGTTGCCGACCGTCTAATAACCTGGCGTAACTTAACACGTCTTCGTGAAGCGTGAACGCGACACAATAAGATAAGAATTACTCCCGTAGCAAATACTGCCATAGGGGAGTGGCGTGTTAGAGACTTC
Organism: Oreohelix idahoensis; assembly: GCA_024509875.1. Taxonomy (NCBI): domain Eukaryota; kingdom Metazoa; phylum Mollusca; class Gastropoda; order Stylommatophora; family Oreohelicidae; genus Oreohelix; species Oreohelix idahoensis. Next base: position 39,988 of record JAMPIV010019174.1, on the reverse strand, counting down.
ACCATGCTATGTTCAGCATAGTGCAAAATAGTGAAAATACAAATGAAAAGGCATGATTTATGCCAAATAAAAGCGATGAGTGAGAAAAACTAAAGAAAAAGAAAGGATACTGCCGGAGGGCTGAAGGTGTGAGAGATCACACAAAAGAGCATGTTCAGACGTTTTGTCACAGAGATGTAGTGGTGATGAGTCGTATAACCTCATACACGTGTAAATAATCTTCCGCAATCACAAATTTCTCATAATAATGAAGACCAAATGAAAGTAGAAATTTAATAAAAATGTCAAACATGTATCTTTTAGTAATAACAAATGCAACTCTCCATTGGAAATGTCCAAGAGTTAAGAAGGTTCAATCGTTGATACACTAAAAATATTGTTGCTTGATGATATATTGACTCGTCAAGAAATGTTTATATACACAAAATAATTGCTATACAATGTTTTCAGTCATTCTACTTCAACATAGATCTCTGAGGTATCTTATAAGTCAGACCAGACTAACTCCGGAGTTATTAATTTCATGCCCAGAATGAATCCGCTTGTCCTGTTGCACTAATTTCGTTCTCTATTCTTAGGTCAAACTGATATATCACTGCACAAAATGTGTACAAAAATTCTTACTAGCACAAATACTGTTCTGTGTTTACTTGATATTACTGTAGCTTCGAAGCTACTTAAAGGTACGAATAACAACTTCCTTATTTCATGTTATTTATCATATCTCAATACATCGTGTATTTGCAAAACCGCAGAACTTCCCGCGATGTTTTCACTTCGGCTTCTTGGCTCAGACTGCATGAAACAATCCTAACTTCTACTAATACGATTCTCTTCTATTCTCAAAAATCTACATTTCTGAGAGTAACCTTCGGTCAGTGTCCTCCCATACAGCTGACTCGGAGTTAACTGTTTTTCTTTTCATTCTTGTTATTTTGCACTGTCCTATCTAAAGGTCGTTATTTCGTTTCCCACCGTTTCAGAAAATTGAGAAATTGTTTAATTTTCTTTCCAGTACCAATGCCATTGTCTACCCGAAACCAAACTTCGTTTCATGCCCATAAATATATCAGCTTCCAACCTTCAAGGTAATCTTTCCCCAAATACTACCTGGTAAAGTTAACCACTCATATAGCCGTTAAATAACCCACGCTGTTCTCATGAAGTTGCTAACCTAGGTGTGACAGAATGGGGCGCCCCTCTCGATCTCTGTTTCACTCCAGTAGTAATCGGAGCATTTGTGGTTCTGATTTTATTGCGTGCTTTCAATTGTCGCGCTTTCTTTCTTTCTATACTATGTAGCAGATCGTTTATATTTTCAAGTATTCTTTCACTACTTTCAGTATATTGTGTCTTGTCTGTTATCTGACACTCCTTGTGGATGATAAACACCTCACATTTGCAAGGAGAGGTAGAGATAATATTACGAGAGGCAGGTTGGTAAAATTCCCTTGTACCAAGCTTGGCCGCTACTGATTAACACGTACATCGCCCAGAGCTATCTGCCTAATCACCGACAAGACGGGTGCGCGCATCACCAAAGCTTGGAATAGGGGAGACAACTGATGGACAGACACAGATAAGAGATTACTTTCTGATAAAGTAATGAATTGTTACTTTTGGAACACGTTGTCATATGAGGTTAACGATATGTTCGCGAGTCTGTACGCAGAGCATCGTATGTCTTATTGCCATATATGGTAATACGTGACCTTTTGCTTTACAAACCTTATTTCACGTGGAATGTTTTGAAAATACCATACCCTAACCCGCCTGTTTGAAAATGATTGGAGCGTATATTTAACTCCATAACAAACAGATGCGTGGTAGACCGGAAATATAACCTGACACGTTTCGGTGTTATTCCGCTGTGAAGATCGCTTGCCAAGATACCAGACCTTGCTAGAGTGAAGCCTAGAATTCAGAATTCCTTCTTAACATACCGGACACCTTTTACTGGAGAATTATGGACGGACTTTATTAGCCCAGGAAATCTCTTTCATATTAAATAAGGAAACCGGGACCGAAGAAACTAAAGGACCACACAAAAAGTCAGAGACGGAACTTATTAAATTAACGACACCCCCAGACGCGTGTAAGAGGCCCATTCAAGTCTCTTTTATTCATCTGAGCAAAAAATCTGTGAGCCAGGATTGGCGTAAGTTGTCATTTTACATTCTATATTTCTCATTACTAACATGTGAACTAACATATATATATATATATATATATATATATATATATATATATATATATATATATATATATATATATATATATATATATATATATATATATATATATATATATATATATGATAGGATGGGCGAGATGATGATCATGATGTGATATTTGATCACTTTCTTTTCACACTCGCAACCGACCCTAATCAACAATAAAACTCTTGATTCTAGAGGCAGGGGCTGTATTTATTTTTACAACCCATTCAGTGACTAAGAGCACACTGAAGCAAACATTAAACAAACCAAACACTAAACAAACAAAACACCCAGCTAGTGCTCAGTTGCTAATCTGAAGACGCAAACAAAGCAACGAACTAGTTAAAATCATAGTTGAATAACGATACTCTCACCTGTCAAATAGTCCTTCCATGCCACCTGACACCCTGAACTATCACACACGCACACACTCATGCGTGTCGTCCAATGCGACTGGTAAGGTGTTGTGCATGAGGCTGGCAATCTCACCATGTAACACAGATTGCTACCGAAACCACTACTGCACGAGCATATGAATACTTCATGCGGAGGCAAACCACACTGGTGGCCCCATGCTCCCACAGGAGCGGAGAAGAGAAATATATATCTCCAAGTGAGCCCACGTGCTCTCACATACCATTCTTCACATAACAATAATTAAATAATAATCAACTGGACATAAAATAATATTCTACTATATGTACAACAAATACTCTCCTTAATGAGAATAAACCACCACCTCGCAACTGGTCCATCTCAATATTCATTACTGCATTCTGAGCATGTCGTAAAAGACGACTGGTGCGCCTGGTAACAAGCGTGTCGTGTATGACCCCTGATGAGATTGGGAACTCATCACATGAAACACATTGTTACCGTCACCGAAACAACCACAGCAATAGCATCAAAATGCTTATTGTGGGCCTGTAATGGACACCAGCTGCATTGGTGTTTCCATGCTCCGCCGGGAGCAAGCAGAGAAACGCCTGTCTCAACGTGCCTTACGCCTTACGCGCGCTCTCCAGAAATCTAAATATATATTCTCACCTCAAAGTAACCCACCAAAGATATACAGTAGAAATATCAATAATCGTGAAATACACTCAATTACTCTTACATTAAAGAACAAAATAAAATTATTCTTAACTTTAACAAAGCTGGAACTAAATACATCACCACGTGGCCGCCATCTTGCTATTTTTGCTACCAGGTTGATATTATCTAAATTCACGTGAAATAGCTTCATACCATATTTGCCTTTCTGATAAATAAAATAATCGCTCTTAAACTTTCACATCTATCTATCTATTTAGACCTAATTCACTAAACATTAAAACAGACTCGTGCTGACTATAATTTCAGACTTATAGAACACGAATGCTAAATTCTACAAAATGCGCTAAGAATTACAACTCACGTGCTCTGGTCCATCTGCTACCTACACCGGTCACCTCGTCGTTTGCTCTCTCGTCTGGGCTGATACTAGGAAAGGTCGCTGCTGGCTCGCTATTTCTTTATATATACCGCTAAGCCTAAACACTCAACTTAGTCCGCGCTGCGGGGATTAATTTAGCCACTTAAATGACACTCGCGATATTTGCTTTATCAGGCACGAAAACACAGATATGGCACACAATTATCAAATATATCACACGACTACCAAATATAGCACACGACTTTGCACGAAAATTAATCATTAGGCTTTATTATGGCCTTTTCATCAATCTTGAAGACTTTTTACATCCCAGCATGCTTCGCGCACATCGAAAATATGGGCGATAAATGTGCCACTCACAATGAAGGGGGAAGGGGGTGCCTCCGGGGTGTCTTTACGGCCCCATCACACACACACACATATATATATATATATATATATATATATATATATATATATATATATATATATATATATATATATATATATATATATATATATATATATATATATATATATATATATATATATATTACCATGTGAATTTTAGTATATGAAAATAGCTTGTTGATGTCCCAGTCATTTGAGGCTGGCAACCTCAGCGTATAGAATTATGATTCATGAACCACCACTGCACGGGCTGGTTATTGCTTTATTGCTAGTTCTTTAATTAGAAATAAAAGCAGGAAGTAGTCCCCAGTTCCATAGGAAGCAGGGAGGAAAAGATGAAAGAAATGATGTACATTTTAATTATAATACTTAAAATTTCAAGCAGTGCAAATGTCCATATAAACATATTCACTTTAAAATTAATGTAAGTTTTCAAGCTTTAAGCCAGTGTAAATGTTAATGTTAACATATTCATTCTAAAATTAATGGAAGTTTCAAACTTTTCAAATAAGTGTAAACATAAATGAAAACATATTCAATTTATATTGTGAACACTTTTCAATCAGTGGAAATGTAAATGTAATTATATTCTATCTGTATTATTAACCTTTTCATTTAAATGTTTTGTAAAGCTAAAGCTATTCAATTTAAATGTAAAGAAAGTTTTATCCCGAGGGATTACATTTAATTCTCATCGAGGGTAAATTCTGAGATAAATGGGATGGTAGAATAGAAGAGGAAGGTGCATAAGTATGTGTCGGGAAACGCAATATTAAAGAAAGCGTTTCGTTTCTATTCTTTATCATAGTTATTCATGATACCAGCAGAAAGTACTATCTCTGGAACCAAGTGAAGGTAGAAGTGGACTGACGTTGTGCGAGACGCCATCATAAGAGGGTCTTATAGACAGACGCAGGACCAGCTTGGCCGTTACTCCTTGACGTTCTAGGAACGTGCGGCGCCTTTAACCTTGACCAGCGAGAGCAGTGTACACAGAACCCATCAGCGGGAGCAGAAACTACTATTGGCAGCTAAGTGAAAAATATACGCTACAAAGTGAATTTTTTTTTCCCTCATCTCTACTATAAATCAATGATGAAACTTTTCTTCTAAACTATTCAATTATTTTCAAACTGTAAAACTTAAGTGATTATTAAATTTTGTTATTTGTAATGATACAAATTTAACTTCGATTTAATCATTTTAAAATCACTGCATTTTTGTCTCAGTCAACTTACTACACACACTCTAAACCGAGCTATACAAGAATAATAGAATTCCACTGAGTAAATCAGGGTTGCGGGCTTGAACGAGCTGAAATTAATAAGTGCTTAATTCCTTCACAACAGTTGTCGGCAGATTCTAGAATTAACGTGCTCAGCCAAAGCAACATTACTTACGCTTATCTGAATATCTTGTGAAGACTCATTTTGTAATAGAAGTGTCATTACCCTTCTTTCTACATCTCTGCCAAGAGTAATCTTGTGTGAAGGTAGATACCTTTGAAGCCCATATTAGAAATTCTTGAGTTTTGGCTACTGTTGGACCACAACTGCAAAGCAGGGGAGGCAACACCGTCACACTAGGTTAAAACAAAGTTTTAAAAAAATCGCTACATGTCTCTTTGTCCAGTTTAATAGAAATACTTGTTTTTGCTTGTGTGACATTCTTCTGACATGAGTCAACTTCTAAAGTTCCCGTTCTAGCTATAGCAGGCGCGTCCTGTCACAAAGTCTCTGGGATTACTCTCTTCAAATCTTAGAATTCACGTCCAGTCCTATGGCCTGTCCTATATTTGAGTCCTAATATTCCGTGTTCCTGGCTGTCTATGATTCCTTCTTGAAACAATTGGGAGTCAGTGAAGTAATCTTTCAACGCTGTAGCATAAAAGCGAAATTTTAGCTTATACAACCAGGTTGCTACTTAGAGGAGAAGTCCAATCAGGAGCAGTCTTTCTTAGTATCTTAAATGTCAAACTAATTGAAAATAAGTGTCTGATTTTGTAGGGGTCTATTCCCCCAGTAACCTCATCTCTCATGTAGGACATTACTGCCTGACAACGTACGATATGATTTTCAAGCTTCATAACCATATAGGGTCTTGCTTCTTCAGTTTTGCCTGTCATGGTTACAAACTCACTACTTCACAGATCTATAATACATTTTCCTCCAAGATGTTATTTTCTTGTACTTGTTTATCACAACAAAGTCCATCTGCTGGTAGTATTAAATCACTGTCCGTGTCTTAATCTTTACAAAGATTGTCATCGACCGTGTTTGCAAACTAGCACCTTATCATGCGACAAAATGGTTTGGTGTTTCTTCCCAGAGAGGAACCAAGACATCAGATTAAGCTGGAAGAACAGGTCCTGGAGCAGGTCGACCACTTTAAATACCTTGGAGCTGTCATAAACCGGAAGGGGGGCATCAAAGAAGAGTTGGCTACCCAAAGAGCAGCAGCTGGGAGACTTTTTCAAGCCATAAATCGAGGATTCCTCAGCAAAAGAGAAGTTGGTAAGAAGACGAAGATGGCTGGATACCTATGTCCCAGTCTTGACGTATGGATGCGAGTCTTGGGCAATGACTACAACCCACAAAAGCCAGATCCAAACCTCAGAAATGAGGTATCTGAGGAAGGTAGCTGAAGTAACTAGAAGAGACATGGTCCGCAACCAGACGATACGTCAAGGCCTAAAAACCCAACCCCTGCAGACCAAAGTAGAACAGTCCCAACTAAGATGGTTTGGCCATGTCTGCAGAATGGGAGAAGATCGGCTACCACGGCTAGCATGGGAAACTAAGAGCCAGGGATCCAGACCTCCAGAACGACCCAAAGTCCGCTGGGAGGACAACATTAGACAATCTTTGAAGGACCGAGGACTAGAATGGAACCAAGCCAGGAGGAAAACAGCCGATAGAATTGTATGACGCTCTCTCTTACAAACCTCTACACCTCACGGTAGAAGAGGAACGATAAGTAAGTAAGTAAGTAAGTTTCTTCCCAGACAAAACGTCTGGGTTAACATTACGAATGTCACTTAATGTAGACTCTTACTCCGTCTTGAGCTGGCGATAAGCGAAAAGTAAATGTGGCAAGTTCGCTCCTTAACTATGCGTCGCCGACAACAAAGGAGAAAATAACCAGGACAGGTTGGTGAGAGGTGTGACGATATGTGATAAGAAAACCTTGAACGATGAAAGCGAAAACAACTAAAACTGGAAGAATTAGCGAGTAACAGGAATGGCAAAGGAATAATGCCCGGAAGGAGTGAAGACTAGAAAAAAAAAGAACGAACGTATTTCGTGACAATGGGTAAGATATAGAAACTGAAAAAGTAATGGTTAAACAAGACATTCCTTGTTCTGGAATCTCCAGGGTAAGCAAAACTGAGGGTGACCAAAAGTACACAGAAAAAGGAATAAGACATAGACATTCAGCTGACATAGAATACATGGAAAGACCATGAAACAGGTAGCACAAGACAGGAAGGTTTCGTGTATATTTTGAAGGCTCCCCCCCCCTCCCCCTTCTTTTCCCCGAGCTGAAAGGTAGTAAAAGCTTGCAATATATTGGCTGTTTAGGTGTAACCTTGACGACGCTCCACCATAAACAGGTGTCTAACAATATGATGGCCCTGTAAAAAGAGGGGGGAGGGAGATTTTTTTTTTTACTCTCCTCGAAAAGTCTCTTACCCAAGAGACAGGCGAAACGTCGATCTGAGACCAATGAGAGATTACCTAATATATAAAGGTTTTTATTTGTTTTTATCAGTTTAATCATTTGTGTTTTAAAGTTATAATATTATTTTATTAAATCAAAGTACCACTCTTCTCTGACTGACGAACACAGATGAAGGCATGCGTGCGACTGGTCTATTAGTAATTTCTTACCGAAAATTTAGAACTTAGTTGAGGCGATGCAGTGCAAATCTTCACCATATTAAGTCGGTGTTATTACACATTTCTCTGAAGGAACCAGGCCAGGAGGAAGACAGCCTATAGGATAGTATGGCTCTCTCTCTCTCTATCTCTCTCTCTCTCTCGCTCTTTCTCTCTCTCTCTCTCTCTCTCTCTCTCTCTCTCTCTCTCTCTCGGGCAAACCTATACACCCCAGGGTATAAGAGGAACGATGAAGTAAGTAAGTCAGTTATTACACTTTTTGAAATACTAGTATTGAAATAGTACAGTAAATATTTATGTGAATTTGTTCTTATTATTGAAATATCTTTTTCTTTGCACAAACAAATTTTATTTATTTAATTTATTTTGGTCTTCAGTTAATTTTTTTTTAATGTCTTAAATAAATACTTTCTGCATTTCACACGCATGTGTAGTTAATTTATCATTTACAGTTGAAAAACTGTAAAAGCAGCTACAACGAAAAATTGTATTTCGTAGACTGCTGCCTCATTGCAACAGTAAAAGTAGATCGGGGAAGAGGCGCGTTCCTTTCAACCTATTTGGTTATATCAGAGCGCATTTACCATCCAAAAAAAAGTCAACTCTGTTGACTGCTAACCCGATCAGCGTTGATAGATACTAAGTCCTGTAAAAGACTAACATTATCTATCTGCTAGCATAAAGCCCTAAAAAGACATCCTGTTCAGTCATTCCGAGTTTCAGGTATCAACCGGGACGGTAGCTTAAATTTTTTTAAAATTTTGTTTAACATGTCAAGTGTTTTCCATGCTATGTGATCCATGGGAAATCATGGACCCCTCCAGCCGTTAACACGAATACTGTTATCTTGGCTCGTCAAGAGGAACTGAGCCCCCGTTATCTGGACCAAACAAAGTTACCAACAACCGCTTCCTGTTAATCCATTTGCACTAAGGACCAACGCATGTGAGCTATGTAAAGCAATCAATATTTATAACCCAATTCATAATGTTGATTCTTAAGTTTGTTGAAGAGTTGGGGCGTTATCAGATTAAAAAAAAAATTGTGTCCGTTATTGTGACCTTGAGCAGCCATTGAGATATCAAGTTACTGATCGCTAGAAGATTATAAATTCAATACTCAGACATCTTTATATACTTTCCTGTCTTCACACAGAAGTGTATTAGTGAGAGTGAAATATGAGAGTGTATGAATGTGTGTGAGTGTGAATATATGTGATGTCGGTTAAGTTGGAAGGATTGGCAAGGTGAAGGATTGGGTCTAAAAACTGTGTGCTTGCTCATGGCGTGTATGAGATTACTGTTCTGGGAAATCACTGCAGTGGGGTTGAGGAAAGTAGACTTCAGTAAAAGAAAAGATTGTGTTTGTGACTACGGGAGTTTGTGTGTTTGTATGCACTTGTGTGATTGATTGCATTAATGTCTGCGTGTGCCTGTATGTATTGCACTATTGCATTAATGTCTGCGTGTGCCTGTATGTATTGCACTATCTTCTGCTTCTTCTTCTGCGTTCAGTTTGTAGTCATGCTAAATCTGCAGGCCTGTCGTCAGGACGAAGTCTACAGTCGTGTCCAGGTCAGCGCGGCAGCCCATAGCATCTGCCTGAGCTCAGAATCCCCTGGCCAGGTCAGACGTCGTGGGTTATCATGGGTTGGGCCGTTTTGGAGAATGTGTTCAGGGATCTGGATTCCGGTTCCACATGGACATTCATTCGTATGAAATATCCTGGGGCACTAGAGGTGGTCTAGTAATCTGCAGTGGCCAGTTCTCAGGCTGCAAATGATGGTCACCTTCCTTCTTCCACTGGTATGTGTACTTGTTGGGGATGGTGGTTTTAGCTCCTCGATAGGGCAATGGGTGGCTGAATTGTTCCATTTTACTGCCACTTGTCGTGAAATATTCTAATCCACATATATAAATTATCAGGTAAATGTAAAGCCTAACAAATAAATTCTAATAAAGAAAAGAGCAATGGTAAAATAACAGTGCTGTCACAATAACTGTACTCGAAATCCCCCTTGTTTTATGCTTCGTCTGCAAATTGTAACGCTTTCACGTTGATAGTACAAGCCTACTATATTATTACCCGCTTTCTTCAATGAAACGTGTGCTGTATTTCTTGGAAAAACATTTGAGATAACGCAAGCTGAACAATGACCTAATTTTAATATTTCATTCATTCCATTTTATACACAGCGTAACTAAAAGACAGATAAAGCAGGATAGAGAGAAGGGAGAGGCAGAAAGCCGAACGCATGCAAAATTAAACACGCGTCTCGCTATTAATGCCACCCCCAACAAGCGTAACGCGATACACAATTACTACTATCACGCGTGTAAGGCCACATGCACTAACTTTTTCGGACGGACAGTGATAAAAACACTAACCTTCCCAGAGTTAGGTTTTAAAATCACGAAAAACGCTTATTAGAAAAGATAACAATAGATGGGTTTACGTTTGAAAACATTACAGTACCCAGACAGCACATCTTCGAAACAGGAGGTAGAAGAAATTGCATATTTTGAACGCAGCCACTTAGCTCTTTTAAATTTGTATATTTGGGTTCCTTAGGGCTTGCTGACAAAGAATATGTAAAACGTTACGCAAATAGTCTAGGAATTAACAAGTTATAGCCAAAATAAAATGATGGTGCTGTCAGACAACACCCCAAAATCAGAATCGCTCAGTGGTAGATTTTTTAAACCTTACGTACGGAAATAGCCTACATGTAAACTCCAAATTGATTGGAGCGCAACAAATATAAGACTAAACACGATTGGTCGGACTATAAATACTATCTTTGGTTGTTAGGGGAGACGTAGGAAGGTAAAATTTTTTTCAAACACTTGTCGAAACGTGGCTCCATTGGCCAGACTCGCTGATATAATCACTTAGGAGCGTTAGTTCGAGACCACTAGTTCAAATAAGCTTGATAAAGCAACAGTGCGTTGAAGCCAGCTCATATTTTTGCTAAATAAAAGCCTGGAACATAAGCAGATGGGAATTTGTGCCAGTATTTGTGCCAGAATTCATTGCTAGTCAACGTATCTGTGTTTATTCTATGAATTGTGGTAAGCTTGAAACATTCAGTATCTTTTAATGAAAATTGAATGTGAATTGTTAATTTATGCCTGTATATATGTGTAGTTCAGTAGCAAACATGATGTAAAGCCTATAATGCTCCAGCCTGAACAGAAGGTGTCGGAGGAAAGTAAAACGGCATGGAATGGCCAAACAGTACACTGACACCTAGATGATTGACTAGAAAGAAATAATGCTGGAAGTGCAGAGGCGTAGTAACCATTAAGGAGGTTAATACTGGTATAAAGTATTTTAGATGAAGCTGACAGTTGGCCTAACGCTCTGAACTCAATGTTTGTGGTGTATTGTGCTCAGTGTAGAACTAGAGTATCAATTAGTTATGAAGTAGAAGGTACATCCTTCTTGTTTTCAGGGACCGTGGTCTTGATGGTATTGAGCAGCACCTGGTCAGAGCTTTGCTGAATCCAGAGTCGGACAGCATACTCCTTGGTCCATTTAGCTATCAGTGAGGTGTCTCCAGAGCCCAGGGGAGAAATCGAGCAGAGGAGTCTTTTCCTGCCGCCATCACGCAAGATAAGCTGATGTGGCCAGCTGAGCTCAAAATTATGTACCCCATCTTAAAATGACCTTGTAAAAATAACATTAAGAGGGGAATTAAATTGTTTTAATATCAGGAACTGAGAACATCTCCAATACTAGTTCCAATAAAGACAAACTATTGAAGTCATGATGACAAATACCAACAGAGCTTGAACAAAACAAAACCAGTATTACCTCATATTACTACTACACAACTAACACACATAGGATACTTTTAATAATATATGTCACTACAATATTCATATTGATAAATTCTGTACATATAACTTGTAATTAAAATTGATTGTGATTCCTGGTTCCCTTTGTATTTGAATCAGGACACATATCCATTCATGACAGCAATGAATACATATTGTTATTTGAAAAGTTATCAGTGACTCCTTTAAGATATCCTTGTAGAGTGTTTTATGTATGTGAGTGTCACAGTGTTGTCACGTGTAGTGGAATAAATTAAATTGTTTATCTGTCTGTTGTTGTTTTGACTTACACTTCATCATACACATACCCTAGACATATAACGTAGTCATCACACTATTCCAGAATAATTCTGACTGAGATATATATATATGTGGCAGCAAGTAAGGTTATCTATAATACACTACTCTTATTAGATATAGATACCTTCACAGCTGATCTCAGTCAGTACACTAAGTCCCCTATAAATATTTATAACATCCCACTTCACCACACCACTTCTAGATAAAGCATCAGCTCTCTTATTTCCGGTGATGCCACAATGGGAAGGGTAACCACTGAAGGGCAATGGTTGAAGACCTTTGGATATTTGTAGCGAAATTCTTCGCTATTCGCCAACCTCTTCTTCAGCACCACAGAAGGATATTTTGAATTTCATGTCCTCCCATTCGGATTACATAATGCGCCTAGTACATTCACGAGAATGATGAGAAAACTTCTTGCACCTCCGCACAACCCTGCTATTACGAATTTCATGGACGATATCCTCATCGCCACTGACACCTTTGTGGAACACATAAATGGAATAGAGATGTTACTCCGAAGGCTTAAAGAGACAGGTTAAACCGCTCGCCCAACTAAATGCCCGATAGATTTTGATCAACTGGGATTTATCGGCCACACCATTTCACACAGATACATGTTCCCAAAGGAACACAATGTAGACAAACTACGCAATGCACCTCGTTCTATTACTAAGAAGGATGTCAGATCGTTCGTCGCACTATGTGGGTTTTACCAACGCTACATTAAGGATTTCAACACTATAAGCGCTCCACTGACGAACCTTACGAAGAAAGATGCTCCGGAAAAAGTTATCTGGACCGCTGAGTGTGAGAATGCCTATAGTAACCTTAAGAAAAAAACTCACGGCGAAACCTTATCTGCACTTGCCAAACTTAAGCCGCCCATTCATACTACGCACTGATGCTAGTCAGATTGGGATTGGAGCCACCTTGCTACAGCCTGGGGAAGACAATGCGTCTACATTAATCCTCATAGCTTTTGCTAGCCGAAAGGTAAATGCTGCAGAAATAAATTACTCCACTATTGAGCGGGAATGCCTAGCTTTGGTGTGGGGGATTCGGAAATATCAACCATACATATATGGGAAGCACTTCACCGTTCAGTGTGATCACCAACCACTGATGTTCTTAGCGGCGTCTAAAAACCTGAATTCAAGACTCATGAGGTGGTCGATGTTAATGTACCCATATAACTTCAAGGTTGAACGTATACCTGGGAAACTCAATGTCGGAGCAGATTTTCTCAGCCGTCACCCATGCAGTGGGGAAGAAGAGGCGATTCGTCAGCGACCCAATATTCCTAACCTCGCTAAAAACTTGCAGAGTGATGGTGGATATCGAATTAGGACTGAGAGGGATCGAGAAGAAGATGTCGGTTGAAATTAGTTCAACCTACGATAAACTTTCACAGGGCGGCTATTGTCGCGAAATTCTTTGCTATTCGCCAACCTCTTCTTCCTATCTATTTGCTAACCTCTTCTCCCCCTCTTTCTCTCTCTCTCTATCTCTCTCTCTCTCTATCTTTCTGTCGCTCTGGTATTCCCCCCTCCTGTGTTGCGAGCATGACCCAGTAAGCAGGGATTTTCCCGTGACCCGTCGCTACCCGCAGGCCACTCAGTGAAAAGCCAAAGAATGGACTGCTGGAATTTCCAGGTGACCTGGACGCAGCGACTCATCAATGCCCGCTTTGTTAAATGTATTAATGAAAGAAATCCGCGGGTTCTTCACTCACAGCCTGTAAGCCCTACTGGAAGCTCTAACTTGTAATTTGTCAAACCAGAGTGCAAACGCATTGATATATATATATATATATATATATATATATATATATATATATATATATATATATATATATATATATATATATATATATATATATATATATATATATGCCGTCTTTGTGAAGCCAAACTGCAATTTTGGAACAAAGCGGGTGAGCTTGAACTTTGTTTATTTCACTATTTTAAGCACTTTGTTTGTTTACCATTAATTTAAGCATTATCTCCTTTTATGCAATTATTTTATTGAATGTTTGAACTGCTTCTTTATTTCACTATTTTAAGCACTTTGTTTAATTACCATTAATTAGTGCATTATCTCCTTGTATGCTATTATTTTTATTGAATGTTTAAACTGCTTTCAGTTAATGCAATTTCTTCATTTTTGCACTTACTCTTCATTTAATGGTTGTATATTTTATGGAATGCATATTTACTTTCATAGGATCTTTATATGCCTTTGATGTCCTTCAGGTTGTTTCATAGAATGCATAACCCCATCATTTCTCGGCAGCATACAACAACAGTTGATGATATGTTTGCAGCTCCAAGGATGGCCCACAACATGTGTGATTAACACTGTCATTTGTGTTGAATTCCTGGTTCATGTCATTTTATGTAATAATATGACTGATATCTGAGACTGGTTTGTAGACCATACTCAAGACAACAAGGCCTCTAACCAGAGAGCTAATTAGATTGTTCCTTTGTCTGCATCTCCTAGCTCACTGGTGGTGATGAAGGCAGGTGAACTCTCAGTTGTGCAGTAAAACCTTGCCGCATACATCTAAGAGCTACTCTAGCAATTTCGCCAGGGGAAATAAATTACAGTGTCACTGTGTGTTGTAGATTATGATTAAGTGATTTCATATAGCTTTTTCTTTATCTTCATTTTTTTTCATCTACCTTCTCTGTCACCTACGCCTGTAGGAATTTAACCCTCTCATATTCAAACCTCTGTCTTTCTTATAATTTAGCAAGCAGTTTATGGCTGGTAGCATTTAATTGCATTCTCTTTGATGCAGGTTAGCGAGCAGACCTGGTCCCGCTCCCCTGTAATTATCTCGGCAGCGATCATAAAAATCACCGTAATAAGATCAGCCGGTGATGGAAAGGGGAGACAATTTGTCTATTACCTTTCCCTGGATTCGTTCGCTGTAAGTTAATTTACAAGATGCGAACCGCCATATCAAAGACTCGCTATAATTCATTTACGACCACTTCGGCAGATGGCGAGAGTGAGGCGATAATATATGTAGATTCTATTTCATCTAGATCTTAATATAGACCTGGCTTCGGCACTGGTGCGATAAAAAGTTGTTTGATTCGCTGAATGAGATAGAATTTATGTAGATTTTCCAAAGGTGCCAACATCTGGCAAGAGTCTGCTAGTTACAACTTTCCCTCTGATTCTTTGTCAGTTTCAGATA
Source organism: Oreohelix idahoensis (assembly GCA_024509875.1). Classification (NCBI taxonomy): domain Eukaryota; kingdom Metazoa; phylum Mollusca; class Gastropoda; order Stylommatophora; family Oreohelicidae; genus Oreohelix; species Oreohelix idahoensis. The sequence continues at coordinate 24,695 of JAMPIV010019174.1, read as the reverse complement.
TTTATACCCCAGCAGTTTAGACTTCATTCATTCAGTACTGCCACAGCTTTAGAGATACAACTAGCGCGAGTTCTAGAATCACCGTAATAGTAGAGTCTTAGTTTCTCGTGGAGAAAATCTTAGAAATTTGTGTGAAGGTATATATATATATATATATATATATATATATATATATATATATATATATATATATATATATATATATATATATATATATATATATATATATATATATATATATATATATATATATATATATATATATATATATATATATATATATATGACTAGTATTGTCGAGTGATAGAATTGTTAGTTCGAATTATAACTTCACTAGATTGTGTGCAGAGTGATTTACTAGTTAATCGTCCTTATAAATTCTCTAGTTACTGTGTTACAGTGGATAGCAGAATAAATTATAATTTCTTGCTAAAAACTCATTCAGCTATAAATAAATTTAATTAAATTGCTAGTAACCAGTCAGAGAACATTTTAACTAACTAAGTAAATGCACTGATTCATCATGAGTGTTGACGAGATATGTATTTATTTCTAATTCATGATGATTGATTTTTTTTAATGACTAGAATTTATTTCACGGGAGTTTTAAACGATAAGACAAGCTCTAAGTTTGCAGTTTATAATTTAAGTTAAATGACGTAAGTAAACATATTCTATTTACGCGTACGATTGTGTATACTATATTAGGGTTGAGTATTTATGTTTTTCTCTTCCTTTTATACAGTATCTGGGTCAAGCCCAAATACTACCAGCGGTTTCTGTTTATGTATAGCAGAGAATAACTAGACGAAAAGAACTATTTTTTTTTCCTGAAAAATTTATATTGTAACTGGCATTGAGTTCCAGAGTTCTTTTCCAATAATCACAGTTTTACAGTCGGCCCGTGGTGGCGACTAAATCAAACATTTAACATAATCAAACCTGTAACATTAATTGTATAACAACCACTGTGGTGAGAAGATAAATCCTGAACAGAGTTATTTACCTGCAACTCGAGGTAACGATCGATTATTTCAAGCTACTGTACCATTGTGAACATTAGACATCTTAATTATTTTACTACCTGGACAAAAATTGAAGTGACATTTATCAGCATCCTACGTACCATAGTGAAGCGAGCGCTTCCCAAGATTTGAATTTATTAGCATTGGAGAAGCTGGGGCTTGTTTCGCCTAAACACACCATTGGATGGGCTGTATGTTCCTTAAACAATTGTTCCAGATGTGGTGAGAGTGCCTGTTAGGTAAGAACGCATGTCTTGTGATCGAAAGTGTGTCAAAGCGAGAAAATGCAGGGATGATTAATTCTTTGATTCTATAATCCATATATCCATTGATTGTTTTTTCTTCTTAAAGATTACATATGCTATCTATTTCAGAGTAGATTACTGGAAAAAAAACCTCTGTTATTTACGGTAGAGAGAAATCCTAGGCCATAGTGTATAAATCTATGACTCTTTGGGGGCGAATAACTTCTCTTATAACGGATCTTGGTTCAACAGAGGGGGAAAGGATTACACCTATGGGTCAACTCTGTTATTGATTCCTTAACCTATGTTTATTTGTGTATTGATTTTGATAGTCTAAATTTATTTACTGTGTTGTGATAATTTCTTATGATAAATAAAATTTACATAAACTTATTCAAGTGTGTCGGTCAGCTCGTCCAAAAATATCTATATTCCATTGTTATAGTTTTCACGTTTGTATGTCAAACTGTCATCACTTATGTGAGTGTGTCGGTGAGTGGTTGATATAGTACATCTATATAACTGAGTATCTGTCTGACAAATACTTTCTGTTGTAGAGATAGGCTGAGCTAGAGGATCTCCTCGAGTCTCAGGGACAGAATTACCTAGTTTCCACCATCTCACTCGTGGAAATCTATTTCTATTATTATCTCTCACTGAGTCATCTCAGGTTCTAGTCTATTCAGAAGGGACCAATCTGTGTCTTAATTCCCCGATCACTAATCTACGACACTGTGCAGTCAGAAACAGCAGCAGCAACACCTAGGATAAGTGATTACAAAAAGGACCAAACATTAAAAGATCTCAGGTCATACCAGTCAATGATTAGAATAGGCCATACACCTTAGCCATCTTGAGGGGTATCCTAGCAATATCATACCTTTTGTGCATACAATTTTTATCTCCCTTTACTATATATATATATTTTTTTTTTTTTCTTCTATCTGTAATAAATATAGCTTTGTCTATTATATATTCATTGAAAAGAATTTCACTGTTGATTCTTTCTTTTCACTAAATGTTCTGTATTTCTTGGTAGTTAATTGTTTGTTAATTATTGTCTTAATTACCAGCTGGGGGTCTCATGAGCCATATCAGTACCTCAGGAGAATTGTTGCTGAAGATCTAACATACTCTCAGGATCCTTGATGGGATTTGCTTCTTGACATAACTGAGAAGAGTTTAAATTTCAGTATCCTGAAATATTTCTTTCTACAAGTGTCTGACTATCACCTACAGCGAGCCAAAACACACTGTGGAAGAGATTGGTTCTCTCTTTTATTTCTTCTGTCTATCCTCCCTTCTCTACTCACCACAATATTGTTAAGCTCTGATCTGATCTCATGCATCATGTTTTCATTTCTGGTGTTCTGTATTGATTCCAGTAGTGATCTACAGTCAGTGCACATTACTATCTTAGCTGGTGGTTGCTGTTCTGATCAAGTGAGAATTCTCAAAGCTTGCCATAACTTCCGCCCTGAAATTGGGGGAGATCTTTCCGGTTTGGAAGGCCTTATGGATGATCCTCCCGTTTATGAATCTGATACAAATGTCTCCTCCACCATTTCTCACTTCCCCCTCTACGGATCCATCTGTATTTACGTGCGTCCACTCCTTCGGGTTGTAATTTTCTTCAATCATGTCCTGAGCCAAATTGTTTAGTTGTGTGGGGAACTGGTGGCCTTTCTTTCTTATTTCAGGGACTTATGGGATGATAGATATATTTTCATGGCAGTAGTTTGGCTCCTCATAATCAATTAACATTTCCATTTCGGTAGGTTATTTTGGGAGAAGGTCTTTGTGCCAATGATGCAGATGTTTTGAGATATGAAAGTAGCTGGCTGTCTTCGGCCTGTTTTTTTGTGTGCCGAGCTATGAGTTTGACCGCCTGTGTGTTACTGGGACCCGAAAGGGGAGCAAAGAATAGTAACACTGTATTCAACCAGGCACTCGTAAAAAGCTAATAAGGAAGGTTGCGCATGGGACTGGTTATTCAATCCCGTAAAATACGTGTTACCACAAACAACTTCAATAAACTATTGATGGCGTTTCGCATGCATTGGATGATTTGGTATTCGTAGTAGTTTCTCGCTGTGAGTAAACACTTTTTCCTCACATCTGTCGTCACGGTGGCGAATATTGGTGTATTTGTCCATTGCCTGGAGTGGAGTTCATTCCTCTTGTGACTAATTTAAGACCTGCATTTTGACTTTTTCTAGACTTTTTATATGCATATTAGGGACCCCAAGATGCAGCAATAGTGAATGCAGTCAGCGACCCATAGCTGTACTGCTTGCATCAGGACCAGCGAACCAGAGCTGGTCAAGACCGCACTCCACCTCCACGTGGTGGTCCTGGAAACAGTCTGCAGCAGTGCAGTCTGGCTGAGCGAGTGCGGATCGCAATGGGAAGGCAAACCCGGTCCCTAAAAAATGCCGTGCTGAAGTCGGATGTGTCGACCGAAAGGTGCAGATATCAAAGCTTAGGCGTAAACAGACACAACGCAACCACCGTCCTTTTCAGGGCGAACGAGGAAGAAGAAGAAGAAGAAGATATGCATATATGTGTGCGCCTGTTTACTGTGGGAGTGTGCGATTCATGCGTGTGTTTTTTTCTTCCGAATAAATAATAATTTTTTTTTTAATTTATGAAAGGTGTCTATTTAATGCATTAGTTTCTTTTACAATCAGAGCTAGACAAGCGCCAGTGGAACAACAGATGAGAAGAAGACGCTGGAGATGGATATGACACACACTGAGACAACATGTTGGTAGCACTACCAAACAATCCGTGTTCAGAAATCCTCAGGTTAAGAGAAGTAGAAGAAGACCAAAGAACACATGAACAAGAGAACTGGACACAGACATGACGGGCATGAAGAAGTTATGGACAAGATCTTGAGCTGATGGTACGGGACTGGAAGACTTGATGTAAGTTTGTTGAAGGCCTATGCTCCTTAGGCGGTTGAAAAGTGAAATAAGAAGACAGTTAGAGCTATGTAGTGTTTTCAGTCACGTGGTTATTTTCTCCTTTTTTTTTTTTTTGGTCATGTTCGCCTGTTTCTGACTAACTTACTACAGCCCAGGATGTATTTATTCCGTCTGGGTTTTTATACTTGCCTAGCTGCGATTTGTTGGGTTATATTACAAGGTAATACAAGGTGCCTTCAGTGTCCGCTCCGTGTGAGGAGGTTTCATTCGGTTGTGTATAGCTCTGTGCTCTTGCTGCACGTACATCAAAGACAATTCGTGGTTATCAAAGGCAAGGCAAGGTTGTATTTATGTAAATATTGGATTATAAATTCAAAATTCTGTTTGAGCGACAATTCTCAACCATTTGAAAATAAAGTTCGTTCGTTAGTTCGTTCATTCGTTCGTTCGTTCGGCATTACTCATGAAGGCGATTGGGCCTATAATTAGTCTGGGTCATTTCGGGGTTCTATATTCCACAGTTGCGCATAGTGTCGTGATAATGACCATCATCAACAAGGTAAATTTTTGTGGGTTTTTTTGCGGGATGGGGGGGGGGGGGGTGCGGTGGGGCAGGGAAGGTGTACCGAGTTGGCCTCTGCTACAAGAGCTACAGTGTGAATGCTGCAGTGGTGGCGCCGTGGCCCGTAAGGAGCGCAATGGAAAACGATGATGATGAGTTGGCCTAGTCACGACTAAAAGGCACTGTTCGGATGGTCCCTCGTTAGATTCCCCGGTGAGCCTCTGTCACATAATTTGACCTCAAGACGCAGCAATAGAGACCGCAGTCAGCGACTCATAGCTTGACTGCCTGCGTCAGGACCAGCGAACCAGAGCTGGTCAAGACCGTGCTCCACCTCCACGTGGTGGTCCTGGAAACAGTCTGCAGCTGTGCAGGCTGGCTGAGCGAGTACGGATCGCAATGGGAAGGCAAACCCGGTCCTAAAAAATGCCGTGCAGAAGTCGGATGTGTCGACCGAAAGGTGCAGATATCACAGCTACGTTGGAAACAGACACAACGCAACCACCGTCCTTTTCAGGGCGAACGAGGAAGAAGAAGAAGAAGAAGAGTCGATCTCTTGGTTGCTCCGGCAGTATTTAGCTACCTTTATGGGGAGTGTGAATTGTGCGCACTGTTCGGTGGTCGGTACCTTTTCTTCTCCTTCCTTCCGACAGGTAATTGGTATTTTCGAGTCATTGGTTGCACTTCTTCCTGTAATAATTCGTCCTGCCTGTTTACCCGTTCATCCCTGCTGAAAGAAAAGACTGATGATGCAATCTTGACCGTCAGTCATGTTGGTAAAATTCTCGTGTACCAGACACTGGGCGCCGGATTCACACGGAAATGGCCAAGCAAGCTCGCTTATCGCTGATATGGCTAGTGTGACCTTCTAATTACTGTCGTGAAAAGTCACAGCCCAGATGGTCAAACGAAGGTCCGTGTTTGCACAAAAACGGGGAGATAAATTATCCGTCTGCGGACATATTACAAACATGCACCTGAAAGACGGAATGTTGTAATAGCTTCCGGAAAAAAGTGTTACGAAGACATTATTTGTGATAATGTAGGGAGTTGTAGTGCAATCATTACCGCGTATCGACGGATATAACAATTCCTTATTTGGAAAATGACCTTTTAAATAACACGAAGAGTTTTCATATGAGGAAATTATTTGAATAGACCACATCAAGCCACGCATGATTGAAACTACTGGCCAGCATTCGAGATGTAAACATAACAAAATTTCTGATCGGAGCCTGGTCTAATAGTAAACAACAACGTGCGTGGGCCGAAAGATGTAATATAACCTGACACGTTCGCTGGGTTAAAGCACTGTGAAAATTCAACTTGTCAAGACACCAGCCAGACAGCCAGAGTAAAGAATAGGATCAGAATTCCATTTATCAGACCGGACTTTGTCTGAGCATTTTGAGGACGTATATCCCAGGAAAGTTCTGAGGTAGATGGGATGGTGGAAAGAAAAAAAAAAGGGGGGGGGGGTTTTCACATGAGTGTGTGTTAAGAAAACTCAATACTCAAGAGGGTATTTGTTCTCTTCTTTTGTTACACTAGTCGGTAGTACAAATAGAGGGTACTATCTCTGGAACAAGTGAAGGTGTAAGTGGCCTGAGGTCGACGCTAGATACCATCATAAGATGGGTCTTAGAGACGCTAGACCAGCTTTGTGATTACTCCCTGATACTTCTTGGAACGTGTCACAACTTTCAGACTTGACCAGTGACGATTAAACCAGTCTACAATCTGCAAAGAACCAAGCATCAGCGGGAGCAGAAACCATAAAACTATTGGCAGCTAAGTACAAACTTAAAACCTGCCAAGTGAACTGTTCATTTTTGAAAACGTTACATCACCCTTTGATGATTACTTTTTTTAAAAGAATTATTCATTTATAAGTTGTTAACCATTATTGATTATACAATTTGTTATTTGTGTATATACAAATTTAACGTTGATTTAATCATTTTGAACGAACTGCACCCGTATGTCTCAGTCAATTTCTTAAATACACTAAACCACAGCTATAAAATAATAATAAGAATTTCACTGAGTAATTTAAATGAGGGTTTGATTGAGCTACTTATAAGATAACGCATCTTCACAAAAGGCGGCGGGAAAGGTACAGAGTTAACGTGCTGAGACTCATTCAGCATCGTTCTCGATTTCTTAAATATCTTGTGAACACGCCCTAGAGATAGAAGCATCATTATCCTTCTAGCTACAGTTCTGCCAAGAGTAATCTTGTGCGAAGGTAGACACCTTTGAAGACCCACATTAGATACTCTAGGTTTTGGCCACTGTTGGACCACTACTGCAGAGGACAGGGGAGGCAACCCGTGTCAGCCACTCATTTATGTTACTTGTCTGTTGTCTAGTAGTCTACTTCTTTCGTTATTACGAGTGCCCGATACATATATTTATGTTTATTATTTTCTTCCCTTGAGGACTATATGACGTCTCCGCTTAAGAAGGGACGGTCTCATATCAATTTCCGACACAGCCAGTTCATTCATGCATTGAGTGCAACGCCGACTCGCGTTAGCGATCATGTCTGTCAATTCCCTACAATATCTGATTTCGTGAATCATCTGGGGTTTTTTGTTTTTTCATGACATGCAACCAGTATGTCGAGGCATTTCTCTCGTTGTCTTCATATTTTTTCAAATAAGTTGAATTTACTAGTTGCCATCACGTTCATTAAACCTCAGAAATGATGTATCTGAGGTTGGTTGTTGCAGTAACAAAAAGAGACATGGTCCGCAACCAGACAATACGTCATGACCTCAAACCCCAGCCCCTGCAGTTCCACGTAGAACAGTCCCAATTACGATGGTTTGGCCATGTCTGCAGATTGGAAGAAGATCGGCTAGCACGACAAGTATGGGAAACCAAAAGCCAGGGAAGCAGACGTCCAGGACGACCCAGAGTTCGATGGAAGGACAACAGTAGACAATCTCTGAAGGACCGAGGACTAGATTGGAATCAGGCCCGGAGGAAGCCAGCCGATAGGATAATATGGCGCTCTACACCCCAAGGTAGAAGTGGAACGATTAAGTAAATAAGTAAGCCACCATGTTCCCATTGCATGTCTAATGAACTTTGACTGTTAGACCCTTATCGTGTTAACGACCTCAGAATTAATGCTCTTCTATATATCACCATAATTTTACTTTGCGCCAATTACGGAGCATAAAGCCACCACTGCCGTTCCACTTGCAGGAAGCCTCCACCAAGCATGCACCTGCTCTTGCAGAGTTGGTTTTTGTGCAATTTGTTTAACATAATGGAGTTTGTCAGCCCGATGTACAACCTCATATTTGTCAGCCTGATGTACAACCTCATATTTGTCAGCCTGATGTACAACCTCATATTTGTCAGCCTGATGTACAACCTCATATTTGTCAGCCCGATGTACAACCTCATATTTGTCAGCCCGATGCACAACCTCATATTTGTCAGCCCGATGTACAACCTCATATTTGTCAGCCTGATGTACAACCTCATATTTGTCAGCCCGATGTACAACCTCATATTTGTCACCTTGTACGATTTGCCTGAGGGTTTAGTAGACCTATTCTTTCCTTGTTTTTTCAGATACCCTGGTGAACTACATGGGGCTCTTCTGTATATATACTTTATGCATTTCTGTTGTCTCCACCAACGTTTCCGGAATCAAATATGTTATGGTGTCCGAATGTCGCATTCATCGCAGACCTCCGTACCAATGGACTTCAAGTGTGACCTCGTCTGGTCTTTAGTATCGAAACAATCTTCCCAACAGAAATGTTATTTTTAGAATGCTCCAGGGAAAAAGTCTTCTCACCAGAAAAGTTCTTTTTAGAATGCTCCAGTGAAAAAGTCTTCTCACCAGAAAGGTTCTTTTTAGAATGCTCCAGGGAAAAAGTCTTCTCACCAGAAAGGTTATTTTTAGAAAGCTCGAGGGAAAAAGTCTATTTACCAGAAAAATTATTTTTAGAACGCTCCAGAAATTTTTCAACTTGGATACAAACAAACGTCATTACAGCAATGAAACTATTCATGATACATTTCTAATCAATATCCAAGAAACAACATCTAGTTTATTTTAGGACATGGAATCAGCAAACCTGCTCTCCTGTTGCGCACAAATCATCAGTTGCCCAAAGAGGTAGGCAGAGAATGTGTAGGACTAATTCAATGAAGCAAACGAATACAGATATGAGCACAAGAAATAACTTCATTCATAGGTCTGAAAAAAATTTTCATCACCTTTTTTATTGGCACGTTTTCTACCAAATTTAACGTGCTAAAAATGTCCAGATACCTATATTTTTTACACCAGCACTCATTCAAAATAGCAACCAATTAGCCTCCGTTCTTTTCTATTTCAACTTAAAAAAGGTGGCTGTTGTTTAGATAGCTAAATATAATATCACTTACTTGGTTCAAACTAACAAAAATAAGACACGTGTTTTTTGCAGATAATGAGAAGGTTGTGTGCATCCTTCATTTGGAGCACGTATTTAGATTTTAGATTTATGGCGTTGTTGATAGTTGCGTTACAAAAACAAAATATGTGATGACGATCAGCAGTGCATGAAACGACATTAAACCTCCCAGTATTCGTTGTTGATGTAAAATATTTACATAGATCAGAACGAATATGTTTCAAATACTAGCGGACGTTCTTTTAATATTTTGAGATCTGTGCGGCAGTGCTAGGCGAATCAGTTAAATTACGTCCTTTTTTTCCGGATGATTGGGGGTAATCAGATAAAGAAGTTTTTAAAAACACTGTGCGATTTACATTTCTGCCCGCACAAATTCGCATTTTGGGAGAGTCATTGTCGACTTGAGGATAAAAAGGTCAAGGCAGTCCCATATCAGATACTGCCGTAGGGAAGTTAAGTGTTAGAGACTTCAGAAGACTTGGTTCAGCTTTTTATAACGTGGAGTAACCAGGTCCCTTCCTCGCTGCCTTTTCATTCCCTAACTCAAGAGCAGTGCCGGTTACCTTTAGCGGGCGAAACGAAAATTACCCAGCAGACAGTGTCCAGGTAAATTTAAATCATTTAAAAAAAAAAAAAATAGAACCAAGAAAATGGGATGTAATCATGCAAGAGTATGTCTCCGTTCATTATACACGAACAAAATAATTCAAGATAAAGCTGCACAGTTAAATTCCCATTGCGTTAAGCAAGATGAAACTGTTATTGATGCATTTACGAGGACGGGGGGAGGGGGTATTTTAGAATTTGCTGGAATACACGGTCAACATTTCATGAAGATATTCGAAAAAGACCTGCCAGGAAAGGAAAATGTTTGACAGGTATAGAGAAGAAAGAGAAAAAAGAAGAAGGAGTAGTGAAAGAAGGGGAGGAGGAAGAATTCCATTTTCACCGACAACTCCTTGGTAAACGATTGTTGACAGACTGTAACAAACAATAAATAAATTAACAAATAAATTAACAAACAAATTAACAAACAAATGGGAAAAAAAGAACTTGGGTAATATTTTCCATCTTTTGCAGTACTTCATCCCTTTACTCCACGACCAAACTCTGTCTTCAGATTTAACTGTCACCTCTAATACATTAATTACATTTTAAATTATGACCGTTCTCTTTTCTCTTTTTATTCTTCAGTCAGCATGCATGAACACAACAACTAAAACACCCATTGGAGGCGTCCGTGGTCGGCCTTCACTAAATCGTTTAAAAACAATGGACGATGCAGAAAGAAAAGTCAAAGCACCATCCTTTAGTGCTGAAAAAAAACGAAGTTAACGAGCATACCACTCAATTTTCTATTGTCTCTGATGTCAGGAATCAGTTCAATCTTCACTTCCTTTCTGTATTGTGTGGTCAGTTATCAGTGGTCTCTGATTCCGATGTCTGTGTCTTGTCAGCGCAGCCACAATTGAAAATAGCAAAAAGTGCAATTAATTTTACTATGTCTGTTTGTGGTGAAGTGGGATGTTATAAATATTTATAGGGGACTTAGTGTACTGACTGAGATCAGCTGTGAAGGTATCTATATCTAATAAGAGTAGTGTATTATAGATAACCTTACTTGCTGCCACATATATATATATCTCAGTCAGAATTATTCTGGAATAGTGTGATGACTACGTTGTATGTCTAGGGTATGTGTATGATGAAGTGTAAGTCATAACAACAACAGACAGATAAACAATTTAATTTATTCCACCACACTTGACAACACTGTGACACTCACATACATATAACACTCTAAAGGATATCTTAAAGGAGTCACTGATAACTTTTCAAATAACAATATGTATTCATTGCTGTTATGAATGAATATGTGTCCTGATTCAAATACAAAGGGAACCAGGAATCACAATCAATTTTAATTACAAGTTATATGTACAGAATTTCTCAATATGAATATTGTAGTGACATATATTATTAAAAGTATCCTATGTGTGTCAGTTGTGTAGTAGTAATATGAGGTAATACTGGTTTTGTTTTGTTCAAGCTCTGTTGGTATTTGTCATCATGACTTCAATAGTTTGTCTTTATGGGAGCTAGTATTGGAGATGTTCTCAGTTCCTGTTATTAAAACAATTTACTTCCCCTCTTAAGTTTATGTTACAATGTTATTTTAAGATGGGGTACATAATTTTGAGCTCAGCTGGCCACATCAGCTTATCTTGCATGATGGCGGCAGGAAAAGACTCCTCTGCTCGATTTCTCCCCTGTGCTCTGGAGACACCTCACTGATAGCTAAATGGACCAAGGAGTATGCTGTCCGACTCTGGATTCAGCAAAGCTCTGACCAGGTGCTGCTCAATACCATCAAGACCACGGTCCCTGAAAACAAGAAGGATGTACCTTCTACTTCATAACTAATTGATACTCTCTTTTTACACTGAGCACAATACATCACAAACATTGAGTTCAGAGCGTTAGGCCAACTGTCAGCTTCATCTGAAATACTTTATACCAGCATTAACCTCCTTAATGGTTACTACGCCTCTGCACTTCCAGCATTATTTCTGTCTAATCAATATGTCAGGTTGATTAGGGGTTGTCTTCCCTTGTTTATTCATTCATTGTGTTTGACCTTTAGGGTCAGAGGTTGACAGTTCGGCGTGGGCCTATGGGAAGGTTTTTTAAGCGGGAGTGAGATATACTTCCGGGAAGCCGGGAGGTCCTGTTTTTCTGAAGGGACCAAGAGTCCATTGTTTTTCGGGGAGAATCTTCGAAGTAACTGCTATGGCAGTTTTCCCCAGTGAATCTCTGTGCGTCGGGATGACGACAGAATTCCTTGTGTAGTTCTGAGGATTCATTTACCAGGTAATACCGACCTTTATGCATTATTACGCTTTTCGGTGGCAGAACATGTAAAGGATTACCTAGGGTGAACAGCAGTTCACGGATCCGCCATTTCAGAACTCATATATTTGTGCTCGAGGTAGCCATCCAAGACTGTTAGTCTTATATTGTCCAGAAATCCAGTGACGAAGATATATTGTGGGAGCCGCAGATTGGCGGAACTTCTATCTACAATAAGTATTACTGCAGGGTTGGTGATAACCTATTTAACAGAAGTACACGGCCGACGTTAGGACGAGGCCTGTGCTTCCGGCTATTATACTACAGCCTGATATGTGCAATTGGCGGGAGTGCCAAGTTGCACCTGTGTGTCAAGGTAACTAAGGCATCTGACGCGTTTAGTCAGAGACGCCAAGGGCGACGCTACGAACTGTCATTATTGAAGAACTTTGCTATTGACCATGCACGTCTATTCTGATGTTTACCTTTTTGAATGCCAAATGTATACCTATCGATGTCAGGTCAGCATGACCTTGTTACACTGACTGTTCCTGTTGATATTATGTGTGTTCCCGTCAATAAATGTCTTGAAACATGCCTGCAGTGTCAAAGCATCCTTGATTACTGCATGTGAGAGTATGGGTTGCAGGATCTACATCTATACGAGCCTAAACACATTCGCGTCTTCATTCGCACCCACACTCAACTCATCATACGCTCGCACTACACATCTAACAACATGTAAACTGTCTTGGGCCAGTGATCACCTCAACAAGAAAAAAAAGACAGTTACATTTCTGGTGGACCAGTTACGTGGGCTCTTATGATACATTTCTTGTCGCCAATGTGGCCTAGAAACTTACATTTCTGATGGACCAGATCTGTGGGTTTAAAAAGAACAGAGCGAGCATTTGACATTATTGTTGACATTTATGGATCCAGAAATTTACATTCCTGGTTGGCTGTTACATGTATGATGTCTCCAGTTTTGTCGAGAAAGTTACAAGAAGGACAAGTACACATTACACTTCTGATCTGTGGGTCTAAGCTACACACGGGACAGCCGTAACACAGCGCTAATTCTACACTTGCAAGTTTTGGCTACAACAGGACAGATATAGGTCATCAACGGTTGACACAAATAAACAGTACGAGCATTTATATTATAATGCTACATAAAGCATAACAAGACAAGTACTGAAGTGAACTACTAGGCATTTGCTACGTGGACCATAACTGCATAGAAGGCGGGTTCCTATTGTAAACAGTACTGCGGGTTGTTACACGTTTCATTCAACAACAGACTTTTCTAGGTCAGAGCATTCAAGCTACATTGTTGGAGGTCAAGTGTCTGTAAACAGTACGTGAAATTGTAAACATTCAATGTGCAAGCCCTAATTTGAGAAGGTCATAGTAACTTTGGTTCGTGAATACCACTTTATGTTACAGTGGATTTGACGTTCAGTGCGCGTTTGACATTTCGTTTCTGTGTTCGCAAGGAGCAAGAAATTTATTTTAGTTTCAGCTGTGACTGAACTTGTTCTGCAACACATTGAAATTGATTGCTATATGTTTATGTCACTTCTACTGTTTTGTGTATTTTTCTGCGGGTTTTTCGGTTGGTGGGTCTTACGGTAAATATGCCACTTGATCGAGGCTTACTGTAAGCGGTCTGTAGGTGCAAATTTTCTTAATTTGGAAATTTGCTAGTGACAATTGGTCGCTATTGATGTTAGCTGTGATGTAATTGTACTTAACGTTGTTTTTGTAATATTTTGTCTGTTTTTTTCAGTTTTGATTGTCGATTTGTTTTGTTTGTATTCTGTAGGTCTCTCCTTTCTTGTGTATTTCTCTACACATTTTTGGTTAAAACAGTGTTGCCATTTGTATTGTTTTGTATTTTTGTCTTTGTATTTTTTTTTTTTGGTTGTACTACATTACTGTCATGCACAGTCTACATACACATACTTGGTCATGTTTTGATATTATTGATAAGGTAGACTCTTCATATAGAGTTTGTTAAATAATATTATATAAGATATTTATACAAGTTCTTTGATAAAAGACTTGTTATCTACAAAGATTGAGACAGTAAAATAAAGTGAAGTGAGTATACAAGTCTAGCATTTCAGACTTGTCTCCCATTGAAGTGGGATAAGGTAATTTATTTAATTTTTTTTTCAGGTTTCTGATCTCATTAGACAGAATGTCTACATTGGATTTCTTCATCCAGCAAGGGTTGACCCTTGGTAAGTCTGGTAAAGAATTGGAAGAATATTCATCTGCTCAATTCGCCATTGCATTAAAGTCAGAAGAAAAGAAACAAAAAGAGGAAATTAAATTGAAAGCAGAAGCTGAACTAAAGAAGCTAGAAGCTGAGAATAGAAGATTAGAACTTGAAGAAAGAAGGTATCAAAGAGAGGCTGAGGAGAGAAAAGCTCAAGCTGCTGCTGAGGAGAGGAAAGCTCAAGCTGCAGCTGATGAAAGAAAATTCCAGATGGAAATGGAAGACAAAAAACTTCAAGCTGCTGCAGAGGAAAAAAAACTTCAAGCTGCTGCAGAGGAAAAAAAAACTTCAAGCTGCTGCTGAGAGCTGAAATTAGAAAAATGGAACATGAGGAAAGAAAACAGAAGATGGAACTTGATGAAAAACTCGCAATTTTGGAGTTAGAGAAATTGAAATTGGCGAGTACGGGTGCTCAGCAAACAACTTCGAGTACGACAAAGGAGTTTGTTAGTAGGATTAAATTGCCTCATTTCAATCCTTTAAAGGATGACGTAGCAGATTATCTAGATAGATTCCAATTTTTGTGCGATACGCATAACATAAAAAAGGAAAAATATGTTGAACAACTGATGCCATTTTTTACAGGTGACACAGTGACTACTCTTATGACAATAGACGAACATGAGAGGACTAATTATGATGTTGTCAGGGCAGCATTACTAAAGAAATACCAATTAAAACAAGAAGACTATCGTCTTCGTTTTAGGACAATGTTGCCAGAAAATGGAGTAGATTTCTCTGATTTTGTTACAAAGATACGTCGTACATTTACACGATGGGTTGAGTTGTCTCAGATTGAGAAAACATATGAAGGTCTAATGGACTTATTATTGCGAGATAAGGTTTTGTCATCTGTTAATGATTCTTTTCTTGCATTCCTTCATGAGCGTAAGCCTAAAAACTTAAAAGAAATGGAGGAATACTGTTGTCAGTATGCCACAGCACATCCCCATGCTACAGTTAGCAATTCTAAAGTGAAAGAAGGGTTGCCAGCTGCTTCGGCAACACCATATGGCCCTAATTTCAGAAAAAAATTTCAGGGTGCTCAACAAAATTGGAATAGGGGAAGTAATCAAAATTACACTCAGAAGCGGAGTAATCCAACACATGATGGTTCTTCGTCTATGCAGTGGAGACAAGATGGTAGTTCTCGTAATTTTAGTGGTAATAATTTGAGACACTTTCGTAAAGGCTATCCAAATAATAACTATTCAAATTTTCGAGGTAATCATTCTCGACGTCAAGATTATGACGATGGTGAATTTAGAAACCGGGATTCAAACCGGAATGATGATTACAATAGGCAATATGATAACAATTACAGGGGAAATGATAGTCGAAATAATTACAGGGGAAATGATAATCGAGGTAGACCTAGGTTTAACAAAAAAAGACCTTACCAACAGGCAAACTCAGCGCAACAAGAGTTTGATGGAGTCTGTAATACAGTAAATGATAGTGGTAACTCTAGGGCTATCACTGGTTGTGCTTTCGATTTTGGGAGAGCAACTGAATGCCCCCAATGCTTAACATTGTTTGACTCATCAACTGTATCTACGCTAAGTTGTGGTCACCCTCTTCCTGCTCTACCTGCTACAGTTGCGCATGATGGGAGAGGATCTCTCATCTTACATAAAGGTCTAATAAATGATAGGCTAGTCTCAGTACTTTTCGATTCGGGATGTACTACCGTCGGGGTTAAGGAGTCTCTGATAGATCCTTGCTGTGCCACGGGAAAAAACAATCAAATGTGTTACATTTGGTGGTACTATGGAAAGCTATCCTACTGCTATTATTAGGATTGACACTCCTTTCTTCACAGGAGATGTCCATGCATGTCTTCTTCCTAATCCTATTGCGGATCTTATAATCGGTCGTATTCATGGGGTTAAGGAATGCACCCCGCAACAAATTTCTAGTTGGGAAGAAAAAAAACATTCAAACGGTCAATGCAGTGGTGACAAGAGCTCAAGCTCTTAATCCCCCAACTTCATCTGATAATAGTAATGAAGTTGATAGCCAAGACGAGCACTTGGTGATTTCCCATGACTCGTTTGTTAAACGTCAAGAAGAGGATCCTTCTTTGAAGAAATACTTCCTTCTTGCAAAGAAAGGGGATCCCAATCAAAATACGAATCACAAATCGTATATCACTATGAAGAATGGTATATTGGTACGAATGGTACAACACTCGGACAAGTCTATGCACTCGCAAATTCTTGTGCCTAAGTGTATGAGAGCCTTAATTCTTCGGCATGCACACGATTCTCAGTGTGCGGGACACATGGGTTTTTCCAGAACTAAAACTAGAGTCCTTGCGTCATTCTTTTGGCCATTCGTGAATAAAGACATCCGAATTTATTGCCGATCTTGCAAAATTTGTCAAGAGGTCAAGTCTAGGGGTCCGAGACATGCTGCTCCTATTCAGGCTGCAGATATTCCGATTCGGCCGTTTCAGAAAATGGCTATAGACATCATTGGTCCGTTCAAAATTAAGTCAGCCAGAGGACACCAATTTATCCTCACTTGCGTGGACATGTGCACGCGTTGGCCAGAGGCTATTCCTCTGAAGAGCATATCAACTGTCGATATCGCTGATGCTCTTTGGCTCGTATTTTCTCGTCTGGGATTCCCCGGAGAAATACTGTCGGATCACGGCACTCAGTTAATTTCGGACGTTATGTCTCAGGTAATGGCTACGCTAGACATTAAAAGGTCTCTCAGTAGTATTTATCATCCAATGTCCAATGGATTGGTAGAACGTCTTAACAGGACACTAAAGAACTTACTTGGCAAGATAACGGAGGATCATCCTGAAGATTGGGACAGGGTTTTACCTGTAGTCCTCTTTGCCTATAGAGAGGTTCCCAACGAGCATACAGGGTTTTCTCCTTTCGAACTTGTCTTTGGCGCGCAACCGCGCGGGCCAATGTCCTTGTTACACGATTTGATAACTTCCGATAATATTGACGATGATACACAATCGTCATATGAATATGTTATAGCTCTTAGAGAAAAGATTATCGAATCGTGCAGGTTAGCAACTTCATCTTCCGAATTTGCGAAAGAAAAAGCTAGGCGATTTGCTAATAAGAAAAGACGCCTACGTCAACTTTGTCCTGGAGACAAAGCATATGTCTTACTGCCCTCAAGAGAGAATAGACTTCTCATTTCTTGGAAGGGTCCATACACTATAGTCTCGAAAATTTCTGATGTCGACTATATTGTCGATGTGGATGGAAGGCATAAAACCTTCCATATAAATATGTTAACAGAGTTTATTGAACGTCCAGACTATTTACAGCCTATTTTCCAGGCGACGGACGACTCTCCAGTTCAACATGGTCACATCTCATCCCTGTCCGTTATACAGGATGAGGAAACTATTTTTTCTGACGTGAACTTACCTCTTCCTACGATTCCACTTATTTCAACGGAATCGTGGAGAGACGTTACAGTCTCTTCTAACTTGTCTTTTGAGGAACAACGTCAAGTATCCTCTACGTTACAATCATATCAGGATGTCCTTACCGACATTCCTGGACACACAGATGTCATAGAACATGACATCATACTTACTGATCGTAATCCGATCAGAGTAAGACCATACCCAATACCTATTCATTTTCAAGCACAAGTCGAGAAAGAATTGGATAAAATGATTCAACTACAAATAATTGAACCATCCACTTCAGCTTATTCTTCGTCGATAGTTATTGTTCGAAAGAAAGACAATAACATACGTCTTTGCGTTGATTATCGCAAATTAAATCAAGTTACGAAGTTCGATGCTGAACCTATACCGTTATTAGATGATCTACTTATTAGACTTTCTAAAGCTAAATTCTTTACTAAACTAGACTTGTCGAAAGGTTATTGGCAAGTCCCATTGACGGAACACGCCAAACCTCTCACTGCTTTTTCGACACCTAGGGGTCTGTTTCAATGGAATTTTATGCCTTTCGGGCTTATGAACGCCCAGCGACTTTCGTGCGCATGATGCGACGAATTCTATCAGATCGTGCAGATGTCATTGCATATTTAGACGACATCTGTCTTTTCAGCGATACTTGGGAAGAACACTATGTGGGTCTGAAGGAATTGCTATCTACTCTACGTGAGCATAGTTTGACTGCTAAACCCTCTAAAGCTTTTGTTGGGTTTAGTGAAATTTCCTTCCTAGGTCATCGAGTTGGTCATGGTCTGTTGAAGACAGAGGACCAAAACATTTCAAAGATATTAAATATCTCGGTTCCGAAGACAAAAAAGCAAGTGCGTAGTCTATTGGGATTGATACAATTCTATGGAAGATTCATTGAGAATCTGTCCTCCATTATGGCACCACTTTCAACGTTATTGAAAAAAGGTTCTCCTAATATGGTGCGTTGGTCCCAAGAATGCCAATCTTCATTGGATCAGGTTAAGAATTTGTTCTCATCTCATCCTATCTTAAGACTACCGACGATTGATAAGACTTTTGTCCTTCGTAGTGATGCCTCTTCCACTGGCATTGGAGCGGCACTAATGCAGGAATATTCAGGAACTCTGCATCCTGTAATGTATATTTCTAGGAAGCTGAATGCGGCAGAAAGGAATTACTCGGTTTTGGACCGTGAATTGTTGGCTATGGTTTGGTCCATTCTTAAGCTACAAAGGTTCCTTCTGGGCGCGCATTTCTTTATGGAAACCGACCAAAAAGCTCTTACGGCTATGCAAAGTAAGGATTTGAAGAGCTCGAGATCTACTCGTTATGCTATTGCTCTTCAGCCTTTCCATTTCACGGTGCGAGCTATCCGTGGTTCGGATAATGTGATGGCGGACATATTGTCTAGATGCCCACATGATTCCAGTTAAATCTTGTGTCCTAGTTTTTCCTGATATATTTTCAGACTTAGGTCTGTCCTTAATATCATAATATGTTGTAATACAAATGTATTTGGATGATGTTTAGATAATTTAACAAATTTCATTTTGTCCATCCATCAGTGATATGTTGCTAAAATAGCATTGACATTTGTATATTGCTATGATTATATTATTTAGTAATGTTTGATATATGATTGGTATTGCCAGCAACTTAGGTTTCTTGAATGGTATCCCTTAGTTTGTTTGGCTTAAAGGAAATATTTTCTCCTATGTTGGGAGATGATTTGTACCCTCTTCTATTGTACCTGATATTAGGTTCATTGTTTGCATGAGCACAGAAGTGATACTGGTGCTATCTTGCTCATGAACATATTAAAAAAAAAAAAATTGCATTTTTTTTTTACAGGGGGGTGGTAGTAATGTTGCTGTCATTTTCGACGGAGTCATCTGTCAAGTTATTTGCTTATGTTTGTATCATAAGTATAATTGTGTCTTTACCTGCGATGTCAGGTTGATTAGGGGTTGTCTTCCCTTGTTTATTCATTCATTGTGTTTGACCTTTAGGGTCAGAGGTTGACAGTTCGGCGTGGGCCTATGGGAAGGTTTTTTAAGCGGGAGTGAGATATACTTCCGGGAAGCCGGGAGGTCCTGTTTTTTCTGAAGGGACCAAGAGTCCATTGTTTTTCGGGGAGAATCTTCGAAGTAACTGCTATGGCAGTTTTCCCCAGTGAATCTCTGTGCGTCGGGATGACGACAGAATTCCTTGTGTAGTTCTGAGGATTCATTTACCAGGTAATACCGACCTTTATGCATTATTACGCTTTTCGGTGGCAGAACATGTAAAGGATTACCTAGGGTGAACAGCAGTTCACGGATCCGCCATTTCAGAACTCATATATTTGTGCTCGAGGTAGCCATCCAAGACTGTTAGTCTTATATTGTCCAGAAATCCAGTGACGAAGATATATTGTGGGAGCCGCAGATTGGCGGAACTTCTATCTACAATAAGTATTACTGCAGGGTTGGTGATAACCTATTTAACAGAAGTACACAGCCGACGTTAGGACGAGGCCTGTGCTTCCGGCTATTATACTACAGCCTGATATGTGCAATTGGCGGGAGTGCCAAGTTGCACCTGTGTGTCAAGGTAACTAAGGCATCTGACGCGTTTAGTCAGAGACGCCAAGGGCGACGCTACGAACTGTCATTATTGAAGAACTTTGCTATTGACCATGCACGTCTATTCTGATGTTTACCTTTTTGAATGCCAAATGTATACCTATCGATGTCAGGTCAGCATGACCTTGTTACACTGACTGTTCCTGTTGATATTATGTGTGTTCCCGTCAATAAATGTCTTGAAACATGCCTGCAGTGTCAACGCATCCTTGATTACTGCATGTGAGAGTATGGGTTGCAGGATCTACATCTATACGAGCCTAAACACATTCGCGTCTTCATTCGCACCCACACTCAACTCATCATACGCTCGCACTACACATCTAACAACATGTAAACTGTCTTGGGCCAGTGATCACCTCAACAAGAAAAAAAAGACAGTTACACCATTCCATGCAGTTTTACTTTCCTCCGACACCTTCTGTTCAGGCTGGAGCATTATAGGCTTTACATCATGTTTGCTACTGAACTACACATATATACAGACATAAATTAACAATTCACATTCAATTTTCATTAAAAGATACTGAATGTTTCAAGCTTACCACAATTCATGGAAACAAACACAGATACGTTGATTAGCAATGAATTCTGGCACAAATACTGGCACAAATTCCCATCTGCTTATGTTCCAGGCTTTTATTTTAGCAAAAATGTGAGCTGGCTTCAACGCACTGTTGCTTTATCAAGCTTATTTGAACTAGTGGTCTCGAACTAACGCTCCTAAGTGAGTATATCAGCGAGTCTGGCCAATGGAGCCACGTTTCGACAAGGGTTTGAAAAAATTTTAACTTCCTACGTCTCCCCTAACAACCAAAGATAGTATTTATAGTCCGACCAATCGTGTTTAGTCTTATATTTGTTGCGCTCCAATCAATTTGGAGTTTACATGGTAGGCTATTTCTGTACGTAAGGTTTTTTCAAACACGTTATAAAAAAATTTTATGAGCAGAAATGATTTCATGCTGTCAGGCATCCCCAATATTTTATTTTGGTTATAACTTGTTAATTCCTAGACTATTTGCGTAACGTTTTACATATTCTTTGTCAGCAAACCCTAAGGAACCCAAATATACAAATTTAAAAGAGCTAAGTGGCTGCGTTCAAAATATGCAATTTCTTCGACCTCCTGTTTCGAAGATGTGCTGTCTGGGTACTGTAATGTTTTCAAACGTAAACCCATCTAATGTTATCTTTTCTAATAAGCGTTTTTCGTGATTTTAAAACCTAACTCTGGGAAGGGTAGTGAATTTATCACTGTCCGTCTGAAAAAAAAGTTAGTGCATGTGGCCTTACACGCGTGATAGTAGTAATTGTGTATCGCGCGACGCGTGTTGCATGCGTTCCTGATTTTCAGCCCTCCCTCTCTCTTTCTATTTGAGTCCATCTGTTCGTTCGTTTTGGTAACGTAATATAATTAATGTTAGGATTAATTTAGGTCATTACGCAGTCTGCCTCTCAATGTTTTTCTTAGAAATGCAATACCCGGTTTAATGTGTTGTGGAAACGCTTGTATTTATGCAGTGGCTTATATTTAACGTGGAAACGTTACAATTTGCAGACGAAGCATAAAACAAAGGGGATTTCGAGTACATTCTTTGTGACAGCACTGTTATTTTACCATTGCTCTTTTCTTTTATTAGAATTTATTTGTTAGGCTTTATATTTACCTGATAATTTATATATGTGGATTAGAATATTTCACGACACCTCCCCTCTTAAAACAGACATCCCATGTCAGTCCTTTATTCTATATACACATAGATAAATGTAAGTCAACTTGACTTTACTCTGCTGTGGTGCTATCATGGTTTTATGTAGTTGGGTCCATTCAGAGTAGGCACTACTCATGAAATCTGCCTCAGACTTCTACAACCAATAATATATTTCGGTTATGTTACTGAACAGCCGCAAGTGTGAGTGCTTGTCTTAATGCTGCTTCGCAACCCGTATTCACCATTTCTCTTCTCTGAGTCTGCGCAATGACATGTCCAGAGAACATTATATTTCCCTCAAAATGTACGTTATGAGGAGATAACATATACCTGGTGATAGCAGAGTTTTCGTAGTGGATCCCATAATCTTCTTATTATCCTGTATGAAACATTCGGAATATCCTCAATCAAAGAGGCAACTCAGGGATTCATTACGTTCCTCCGAAATGTTTACATCCAACAATTTTGTCTGATCTCAGGTTTTACTGGAATCTGATATTATCCTTACTCAGATCCACCCTTGAGAAATATTTAGCTTTATTTAATCTGGCAAACAGCTGATTTGTATCCGGCAATGGATCCACCTGTCCTTCTGTAATAGCATTCAGTCTCCTGTAATCTATACAGAGTCTATGTTCTCCAGAGGGCTTCCTTAAGAGTACAACACCGGAACTATATGAGGATTCACTGTGTGAAATAATTCCCTCCTTCAATAGATAGTCTATCTCTTCCTTCAAAGCTTTCTCCTTAGCAAACGGAATCGAATATGGTTTCATACAGACAGGTGTGGGGTCTATCAGTTTCATATCATATTCCAATAGGTTTGTATGCCCTGGTCGGTCTGTTAACACCTCTGCATGATTATTTAGAACCTGTTGCACTCTCTCTTTCTGAGTTTTCGTTAAATGTGTACTGATTTTCACCTGTGCTGCTGTCTCACAGGGGTGTAATGGATACTCAAATGATGAAAGTGGTTCCTTTTTCATCTCCATGGCGATGGACAAGGTCAACAAGTGTGTCTCTTCCTGATGTTCTCTTTCCAAATATTTCTTCAGGAGATTCACATGATAGATTTTTTCTTTCCCCTTCTTATCTATCTTATAATTTGTTCTAGACACCTTCTCTAAAACTGTATATGGACCCTGCCATCCAATTTGTAACTTATTCTGACTCCCGGGCAAAAGAAGCAGTACTTTCTCTCCCACAGCCAAATTTCTGTCTTTCGCCTTCCTGTTATAATAAGCAGCATGTTTCTTCCTGGCTTGTTTCAAATTTTCATTGGCAAGTTTCCAGCCAGTTTTTAAACGAGTGGTCAGCTCATTCACATATTGGTATGAAGATGTAATGTTTTCCTCTGCCTTTTCATCAGTCCACGTTCTTAACAAAGCTACATATGGCCCTTTAATTGTGTGGACCTATTTGTCCATGCACCGGTATGGTCTCTTCCACTCGAAGCTTTATAGTGATGATTTTTCCTCCCAGAATTATCATTCACAAATCGACCGCTACCAATTCTTTTCCTGGGGCTTTCTCCCCACTTAAAATTCTTGATGAGAGATTTCCTCTCTACATCCTCTTCCTCCAGTTTGGTTAAGTCCGATTGAGGGATTTTCGGCTTATCCTGGGGTAAGACATCTTTTTGCACTCTCCGCATAGTGGCCATTGTAAAACAGTTAAGTGAAGCTTGTCCGTGAAAAGGGGCTTCCCATTCCATTTGGTCCACTTTATCAAATCTATTTTTCTGTTTATTATCAGGCCTAATTTTGCCCCGTGGCGTGTCCAGGTCCTGATCCATGTTCCCACTTGTGGGTGTTCCCTCATGTGCTATGCTACACCTTTCTACAAAATTCTCAATGTCCCATCTTGCTTTAGGCCAATAATAATTGTGAGCCACCTTTTGAATGATGGTACCTATCTTCTCATGGTCCCCATCTGGTTTCACATGTAGGCTCCTTATTAAGTCTGCCCTATATCTTTTAGGAAGTACCAGCTGTCCCTGACCTTTGGATCTAGCTCCAGTCTTCCTATACATCAACTTGTTTTTCATGTAAAAATCTCCCTTGCCTGGAGTTGTATGACAAGTTGACAATTTCCTGAAACAAGGCTTGAGTGTTTTATCCCCAGCCTGTGCCTTCCTCATCTCTTCTGGAGTGGTATCCAACATAATATCCTCCTCCTGTCTTGAGGTCGACCTGACCTGAAGGGTTGCCATATACACATGTTTCCTTCTGCAACGGTCAGTGTCATGATTGTCCATCTGACAATTCTTACACCACCTTTTTCCTTGGTTGAAAGATTTTCTTTCATCATATTTCCTTTCATCGAATTGTGGGAATTTATTTTTATTTTCATACCGTGGCCTATCAAACTGGTGCTTACCTTTGTTTTGATCCCTAGGATCAAATTTATTAAAGTTCTGTGGTGCCCTAAAGTTATCCACTTGTTTCTTTTTATTACCTGTTACCTCTGCTTGAACTGCTTGATACCTTTCAGCAACATTTAGCAACTCACCCAGCCTCTCTGCACCTTGTTCCATGAGAAACTTTCTCAGGTCTGGAGCCATGGACTCTCTTAATTGCTCTATAAGGACCATTTCCTTAAGATCTTGG
>JAMPIV010019173.1:35000-401806 GCA_024509875.1 Oreohelix idahoensis | reverse complement strand
GCTCTACCACACTTATGACAATACAAGCACAATTTCACAACATATAATACATCTAATAACTGAATGATAGCAAGATTAGATGAACAAATGTACAAACAATAATGGAGAATGAACCAAATAAAATACAATAAACCTGACAACAACTACAAATTTACAAATAAAAAAGGGCAAAACAGCTAACAAAAATGGTGATGGTAATCTCAATAGCAGCAGTAAACTCACAGCTTTGTAATGCCAGCCCCACTATTTGAGAAAATCATGAACCAAACCTAAAGACCAACCAATAATTCACGACAGTGGGTGTGGTGGATTTGATGGTATGAATTGTTGTTAAGTATTATTATTATAATAAATGAGATTAGCTATGAAGGTCCCTGAATTTACTCAATAGTATTGTGAACTTTTCAGGGTGCCTTTCCGCTACCACCCCCTTTATCTCATTCAAAATGTATTTATATTAGTATATTAAATGACTTCGTGTTGTGTCTAGGGTTATGAATGTAGTGTGTGAAGCACAATAATTAACAAACATACAAACAAATAGTTTATTATTCACAACAGCACACAGTACTACCACAATAACATACAAACGACACTCTAAAAGGCTATCTTATTTAAGACTGTGGTTGAATTTTGTGTTAATAAGATTTTTACAGTTTTATTATCCTGATTCAAATTTATTTGTAATCAGGACAGACAATTTAAAAGTGAAATCACAATAATCAATTACATCAGTCAAATAGCACAATAAATCCTTTGTCCATATATATAAAATTATTAATCGAATATATTTATGTAGTGTTCTCCTACTTTAAGGTAATACTGGTGTTAATACTAGGTTGTTGTTTTAATCAAGTCCTTCTGGAACTGTTTGTTTGTATTTTGTCACTTGTGGAACTATTAAATATTTGTCCCAGTTTTATTCACTGTTATTAGATCGTTCGTTTAAAGTTCTGTAGTTTGAGCTTTCAGGTGCCGAACGAGAACTTAACTGGGCAGTATAGTATTTGTTGAACCTTTCCTCTGCTCGCTTGACAATCTGTTCTCTGTTTGATAGACAATGGCCACTAGCATGGGCTCGCAGTAAACAGGCAGAGTCCTGAATCATTCAGTTTTCAAGCGTTTGGTACCACATTAACGTCAGTACCCAGGACCTCTGAAATGTGAAGGTATGCATCCTTCGTAATATCTAGCATACACTAATAGTCCACAGTTAAGGACATTTACAGTACAAACAAACAAAAGGATCATATCCTTATACAAACCTATGCCACCATTTTCTTTTGATGTGACAATGTACACCAGTATTCCTTTCCCTAATAGTTACAACGCCACTGCAATTCCAGCTGTAATCTCTTCCATAGAATAGGATAGGTGTTATGCTCCTTTATGGCAATCATACCTATTCTTGTAGTTTTACACCTTTCTGACAGTCTATCACATGGTGGATCAATCTTTAGGCTTTGCCTCATGTTCGCTTTAGACCCACTCATGTCCAGACATATATTATTAATTCACATTCAATTTTTATATAAAATACAGGTTAATAAATGTCAAGCTTACCACAATTTTCAATGAAATATACACAGAAACGATGACTGACACAATTTCGATCTGTCGTATTGCCCAGGCTGCTTAGAACTTGTAGTTTAAAGCACAGCCTGCTCTCATCTATCACTGTTGAAAATATTCTTAGAAATGGCGTCCCCCTAACGCTTAATCTGACAATATCGATTCAGTTAGCCAATCGCTATTAATTTTACAAGAGTAAACAGTCTTTTCAAAAAATATCATTCAAACTTTTCCTACGTTACTTAGGCTATTTATGTTTATTCAAAGGTCAGCCAATAATATTTAGTCTCCCTTCAAATGCCACCCAATCGGATTTACTGTACCATCATAGCCTATCTGTCACCTACTTTTTTCCCCAAAAATATGCGATCCAATCTAAGCAGATATGACTTGACCTGACAGTATCTCTGATCTCTATGCATTGTTTTGTCAATATTTAATTAGTTAAGGGACTATTTATATAACTAATAACATATTCTTGGTCAGCAAGTCTTCAGGTACACGAATATACAATTTTTAAGGGGCTATGTGGTTTGGTTCAAAATTCTATCTTTTTTTCTATGTTAGTTGTTTATTTTTAAACTACCTCCTGTTCACTTCTCTTCTCATGTACTTATGAGATAATTACGAGAGCTTAGGTCATTCATAATAAGAGCTTAACATGTTTACATGACGTAGTGTCCACAATTTTAACTTTTTTCATTGTATTTGGGGAAACCCCTAAGGCAAAGCGTGCAAGTTGGTTGTAGAGTTAGAACCAATTGTGACGTGCTTTGCGTGTTGTTTTTCTAACCTTTCCCCTCCTCGTTTCACAATGCATTTTAAGCACAATTTCTTAGAACTTGGAAAAGTGGGCATTTATGTCAAGGACGAATTTGAAGAATTTGGGTACCATTTTGTTCGGCTATTCGTTAGCAAATAATAATCTGAAGGCGTAGGCGATACCAACCGTTCTAGCAGAAAATTCTTTTGTACTTTTTTATCTTTTGCTTTTATGCCTTAAACTGTTATATATTAATTTAGATATTGCATTTAGAAATTCACTACAGTGGGAGTGGTATTGTAAATTAATGGTTCCCTCGCCAACCAACCCGCCTATCTCACAAACACGTAAATACAAATATACATATAACATAAAAAAGAACCCTGTCAAATGAGATTCTTCAAGCCACACACTGTATGTAACAATAAATATACGTATCTGCTCTATGAAAAAACAATTCCTCCTGGCTTCAACCTCTGGCTCAGGGAATGACGATACACATACAGTGCTGCGATCAGGGTTAGACTTAGAAAACCGGCATGTAGCCTATCCACACCGCCATCTTGAAATTATTCTGCCCAATGCAGAAAATGTAGCCCAAAGACTTGAAAAATTATTACACCACCATATGTTCATAGTCCCGGCTTGAGGCCTCCAAAATTAGGGCTGTTACGTGTCGTTTTGATGTTAATGTTAATATTACATAACAGGAGGGTTCCTGTGGCCAAGATGACTTCTAAGGTAGTAAATCTCTAACGACACCGCAACCAGCCCACACCACTCAGAATTATTTGATTTACAACTGGCGAAGTGGACAATATACAATTTATTCAAGACTGCACGCAGCTCCACGTGTAATACAGTTTATGACAACAATATAATGGCAGATCATATGCAGTAGACGAAAATACCGTACGCAGTCAGTCCATGTCAGGAAGGCTTCCTTTTCTCAATAAGTTTTATTCACATCAATACTCGACACTGAACAATTATACTTCTTGTCCAAAAAGATACTAGATAACTAGATGACTAGATACATCTCACCAAAGATCTTGATGTATTAGTTATAATAGAACTCCATTTTAAACACTTTAACAATCAGGAGCTCAAACACATTACGTCCACTCGCCATGACACACACTCCGATCTCTCTCAGAACTTCTCCCGTAGTTTCCCGTTAGCCACCCAAGCATATCGGCTTAACGGCGCTCACCTGTCTTTCTCAGTGACCCGTATAAAATAAACAAAGAGCCCTGCTGAGCTAATCTATACCAGGCACTATTGTTTTGAATTTTACTCATAACATATGAGTAAATTCATGGCATATAGGGGAATCATTCGAATTTACATAAAGGGTTGAAGACGTCTCAGTTAGTTCTATGTGGGTGTTTTTACATCGAATCTTTGTGTTACACATACATAACAATTTTTAAGCTATCTAAAAGACATTGGCATATAATGATATGATATGATATAACCTGCCAAAAATGAGTATTATTGAAATTTATAAAATATGTGTGGAATACCATTCAAGTAGACCAATATGGATGTTTTTACATGGGGGTCTGATCAGAATCTTTGTTTGCCATAAAATGCTTTGACAGCTAGTGGAATGAAATATTAAATATAGAATCAAATACAATAGTCGTTTGGTATAGTAGACAGAGCACAATTGAGATTAGACTTAATAAAAGTGTGGAAAACATCTCAGGCAATTTAAAATTGGTGTTTTTTACATCGATGTTTCCATATTCTGTAAGAGCATATAATTGCACTGATGCTGACATATTTACATAGAACTTTGGCTAGGAACTTCCGCAGCCCCAGCGACACTAATCCACTCAGTAACTTTGCATGCACATGACCCAAACTACCAATTATCAGTACGATACCATGTATACGATAGCCTAGTTCGTTAATTTCTGCAGTCAATGGATAGTATTTGTCAAATTTATGTTCGTAACATTTATCTAAATGGGCATCATATGGTATTACTGCTTCTACTATAAAAGCTGTTTTGTTCTGTCGATTCTTCTTCTTCTTTGATCCTTAGCCGCCGACCGTCAAAGCAGTCAGTGGCCATTGTAGTGAAATTGACAGAGATACAACGGTAAAATCCCTCCAAAGATAACATTTAAGGATAAAAACATAATGCGTAGGCTGCGAATAGTACATGATCGCCTAGACCGCGGGTCATCATCCTCCATAATAATTGACTTGCTAAACAGGAGGGGAACGGCGGATCAAAAAGGAAAAAAATATGACTGGAAAGATTGCGTGAGACTAGAAAGGCTAAGGAGACGCAATTGGGGGGGAAACGGAGAAAAGTCACGTTTCCCAAGTTGACATAAAAAGTAAGCAACTCGACAGAAGGGACCTTAGATATAATACGCCACAGTCATTTATTGGACGCTTTTGCAATACCAAGCCCTTGATTTGAATTCAGCGGCTAAAACGCAGATGTTTGGAATATTACAAAATTTAAAAAGTACTTTTTTCTTAATATTAATGTTAGGAATATAAAAATTAGCTGGCCGGATGGCCTATTCTGAGCAGTGAACTAATATGTTCTTACTTTTACAGACGGATAGATAATATTGAAGATAATGACAAAAGACAGTGTTGTTCACATCATCGACAGACTGTATTGAATCTAAAAGTGTCGCTAATTGCACAAAAAAAACACGACCTCGAAACGCAGGTGTTCAAATCTACGTAGTATGGAAGAGAAGGGATATTTGTGGTGGCTGTGTCTAAAAATAACTTTTAACGACAAAATTTTGGAGGGGAGAGAAAGGTTGGTTCAAAAATCGAGTACATTTTGTAGAAACACAAGTAGAGACGGACAGACTAATAGATAACCATCCATACTTGACTGAAGCATGACTGAAATGACTTTATGGTAGGAAATTTGAATTTAAAATAAACCTAGGCAGTGATTGGCCACAGACAATCATATCATTAGCGCTCAGACGCGAAAGTGGGGCCATTCTTCAATAGTTGTTCAGTGATAGACACAGATTTTAAAGTGTGGTGATTTCCATATGAAAGAAAGTGTAATAAATTTAGGGACGCCATACTATAGCCAGCAGCTCAGCTGAGTTTTGCTGGCAGTTCTGTGTTATTTATTCATAATCTGAGCTGCGAGTTTCTGTTGTCAACCAAGCAGTGTCTATTCAGTTGGTGACTTTACTCGAGTGTATCTGTGCAGTACTTGTGACAGAGACCACCATTATTGCCCGCCAGCACGGAGAGGTGGGACCACCTGATTTCAGCACCAGAGCTACAACTACCAGATGAGTGAGCCTCTGGTCTGCTGGACATTCACCAACGCTGTGTAGTTACTAATACCCCCCATAAAAATTCCCACCATTTTCTGGACACTGTGTAGTCAATATAGACAGGTGTGATGAGGCCACCCCAACAGCACAAACATTAACTATCCTCCCAAGTAGATGACTACTAGAACATTTTAATAAAACTACTAGTATAGTACATATATATATGTACACTATTGCATTTATGATATAATATTCCATGCATTTCTTTCATAATCTCTAAATCCTTTTAAGTTCTGGTCAACCTAAAAAATTGATCCAGAACAAAATAAATGTAATATAATTTTATCAAAAATTTTACACACGTGAGTTAGTTCAGTGTATTTTAACATTTATTAATATTATTAGTCTTGTTAAATATCTGTGGGTATATCTATAACCTATTACACCACACTACATATCATAACCCTAGACACTTTACGTAGCCACATTCATTAAAAAAAATTAAGTGTGAGGTCGTAGTGGTAGCAAGAAAGGCCTTCTGACAATTCTCAACTACATTTTATCTCAGGAGCCTTCACAGCTGGCCTCATACAATTACATTTAGTAATATCACCATCATACAATACCATCAAACACCACTACATATATTGGGGTCTTGTCCAGGGGATAATTAGCCCAACAGTAATATTAGGATCTCCTGGTGGGAGAAATAAAAGTAGGGAAATAAATTGTAAAATTCCCTTTAACATTAAAAGTGTCCCTGCAGATAAAAGTTGGTGAATCTTCACAGCCAGTAATAATTAATTAGTTAACTGGTTAGTTAGAATTAGTTAGACTATAGTCATAAGAAGTACTTAGTGTATTTACTGGTTAGAGATTTAGCTTGTATATTATTATATTGTCTAAAAAGTATGGCGGAGCTGGCAAAATTTAGATCAGCTGCTGTGCTCACCGCGAAGGAGATGGGAATGGATGGTCAAATTTTAATTCAATACGTAACGGCTGAATGTGATAAATATATTGAACGGGAAGAAAGGAGATTAGAAAAAGAGGCTGAAAGAAAATTGGAGTCTGACAGGTTGGTTGAAGAGAAGAAGTTAGAGGCTGAGACTAAGAGGCTGCAGATTGAGGCAGAAGAAAAACGACAGCAAAGGGAGGCAGAAGAAAAAAAGGCCGAAAGGGAGGCAGAAGATAAAAAGGCCGAAAGGGAGGCAGAAGATAGAAGGTTGCAAAGGGAGCACGAATTACGACTAAGGGAGCTGGAATTACAAGGCCAGGCTCCTGAAAATGGTGCCAGCCCTTTTGCCTCAGATGCTACGCCCAGTCTGGGAGCCTCAAACTCCGCTATGGGGTTTCATTTAGACCATTTTGTTGAAAAAGACGATGACATAGAGGGGTACCTAGGACGTTTTGAGTTATTAGCTACTACATATGGGTTAGAGAGAGAGAGGTGGAGCTTAAAGCTATCACAGGGATTGAGAGGTACTTCTTATGAAGTATTTGCCAAAATGAACAGGGAAGACCAAGACAATTATGACATGTTAAAGCAGGCTTTGTTATTAAGGTACGAGAAGAATGGTGAATTTTATCGTAAGAAATTTAGAAATGCCAAACTGTTGTCTGGGGAGACATACCACCAATTCTCTGCTAGACTAGAAACCTATTTGGAGAAATGGACGGCTCTGGGGAAGACCCAAGATCTTAAGGAAATGATCATGATTGAGCAATTGAGAGAGTCCATGGCTCCAGACATGAGAAAATTTCTCATGGAACAAGGTGCAGAGAAGTTGGGGGAAATTTTAAATGTTGCTGAGAGGTATCAGGCAGCTCAGGCAGAGGTAAGTGGTGCTAAAAAGAAGCACATAGACAATTTTAAAGCTCCACAGCAATTTAATAAATTTGATAATAGAGAGCAGGGAAATAAAGGTAGGACAAACTTTGAGCGGCCAAGAAATGACTATCGCGACAGAAACTCACAGTTCAATGACCAAAAGTTCAATGAAAGAAAACCGTTGAACCAAGGGAAAAGATGGTGTAAATGGTGCAAGAGGGATAACCATAACACCGAATTTTGTAGAAGGAAACCTTCAAACATTGCTGCAATGAAGTCGGGGACGCAAAGATTAAAGGTTAATTCTAAGGAGCAACAGGAACCTTATCACCCCCCAGTTTGTGAGGATGTTATTTGTAATGGGGTCACCATAAGGTGCCTTTATGATACAGGTTTGGATTATGATTCAGTTGTGAAGTCTAGCCTAGTGGACCCAAGTCAGTATACCACAGAAACAGTGGAAATACAAGGGGCGACTAAGGACATACCACTCATGACACTTCCCATCGCAAGGATAACGGTGAAAACTCGCTATGTGGAAGGAGAAATCAGAGCAGCAGTGATAGATGAACCAATCTACCCTCTGATATTGGGGTGTAGATACGTCTTCTTGGGGAATCCCGAGAAACCTGTGATCATGGCGACAGTGCAGACCAGGTCACAGAAGAAGGAGGAAGAAGGTGAACCTATAAATGCTCATCCAGAGGAGATGAGGAAGGCGCAGGCTGAGGATAGGACACTCAAGCCCTGTTTTAAAAAACTGCCCAAATGCCACACACCTCCGAGCAAGGGGGAATATTTCATGAAGAACAAACTATTATACAGGAAGACAGGAACTAGATCCACTGGTCACGGACAGTTAGTTCTTCCCAAGATATATAGGGCAAACTTAATAAGGAGCTTACATGTTGGAAAAGATGGTGACCATGAGAAAGTCGGTACCATCTGCCAAAAGATTGCTCGAAAATACTATTGGCCCGACGTAAATGTCGATGTTGAAAACTTTGTAGAAGCATGTGGCGTATTTCATGAGGGAACACCCACAAAGGGAAAATATGTGCAGGACCTAGAAACGCCACGGGGCAACTTTAGGCCTGAAAGGAAAACTAATTATACTCGGGTAGACAAAGTGGAATGGGAGCCCCCTTTTCACACCCAGTCTTCACTTGAATGGATTAACATGGCCACTATGCGAAGAGTACCAAGAAGAAATTTTACCCAGGATAGGATGACAATCCCTCGGTCAGACTTATATAAACTGGAAGAACAGACAAGAGAGCGAAGATCTCTCATAAACAATCTTAAGTGGGGAGACAAAACCCAGAAAAAAATTGGTAGTGGTCGATTTGTGAGTGATGATTCTAGGAAGAAAAGTCCTCATTATAAAGCTTCTAAGGGACGGGACCAGACGGGTTCCAGGAAAAATACGTATGATAAATTAAAGATCCAGATGTAACTTTATTAAGGACCTGGACAGATGAGAAGGCGGAAGAGACTGTTACCTCATCTTATCAATATGTGAACGAACTGACCAATCGTTTGAAAGCTGGATGGAAACTGGCAAATGATAATTTGAAACAAGCCAGGAAGAAACATGCAGCATATTTTAATAGGAAGGCAAAGGACAGGGAACTGGCAGTCGGAGAGAAGGTGCTGCTTCTACTACCCGGAAGCCAGAATAAATTACAAATTGGTTGGCAAGGTCCATATACGGTTCTAGAGAAGGTGTCTAGAACAAACTATAAAATTGACAAAAAGGGGAAGGAAAAAGTTTATCATGTAAACCTGTTAAAGAAGTATCTGGACAGACCACTCCAGGAAAGCACCCCCTTATTGACCTTGGCTATTGCAACCCAGATGCAAAAAGAACCACTCACCTCACATGAATACCCATTACATCCTTGTGAAACAGCAGCACAGGTAAAAGTCAGTAAGCACCTGACTAAAAACCAGAGGGAGAGAGTTCAGCAAGTTCTGGAGGAACATACAGATGTATTAACAGATAAACCAGGCCATACAAATTTGCTACAGTATGACATGAAACTGGTAGACTCAAACCCAATCTGTATGAGAGCCTATTCTATTCCGTTCGCGAAGGAGAAGGCATTGAAGGAAGAAATAGAGTATTTGTTGAAGGAGGGGATTATTTCGCACAGTGAATCATCTTTTAGTTCTAGTGTCGTTTTGTTGAGAAAACCGTCTGGGGAACACAGACTGTGCATAGATTACAGGAAACTGAATGCTGTCACAGAAGGACAAGTGGATCCATTACCAGACACAAAACAGTTATTTGCCAGACTGAACAAGGCAAAATACTTTTCAAAAGTGGATCTTAGTAAAGGCTATTACCAGATCCCAGTGAAGCCTGAAGTGAGACCTTATTTGGCTTTTAGCACTTCGGATGGACATTATGAATTCAATATGCTACCATTCGGACTGAAAAATGCTCCGAGTGTGTTTTCAAGGATGATGCGCAAATTGTTGGATCCCCTGAATAACCCATGTATCACGAATTTCATGGATGATATTCTCGTCGCCACAGAGACATTTGAAGAACACATTGAAGCTCTGGAGATGTTGTTTGATAGACTTCGGGAGGCGAATTTAACTGCTAGGCCAACAAAATGTTGTATTGGATGCAAAGAGTTGGAATTCTTGGGACACACTGTATATCAGGGTAATATGACCCCTGATCCTAAGAACTTGGAAAAACTGCAGAGAGCACCTAGGCCACAAACAAAAAAGGACGTGCGATCATTCGTGTCGTTATGCGGATTTTATCAGAAATACATCAAAAATTTTAACGCTATTTGTGCTCCTCTGACTGATCTGACTCGCAAGGGACTTCCAGATAAAATTATTTGGACTGCACAATGTGAACTAGCGTTCCAAGAGTTAAAGGAAAAACTCACTAGCAAGCCTATTCTCAAACTGCCTGATTTGACACAGGACTTTGTCTTAAGAACCGATGCAAGTAATGTAGGACTAGGAGGGGCTTTGTTGCAAAGATCATCTTCACCTGATGGGGAACTGAAACCAGTCGCTTATGCAAGCCGCAAATTGAATAAGGCGGAACAAGGATACTCCACAAGCGAAAAGGAATGTTTAGCATTAATCTGGGCAATAAAGAAGTTTCAAATCTATCTGTATGGTATGACATTTGTGGTGGAGACGGACCATCAGCCTCTCGTGTTCTTGTCTCAGGCTAAGCATGGAAACGCAAGATTGCTGAGGTGGTCTTTATTGCTTCAACCTTATCAGTTCAGTATCCAATATATCCCAGGCAAATTGAATGTCGGTGCAGATTTCCTCAGTCGGCACCCCTGTGATCAAAATTAGAGTAGTGGCAGACGTGAGGAGTAATTTTACCTATGTGTATCGCTGGTTTTGGAACTTGCCATAGGCATGTTTTCAAGTGGGGAGATGTGTAGTGAAATTGACAGAGAGATACAACGGTAAAATCCCTCCAAAGATAACATTTAAGGATAAAAACATAATGCGTAGGCTGCGAATAGTACATGATCGCCTAGACCGCGGGTCATCATCCTCCATAATAATTGACTTGCTAAACAGGAGGGGAACGGCGGATCAAAAAGGAAAAAAATATGACTGGAAAGATTGCGTGAGACTAGAAAGGCTAAGGAGACGCAATTGGGGGGGAAACGGAGAAAAGTCACGTTTCCCAAGTTGACATAAAAAGTAAGCAACTCGACAGAAGGGACCTTAGATATAATACGCCACAGTCATTTATTGGACGCTTTTGCAATACCAAGCCCTTGATTTGAATTCAGCGGCTAAAACGCAGATGTTTGGAATATTACAAAATTTAAAAAGTACTTTTTTCTTAATATTAATGTTAGGAATATAAAAATTAGCTGGCCGGATGGCCTATTCTGAGCAGTGAACTAATATGTTCTTACTTTTACAGACGGATAGATAATATTGAAGATAATGACAAAAGACAGTGTTGTTCACATCATCGACAGACTGTATTGAATCTAAAAGTGTCGCTAATTGCACAAAAAAACACGACCTCGAAACGCAGGTGTTCAAATCTACGTAGTATGGAAGAGAAGGGATATTTGTGGTGGCTGTGTCTAAAAATAACTTTTAACGACAAAATTTTGGAGGGGAGAGAAAGGTTGGTTCAAAAATCGAGTACATTTTGTAGAAACACAAGTAGAGACGGACAGACTAACAGATAACCATCCATACTTGACTGAAGCATGACTGAAATGACTTTATGGTAGGAAATTTGAATTTAAAATAAACCTAGGCAGTGATTGGCCACAGACAATCATATCATTAGCGCTCAGACGCGAAAGTGGGGCCATTCTTCAATAGTTGTTCAGTGATAGACACAGATTTTAAAGTGTGGTGATTTCCATATGAAAGAAAGTGTAATAAATTTAGGGACGCCATACTATAGCCAGCAGCTCAGCTGAGTTTTGCTGGCAGTTCTGTGTTATTTATTCATAATCTGAGCTGCGAGTTTCTGTTGTCAACCAAGCAGTGTCTATTCAGTTGGTGACTTTACTCGAGTGTATCTGTGCAGTACTTGTGACAGAGACCACCATTATTGCCCGCCAGCACGGAGAGGTGGGACCACCTGATTTCAGCACCAGAGCTACAACTACCAGATGAGTGAGCCTCTGGTCTGCTGGACATTCACCAACGCTGTGTAGTTACTAATACCCCCCATAAAAATTCCCACCATTTTCTGGACACTGTGTAGTCAATATAGACAGGTGTGATGAGGCCACCCCAACAGCACAAACATTAACTATCCTCCCAAGTAGATGACTACTAGAACATTTTAATAAAACTACTAGTATAGTACATATATATATGTACACTATTGCATTTATGATATAATATTCCATGCATTTCTTTCATAATCTCTAAATCCTTTTAAGTTCTGGTCAACCTAAAAAATTGATCCAGAACAAAATAAATGTAATATAATTTTATCAAAAATTTTACACACGTGAGTTAGTTCAGTGTATTTTAACATTTATTAATATTATTAGTCTTGTTAAATATCTGTGGGTATATCTATAACCTATTACACCACACTACATATCATAACCCTAGACACTTTACGTAGCCACATTCATTAAAAAAAATTAAGTGTGAGGTCGTAGTGGTAGCAAGAAAGGCCTTCTGACAATTCTCAACTACATTTTATCTCAGGAGCCTTCACAGCTGGCCTCATACAATTACATTTAGTAATATCACCATCATACAATACCATCAAACACCACTACAGCCATCACGCCTAGTGGCGTCATGTAGGGCAACAACAAATTGATTCCACTTTGCTCGGTCGGTGGCCATCCTTCGTACAGTGCCCCAACTCTGGTTCATTCTTTGCATCTCAGCCTCCACAGTCCTCCGCCAGGTTGTTTTTGGTCGGCCTCTCTTTCGTTTTCCTTCAGGGGTCCAAAGCATAGCTGTTCTTGTGATGGCATCGGGGTCTCTTCTGAGGACATGACCAACCCAGCTCCAGCGTCTGCCAGCTATGATGGTGTGCATGTCCTCTTGCTTGCTACGAGTAAGCTGACGAGTACGATGACGTCATACGGTTCTGTCGATTGATTATTGTTAAATCAGGTTTTATGGCACGTGTTTTAAATGAAGAATTACTGCTGCCGAAAAGCGATGGTTTAACTATTATCTCTTTATTTATTGTTATGTCACTATTATTACTGTTGGAGGACGTCACTTTCTCATAGATAATGTCTACAGCTCTATTGTGCGTTTGTTGGTATAAGGTTTGAAATTTGGTGCATCCATTCAATAAATGTGACACTGTTTCGTATGGGTGGTTATACATACATACACACACACATACACACACATACATACATAAATACATACATAGAATCTTTATTATCCAAAAAAATACATTAACATGTACTTGATATAGTATAAAAACACCATAGCATATGGAATAATCATTTAGAGTCCGCAAGTGTGCTAAACCCCGCCCAGGAAACAATCGCCAAACGCACATTCGTACAAATGTTAACAAAAGCTGATATTAAAAGTCTCCAGCCTTCAGTTACTGTCCTCGTCTTTTGGGACATGAGCAAAAACCAAACATTTACGATTCTACTGGACACAAAATCTGACACACCTGTCAGCGCTGTGGTCAAGTGTCTTTCAGAAACGCACACAATAGTAAGGGTCAATGGATCTTTCCATTCTCGATGAGGGGTAACAGTATCCGGTCCCCATTGATAACGAAGCTATAGTTTCTTTCCGATGGCTTCATAAACTAATATATATTCTTTTCAAATAAAAATGTCAATTTTAAAGACTTGTTTAATCTTCGTCTTTCACTGATCTCCTTAATTTCTGTAGCCATCTTTTCGGGGGTTGTTATAGTCGCTGTTAAGAATTAAGCGAGGAAGGAAACTTGTCACCCCATCTCATAAAAAAGCTGGACCTAGAATGGGGGAAGTCTCAAATAATTAACTCCCCTACTTTGCCAAGTAGTTTGTACGGCAACATCCGCTATGGGACTACCCTAACCTTTATCTTTTTATCTTCAATTAGAAAACATAGCTCTAATGAACGAAGTGTACTATCGCCGTACAGCTGAGGTCATCAGGGCAGCGTCCCAGGCAGATGCCAGAAGGCCTCACAACACCTGGCTACAGAACATCCTGAACGTACTTAATGTGCTACCCAATAGTGCCCTTGAGACACTGTGTGACGCCATCCCACAAAACCTGGGTGAGTGGTCATTAAATATTTAATTTCTGGGTCTGAGGTTCAAATTCTCTTTGTATCTGTCTTGTCTGTCTGTCTCTCTGTCTCTGTCTCTCTGTCTCACTGTCTGTCTGTCTGTCTGTTTGTCAAATAACCTAAATATTTACCTATCTCTTAATTACATATTTGTCTGCCGATATGCCTACCTATACACCTACCTGCCTACATGTCTGCCTGCCTATCTGATGTATGTCTGTCTGTCTATCTGATATCTGTATATCTATCCATCTCCTGTCTGTCTATCTGCCTGCCTATCTGTCAGATATACATGTTTTTGTATATATTTTTCTAGCAGTGGTGAATGTAGGAATTTTTCAGTGTGTGTTTTTGGACGAGGGGCGCCTATTCGGGGGTTCAGTCTTGGAACCTCCCCCCTTTTCTCATAGCCTATTTTCTTGTCAATCAAATAAATGCCCATTAGCTCCCTCAGGAGCATATGCCTGTGGCAGGCGGAAGGTGTCGAGTGAAGCTGTATATGGTATGTTTGGTATTCAACTCCACCTGCCGAGAATCTCTATACCCTCTCACTGAACTGGCTGTACGCTAAGTTCAGGGCTGTATTTTGTATAGTGGTGTAGATCAATTTCGTATACTTCGGTTGTTATACTTTCTTTCTTCATAACTTATTCTAGGCAGGTGGCAATAACCAACGCCAGGGTCGACTGAGTGTCATGGAGTTTTGTAATTGTGACCACAACATTTTCCTTAAAACGTCATTACGTGTTGACTGGTTCATTATTCTTCATAGTAATGAGTATGTTATTAAAGACAGTAGATTTTAGATTTTCATCCAAAATGATTGTAGGGCATAGGAGTTCATGTTTCAAAAATTAATTCAGAGCAAATAAATAACGAACGTCAACAGCAGTTGGAACGGTAACAAAACCCGAAGCCACACAGCAACAAGTCCCATGTCTTTTGTCTGGCTTTAATTGGTTCATATAGGTTTCTTGGTTATTTTCATCAAAAACAAGGATATTCAATGCGATGAGGATGGATGTATTATTTTGCATACAGATCAATTATGTCCAATAACAAAAGTCAACCCGTAGAATGGTTTTACGCAAGATTAATTCCCGTTGAGTCAAACGACAGTTTTTGGTCTGAGGTCGTGGTTGATTCAACATGTCTACATAACTGGGATAAAATTTTATCCTATATAATCAATTTCTGTCCATAACGGCTGGATGGACCATGATCAGGGTTATCCTTCATTTTTGACTCGGTTGCGTAACCAACGAAGTAAATCCCGGGTTTGCCCATGTTCTCTTTTGATGACTGGGGCTCATACGAAAGAATATAAAATGGCTACATAATATATTCATATAAAAAGACATAATAGTCTGGAAAAAATAGTGATGGAAGGCATGGTCCCTGGAAAAAGGAGAAGGGGTCGACCTAGACGACGGTGGACCCAGGACATCACAGAGAGTCTGAACTTGTCTTTGGCTGATGCAGGTCGACTTACCCAGAATCGTGATGCGTTCAGAGCAGCTGTAATGGAGACAACGTTCTGGAAAGAATACGTCACATGATGATGATGACATAATGTCATTTGTAGTTGCAGATTGGATCTCGTAATATAATTAATATATACTCACGTTTCATTCTTTGCACACTGAATAGTTTCAAAATATGTTCGAGCGCATTATTATTATCCTTACGAAACTGTGATCAACCCAGGGACTTGTACCCTCAACTGCATCTCTGTTAACCATTCACCCCATCAGTTGTTGTGGACATGTACAGGACAGATATTAGACCTCTTGACTCATCGATGGAACGGAGAGAACTGTTTTTCTTTCTTACTTAGAGTAATTCGTCATATCCGTTGCCATAAACGCGTCAAAAGCTAAGTTTTTGTACCGTTCTCCCCCGTCTGCTAGTAAATTAATATTAGACAAACATAAAGGTATGTTTTCAGGCACTCGTAAGAAATAAAGAAGTAGAACACTTGGACAACAGAAAAACAACAGACGTGAGTGGCTTACCCAGGGTTCGAACCCCGTACCTCCGTACGACAACTCCGCCTAGCTATCAAGCGAATCACACTGACCCCACGGCCAGCTAGGCATCCCCAAAAAAGGATGCTTTACTGACTATTTATCAGTATGAAACATAAGATAACACCGGAAGTATACAGTGGGCAACTCAGCCCCTTAATGACGCAATCACTTCTGTTGTTCCCCTATTAACAGTATGTGTCAGTCCAAACAAGACAAAGACCTTGATACTGGGTCCAGTAAATAGTAGAAGACTTAAGGACAGTAGTATAGAACAGAGGGTAGGTTTCTGGTATTGTATAAACATAAATAACACATAAGGAAGGGAAACCCGAGGCCTGTAAACAGTAAATTAATATTAGACAAACATAAAGGTATGTTTTCAGGCACTCGTAAGAAATAAAGAAGTAGAACACTTGAACAACAGAAAAACAACAGACGTGAGTGGCTTACCCGTCTGCTAGTAACTGTCGTTGTTAATAGTAAACAAACCATTTTCTACACAGTAGGATCGAGATTTTTCCACAACCCGACGATGACGTCATACGGCATCACAGCCTATTTATATAGCACGCTGCCACATGCCTTCAACATACACATGCCAAGTCCTCTGTCACATGCCATCAGCTCATGTTCTTTCCGCGTTGTCTTCATTATTTCCATTTCTGTCTCCAGTTCTCTTCTCCGTGTGTTATTTACCCTACCACTCTTACCCTTGCGATTCCAGAAAAATAGCTGCCCTGTAGTGCTTTCAACAAGTTTTCCCAATGTGTGTCCTATCCATGTCCCCAGCGTCGTCTTCTCATCTCTTGTTCCACTGGCACTTGTCTGGTTCTTGTCATCGGTTCCACATTAGTGATCTTGTCATATCACTTCAATCCTTCTATTCTAGGCAAACACCCATCATTGAATGTCTGTAATTTTTTGGTTCATTCATTCAATCATTCAATTATTCATTCACTCGTGCTAGCTGTACACAGCGCACCGAAGAACTCTCTATCTATCTTCCATTGACTTAGGTTTGTTACACGAAATAGTTTTCATTTATTAAACACAGCTTGTGCCTGGGATATTATCTTCTTCACCCTTTGGAGAAGTCGTATTCTTTGAGATGACCATTAAGTCGATTTTTTTGCGATGACCATTAAGTCGAATTCTTCAATATGACCATTAAGTTAAATTCTTCAGTATGACCATTTTAGTCGATTTTTTTTGCGATGACCATTGAGATAAATTCTTCAGTATGACCATTAAGTTAAATTCTTCAGTATGACCATTAAATTAAATTCTTCAGTATGACCATTAAGTTAAATTCTTCAGTATGACCATTAAGTTAAATTCTTCAGTATGACCATTTTAGTCGATTTGTTTGCGATGACCATTAAGTTAAATTCTTCAATATGACCATTAAGTCGTATTCTTCGAGATGATCATTAAGTAGATTTTTTTTGCGATGACCATTAAGTCGAATTCTTCAATATGACCATTAAGTTAAATTCTTCAGAATGACCATTAAGTCGATTTTTTTGCGATGACCATTAAGTTAAATTCTTCAGTATGACAATGTTACGACTGGAATGCATAGCACGTCATGCTGTGTACACGAATGATTGGGGGTTTTCACACAGGACATTTACTGGCATGGAAAGCAACATAAACCGGTAGGTGAACAGGTCCACGAAACATGGTTAACGTTTATTACACACACAGTCTTCTTGGCAAAACATTAAGTCCATCTGAACATCAAAGTACATGGCATAGGATACTGGTCGTAGCAAAAAACTTGGTCTGTCGATAGCAGGCTTCAAATAAACTCTGGGCAGGTTCATGAATAATGGTAATAGCCAATTAATATAATACTTCTCACAATTTCCATTATTTCTGGCCGTTGTACTAAGAGGTTCGGGCGAAATCCGCGATACTCAAGTAATGTGGCAAAAGTCACTTATGGCAGACAATAATAGTTGCTTCAAAATGTGAGATTACTCCTTATGGAAAAAACCATGGCGCGAGACTTCTCATTAAGCTCGGAAACCATTTCTTATATCCTTGAATAGGTGGCGGCCCTTGCAAATATATTAATGCCATAATATTTATTAAACACTCTCCATAAGCCTGAAGCTCGAAAAAATACGACCACACCCTACCAGTGAACAAAATCGAAAAGCCCAGATGATTACTAGTTAAAAACCAAAACACGTGATACGTTACGTCATTAGCGACCGTCGTTCAACACAAGTGAACGATCGTGGAAAAGTTGTTCTCCTACAGGCAAACACATCTCCTCAAATAAATGGATATATGCTAGCATGTGGTAACATAATACGGTGTTTATAAAGTCGCTGTGCAGTGAAATATACGCCCGGGCGAGACTACGTCACCAAAAACACCCTGTTTTCAATGGCTAACACCATTTCCTTTCAGCAATGAAACCGTGAATATAACAACGACTTGTTGTGTAATGCTGCACACGGGACGGGATTGTGGAACACAGAATATCATGACGTAAATTTGCATCATACGTGACGTAATTGCTAAAATATTTTTCAAATTCACTGCACAGCGACTTTATAAACACCCTGTATAATATATGAATTTTATCTTTAACAGACCATTAAGTCGTATTCTTCGAGATGACCATTAAGTCATACTCTTCGAGATGACCATTAAGTCGAATTCTTCAAGATTACAAATAATCATAAATACAAATAATGAGTTCACAAATGATATCATAGAGCGCGAAATAGAGTCAACAAAATAAATATGTACAGGAAGATTCGATGATGCCTCACAGAGCGAGAAATGTGGTAGGGTATTTGAAGAATAACCTATCGAATCCCTAGGAGTACAGAAGTCCGCTGTCTGTTACTAGAGAAACCCGATTAATGGAATCACTTGATCGATCTCTCTCGTCTGTTTCCTTTCGGGATCGCCATTTCTCTGTCCTCCTCAAGTTTTTCTACGTAAAACTGGTGGTTTAAAAAATAGATATATATTCTGGTGTTTGGCGTAGTGGTAAAAAGCGCTGGATGTTTTCAGTGGCGGATGTGGCAACTGAAGGACTGGTGGAATTCCTGAGAGAGGGTTCTTAAGCACAATCAGCGACGATTAAATTAAAATAGACAATGCGTCTATGCAAGGACATAGGACAAAGAAAATAAAAACGACAAGGCCTTCATTAGGGGCAATCTAACTACAGCAGGTTAAAGAAAATGAGAAGCGAGTCAAAGACATCATAATTAATAAAAACTATGCAAACCATATATGTATATATATGCATCTAAGAATACGATATATGTATATATTATAATTCCAGAGTGGACAAAATGGCCACACAAAAGGCCAAATCAATGGGGACAAATTAATCACAATCGATACTACTTTTTCTGGTGCTTATATCTCTCATTTTCGATTGCAGTTTTTATTTTCCTGTAATACTCTATCATTGTTCTATTACTTTCTATCTGTTATTTCTTGAATTGCTAATTTGACTTTCTCCATTCACGTGTACAGTCAAGAGTCGCAGGTTTATGCAGAGTTCATTCTTGACCGAGGCATTCTTAAGTACAGTGAGGTAGTGCTTCTTCAGAACATAGAACTCACGTAAGACGGTCTTATCCTGTGAACTTCGGGGATCAGGGT
The DNA here is from genome assembly GCA_024509875.1 of Oreohelix idahoensis. NCBI lineage: Eukaryota > Metazoa > Mollusca > Gastropoda > Stylommatophora > Oreohelicidae > Oreohelix > Oreohelix idahoensis. The sequence goes on along the minus strand of JAMPIV010019173.1, from coordinate 381,937 downwards.
AGATAAACCTCAAAAGAGATGACAGGATGAAAGAATAAATGGAGTAAAACAGTGGAGCGAAAATAGAACGGAGAGGTAAATAAAGTACCAAAAGGTTCAAAATTTCAAACACGGCGCGGGGCTCGGGGAACGATATTTCAAATATCATCTTTATACTTCTTCGTACACTCTCAGACATCTTCTTGAATGTTCTCAAAGAAAGCCGTAGCCAGCTTGAGGCTATTAACATCTCCGTAGAGATTTTCCACGAAAGGTACTGGTGTCGGCCATATGCGTTTTCTCTATTCCACATAAGTTGGGCATCTTTGAAGCAGATGTTCAGCAGTAATTTTATCAGTGCCATAGTTACACTCATCGGTAGTTCCTATCTTTTTCAAATATTAACTGTCCTGGTATAACCGACATTATGAATGGTTGAAAGGAACGCATTACTTGGAAACGTTGCAAAAATATAAATAGTGTCTTTAGAACATCTGAATGCCGTTTAACAGTATTCTTCACTTGCGCCTCTTCGCTTTGAAAAAAAAAAAGAAAATCTCCTATTAAAGATTTTTGATGGCTGCTGACGGCGTTGTATTTTAATCCCCCTTCTCCTTTGTGCTCCTCTGGGATCATGGCGTCGCCACTACAAGAGGTTCCCTTGTAAGAAGTCTGTGTGATTTCATTCATGTGCTTTTTCTTGGTGGGTTGTGCAGCAATTTGTTTTACACGATATGATAGCTAGCCTCATTCGCAGCCGCATATGAGTCGCCTTTTACGACATACCTGAGGACACAGTAGCCATATTTAGCCTTTGTTTTCTCCAAGCCCCGGCCTGTTCAACTCTTTTTCTTTTTTTTGTGAATGTGGCGTGAGGTTTTTATTTGCTCTAGGATCAGTATAGTACTGACAATTTCAGAAAATAGAATTTCTGCAGAAAATGGTGAGGTCCCAGTGTCTGGGAGGACTACTGGTATCACAAAATAGTTACGGCTGTGAATGTTCTGATCTCGAAAAATTAGTAGAGAGGAGACCGACATAAATTGCCACCTCCGCTGTGTAACTAACTGTGATATTAAGACAAGGAAACAGATTTTACTTAACAATGATAACATTGACAAGTCTTCAAATACAATTTCCTTATTATTTATTTAGTATATACATTATCTACTCTTGTGCTGAAGGGTGGATGTTGAAACAATGGAATGTAATGGATTTGTAAGTTCACAAATGATTCACATATATTTATATATATTACAAGTCTTCCAATTATAGGAAACAAATTTATATCAGCTGGGCTGTTAATCACTTATAGTAAATGTATCAGCTGTGCTGTTAATTAAGTATATAAAATTTATCAGCTATGCTGTTATTTTTGTCTCTTGCTATGCTAACTCGCTTTCTCGTCACTGACAGTTACTTTGCTCACAATGCTGACAGAAATGGTACTAATGTGTACTCATCTCTCAAAACGTTCTGTTCTCCTTAGTTTGGTCTCACACACCACCTGATGAGGATCGTTACTTTAGCCCACCCAAGACTGAGGGGGACTAAAGATGTAGCTTCTGTGCAATCTCTATGCTCCTGCGAACTTCCAGGCAGCTGGATTGACTCGAACATACGACCTCAGGTTTGATGACACGAATAAAACCTGTAACAAGTAAAAATAGGGGCTAATTTCTGTCATCAAGTCCACCTATTTCTAGTGTGGGTGAAATGAGCGTGTGTCTCAGGTGTCTGCATGTAGGATGAATGACAACATGGCTCAGTATGAGTTAGCAATAGTGAGACAAGACAGGAGTCTACTTGCAAAACATTCTTTCTGATAAATTAATACATGGGTACATCCAATACTGTAATATGAATTCAATACATGAATACATCCAATAATATAAATTCAATACATGAATACATCCAATAATATAAATTCACTACATGAATACATCCAATAATATAAATTCAATACATGAATACATCCAATAATATATACACCTAGGTGTGATACAACCATTTCCTTCCCCCAATAATACACCAGGCTCTCTCTGACAAGTGCTATACTAGCTGGTAACATGTATCCTAACAATATTGTTATGTTCTTATGATAGGAAGGAGTATATGAGACGAGGACTGTTTGGTTATATTTCAGGTTGGAGTTAGATGAGACAATAGATTGATGAGTCCTAACAAGGACTGTTTTGGTTATATTTCAGTTGGTCTGAGATAATAGATTGAAGTTATAGGAGACAATAGATTGAAGCATGAGTCCTATTAGTCTTCGTCTTCATCAATCATATCAGGAAACACAATCATTATACCTAATGCCCCAAGATACAATCAGTAACCTGATACGTTCATATTGAAACAATTTATATTAAATATATACAGGTGTAGGTAGTATAAATGACACACAACCAATACCAACATTATATATCTGCTGTAGGCCTATTTTCCTACAAGTTATAGTAATGATATATTTACCCTCTAAGATTTAAACCGGCCAGTGCCTCGACTAGGGAAGCAGTCTGCCAGGTCAATGCACTCAGGTAAGCAATAAATCAAGGTTGACAGCTTCTCTTCTTCAGTCGGTCTATCTGGCTTCGTGTTGGTGTTGCGTGTTTTTGCATAAAATCTCGCCCGATTATATAGGCAGGTGAGGTAACTTCTACTGCTTAAGGAAAGCGTTTGGTTGGTTCCTGGCGGGGCAAGCTGATTGGCTGTATGCGGTTTTGTACCATCCTTCGTACCGTACTTGACCTAGACGAGTTCCGAAAAAACAGGGCTTATGCCTAATTTTATTCTGTTTTTCCGCCATATTGGGTGACAAGATGGCCGCAACCGACATCCGAAAAACAGGGCTTAAGTTTTTTTCCTGGCGTAACTTCTTGTAATTTATTCCGGCTCAGCAACTGTGCGTTGATTGGCTGGGGCAAATTTGTATCCCGACATAATGATTAAACTAAGAAGTGGGTTTACACACACTCGTTTCACGACAGTGAACACGATGTTAGTTTACTTTTACGACATTTTGTTTGTTTGAAGCGCTAACAACCTTGACCTTTCTTTTTCTTTGAATTCACCTTTCACTACGAGACTTCTAGAAGTCCTTTTCTTCCTCTTACTGACCTGGTTTTCTTTTTCCAAGTATTTGGGATTGTCTTAACCATAAGACTATAAGACGCATTATGGTTTCAGACGTAACAGTTAGGTACCAATATAACTCAGCAGATCTGCTTTTGTTGTCGTCCTAAGCGTAATTATATTTAATTTGAAACCTACATTGTCAGATATCGTCTTTTGTTTACTCTATGCTTGGTTAGAAAAATTTTTAAATGTAAAGATCATATTAAGTTTATTACTCACGGGACTTCCGCTTATGAGCCTCGGGGATTAGAGTTTTCATTATTTTTCCTTTGCAGTATTTGAGGATGCCATTCTGGGCTTTCTTGCAACGTCAACGGACTTCCACAGCTCAGCGGGTTCAACTACTGGTGGAGATCACACCAGAACCATGAATTGGCGGGTGATTCAATGCCACTAGATGAATGGGGTCGCCGAGAGGACTAAATCCCTGTAGTCCCCCGGGGTTTATGAGACAAAGAGAGAATAAGAGTAATGCTCCCACAAGCATGTCGTTACAAGGCGGCTAATATACTGTCTAACAAAAAAAACCTGTCATATCTTGTATTTTGTTCGCAATAATTGTGCATAGAGAAGCTGATAAAGCAAACATGACAGTTCAGTAAGGGTTTTATGTCCTTAAAGAAATTGGGTTACAAAACAACAATGTGGTAATCGAGTGTCATGTGGTCGTACTTTAAAGAAGTGGGGTGTCCAAAACAAAAATCCCAAACTTAGTAACGAGTGTGGCCACCATGAACTTGCACCACTGTACTGTACTGCAGCGGAGTCTCACGGAGAGTTTCAAACGTCTGATCTGGTCTTGTGGGATGTTATTCCATGCCTCAGTGAGCGCTGCATACAACATGGTCCAAGGTCTTTGGCTGATAATGGAGGGCGCGCACCCTTCTGTCCAAAAGACCCCAGAGATGTTCAATGTGATTCAAGTCAGTGGACAGAGCTGGCCAAGGGTCGAGGATGTAGACATAAGCAGCATTGAGATAGTCTAGGGTTGCTACTGCTCTGTGAGCCGGGGCATTGTCCTGCATGTAAATTAGGCCTGGTCCATGTTGGTGACGAAACGGCAGAGCGTGCGGCTGCAGTACGTCACGGATGTAGCGATAGGCGGTCAGGGTTCGTTCAGTTCTGACAAGATTGGTTCTGAGCTAAGCGTTAATAGCTGGCCCATAACACTTCCTCTGCCGAAACTATAGAATGATAGATAGATAGATAGATAGATAGATAGATAGATAGATAGATAGATAGATAGATAGATAGATAGATAGATAGATAGATAGATAGATAGATAGATAGATAGATAGATAGATAGATAGATAGATAGATAGATAGATAGATAGACCGACCGACCGACCCACCGACCGACCGACTGAACGGCTGGCCGGCAGGCAGGCAGGCAGGCAAGTAGGTAGGTAGGTAGGTAGATAGACAGACAACGGACAGAGGGAGAGAGATAGAGAGATAGAGAAAAAGAGAGAGATATATATAGAGAGAGAGATAGAGAAAGAGAGAGATAGATATAGATAGCGAGATAGATAGAGAGATAGAGAGAGATAGATATAGAGATAGATAGATAGATAGATAGATAGATAGATAGATAGATAGATAGATAGATAGATAGATAGATAGATAGATAGATAGATAGATAGATAGATAGATAGATAGATAGATAGATAGATAGATAGATAGATACATAGATAGATAGATAGATAGATAGATAGATAGATAGATAGATAGATAGATAGATAGATAGATAGATAGATAGATAGATAGATAGATAGATAGATGGATAGATAGATAGATAGATAGATAGATAGATAGATAGATAGATAGATAGATAAATAGATAGATAGATAGATAGATAGATAGATAGATAGATAGATAGATAGATAGATAGATAGATAGATAGATAGATAGATAGATAGATAGATAGATAGATAGATAGATAGATAACGACAGTAAAACATTAAGAAATTAAACCTTCACAAGCAGGGAAGAAATGCAAGACACTCGTGAAAGCACTGTAACAAATCGTGAAAGTGGAGAGTTCTGAAACCCCAGAAAGAAATCAATAGATAAAGATTTCTGTATTCTGACCTTATTCCGACATCCATTTCCTGAAAGACTGGCACGTGGCATTATTAAACGTCTCGCATCTTTTTTTTTTTTTTTTTTTATCATGTTCCATCCATACTGCTTCTAACTGTCTCGCGTTCTGTACTTTTTATCTCCGTCTCACTTGACATTTGGTTTCGTTTGGTTTTTGGTCCTTGCACATGAAAACTGGCGTTTGACTTACCCATGTGATATCTGGTTCAACCCCATGTGTGTATATATTTTGTTATATAGTGTTCTATATTCTATATAACAAATTACATTCAGGGCCGGATTAAGCTAGTACGGGGCCTTTAGCATATGTTAAGAAAGGGACCCTATATTAAAAAAGAAACCAATAAAACAACACAAATATATTTGAACACATACATTTTTAATTTGCATAGTAATTATCATTATCAAAAGTAACAACACAGTCAACATTATTGTTTAAATATTAATGTTTTTACATTTAGCATGAGAAAATTATAGGATGTATCAATTTCACGCAGAAGTTTATTTTCCTATGCTCATTAGTGTGAGATTGTTCAATCTCGTTTGACCCATGGTGCTCTTTAGTTCATTTTTAATAACCTTCAGTTTTGAAAATGATCGTTCTCCACTGCAGTTGGTTACCATTAATGACAAGTAGATGCGCAAGGCGATTTCTACATTTAGAAAACAAGACTCCAAAGAATTGTCAATTATCAAACGGTAAAACTGTAACTCTACACGGTCTAGAGAAGTGCCAATATGAGAAGCAAGATCAGTTTTCAACAGTTCTGTAAACTGCACATGTTCTTCACAAAGACTTTCTTCCAGATCTTCCGGATATGATTTAATAAGATTCGATGATCTCGTTACCACCTCTTCAGGTGTAAACGACTGTAACTGACGAAGGAATCTAAATACATCATTCAACTTTTGATAAGCTTTCTGGAGTTTTGACAAGGCAGAGAGCAAGCTATCAATAAGGACAAGAAATGTTCGGCTTTTAAACTGCTGAGAGGGCGTTTGAGATTCATCAAGTGTGCTGGAACCACTGAAATCATCATACTCTCGATTTCGTTTGTGTTTTCTTCGAGTTCGTTCTTGATATTGTTCACACTCAGTCAGATCCTTGGCCTTTTGCTCTATGTCTGCAAAAGTAGACCGCATAGCTTGAATATACCCGCGCAGGGATTCATAGAGTGCACAAGCTGTATTCAAATCTTGGTCAGAAGATTGCAAAGAAGCACTGGTCATTTGAAAACGCTGTAATACTTGATCCCACAGTATGATCATTATTCCTGTTTCTAACTTCATCATGGTAGAAAGTAGACCACGAGCCTGTTGACGACACTCTGCCTTCTGATCATTGTTATCTGAAATATCATCCAAAACTTGTTTTATTGCAGAAAAGCTGTGTAAAATTGCTTTTGTTGCATCTGCCCGAGCGGACCACCTGGTATCTGACAGTCTTTTCACAAAGGGCAAATGGGACTTATTATGAGTACCGCCAGCACATAATGCAGTAGAAAGGAGACCCCACCGGTAGGTAGAAGCAGAAATAAAGGTGTACAGGCTTTCAACAAATCCAAAGAAAGTGACTGCTTCTTGACAACCTTCAGCAGCACATTTTCCAACCAAATTTAGAGAATGTGCAAAACGCGGAATGTAATGCGCAAACTTATTCATCTCTTTAATTCGTGCTTGCAATCCTATAAACTTGCCACTCATGTTGCTAGCGTTGTAATAACTTTGACCACGGCAGTCTTTAATATCAATTTCATTTGCCTTTAAAAAATTAAGTAGACTTTTAGTAAGCTGTTCAGCACTATGACCTTCCATATCCAAACATGTCACAAATCTTTCAACTGGTCCAGATGGCAAAACATAGCGCAGAGTCAAAGTCAGCTGGTCCATATTAGATATATCTGGAGTAGAATCCAATGAAACGGAATAATACTTGTACAAGTATTTCTTCACTTCACAGAGATTGTGATCCAGTATGCTGGATCCAATCAGATTGATGAATTCCTCACACGTTGTTTTAGATAGATATGATGTATGTCCAAATCCTTTGTTTGCATGAGTACTTACATGCTCTGCCAGAAAAGGGTCAAATTTGGCCAGTAATTCTAACAACCCTAAGTAGTTCCCGTTATAAGGGGACCCAACAATTTCATCACTGCCACGAAATGAAAGGCCTCGTTCTGCTAAAAACTTCACAACTTCAATTATTCGCTCTAGAAGTTTGTGCCAATACTTTTCTTGAATGTCCATTTGTTTCACAAGTTGGGAATCGACACGTTCACCTTTGTGTTTACGCATCAACAGTGAAATTAAAGCTTGTCTATATGAGGAGCTTTCTTCATGTCGACGCAATAGAACGCTTGCATTTTTCCAGTCATTAAACCCTTCCACAGTAAACTTTGATGAACATTCTAAACTCATAAGCTTGCATGGGAAACAGAATAGGCGCCCTTTACTTTCTGAATAGCATAACCATTTTCTTGCATGTTGCTTGTTTGTAAGTTTATGAATATGTGTAAAATAAGACTTTTGACAGTATCGAGTTTTCTTTTCAGTGTCATACAATCGCACGGATGAAGAGAGGGCACTATCAACATGTTGACATTTTTCACTTCCCTTGGATATCCAATATTCACGCTCACAGTCATCTATATTGTTCGGCCAGTCACCAATATCATTAGAGTACTTCTTCGTTTCACTTATTCTTTCACATTCAGACTCAGTGTATACTGGGTTTTGCTCTATATTTTCTGCTGCACAGCCTGCATTAGTACTAGTTGTTCCTGTACTTCCAGCTTCAGCGGTTAGAGTACCACCACCATGAACATCAAAATATTCTGTCAGCTTACGTGTTTTTGATATCACAAGTTGATCTCTTCTTTCTTTTTCTTCCTTCGCTTTACGTTTTTCACTTCCAGAAGCATAATTACGTCCAATACCTCTGTGTCTACTGCTCATTTTTTGAGTTTTCTAACCTTACAAATCAAGAAATTTTAATCAAGATCGAAAGAGAGTGCGAGCACGCCGTATACCGCAATTAAGACAGGAAGTTTCCGTTTCCTAAATTCTAGTTTTTATTATTAATGCAAATTCATTTCACAAAGAACGAAACAAAATTAGAGGAGTAGTCGCTTAGAGCCAAAAAGTGGCATCCATCCAAACGTGACCAAATTTTCAACGCCACTTAAATGGCTTCCGTCCGCAAACAGTTAAGATAAAAATAATGAAGAGTCACACTAAGTCACCCTCTTATGCTCTTTCTCTCACATTTCGTGAGACTCCAAATGAAAAGGCGCTAAAGATGGCATAAATCCCAAGATCATTGGTTTAACGCTCGTATTAGAAGATGACCAAAAAATATTGTATATATTTATTGGCGCGGGGCCCCTAAAAGTGCGGGGCCCGTAGCATACGCTACTTTTGCTACTACGTTAATCCGGCTCTGATTACATTGAATGTTTTTCTTGTCTTGATTCTTCCACGCTTCAATTTCCCTGCAGTTTGTTCTGGAGTTGCCTAATGTAGTGGTTTCTACACATCTGCGCTATCGTTAGTCTTAAAGAGAGTTATATTTCTTAACTGCGTGTCTCATCCGTTTCATTGGCTCTTCTCGAGTATTCTTTCCATCATCCTCATCTTTGACCACAGCTCAAACACCGTCACAATGAAATAACGTATCAAACATTACTAGAAAAAATTACACGCATACGTTAAAGTTAGTTGCTTATCCTTTACAGGGCGTGGCAATCAACCCCAGCTTTTATTGGCTGTTTGTGATTTTTCTAGGCAATTTTTTTTTTTCAGTAGTTTGCCATTGCTTTCTCATCGGTACGGCGCTTATACCATTGTTAAAAATCCACACAAAGCGATCTCCACACATACGTACAAATACATAAATGGATTCACATCCCTCGTAACCGAGTCAGTATTTTTTTCTCCATTGATCACACAACTCTGGGATTTTCTGATAATTTATGCAAACGGATTGTTTGAACCGCCGGCGCTAAATAGGCGCGAATATTGACAGATCAGATAGATTGGGCGTGATCGATACTTCTTACCCCAAGCTTTTGATCTTTTGACTTCTCATTCATCTTGATTATGGGACAGTCTTACCGTTCACCTGATAGACTCGTAACCAGGGCGATATTTGTCAGAATATCCGGGCTTTTATGACGGTTTTACAATAAATTAATTTATGTACGATATTAATTAAATATATCTGCATACAGCGGCCACCCCCCGGGAAACGGCTTTGACAGGCCGGCTAAACTAGGTGAGGGTAGCCGACTGGTTATAAACCTTCGGTGAGTTAGGGTCTGCCTACCCATGCATGCGAAGACTGGATTCGGTAGACTGCGGGGAAGAAGCCACCTGTTGGTTCAACGGGCATGACGGCGATTACCAGCAACGCGCTGTGGAGCGTAAGGAGCATGGCGAGGCACGTAGAAAGCCATGGTCATCCACTGCACCTGACTTCATCTCCAGTCGTCTTGACTTGTCTTGCCACTGGATTAAGATGGACCCAGGCGAGAGAGTGAGGTCGACGAATTGCGCAACTCTTCCTCACTTTAAACCAAATCACTGCGCAAGTCACTCTTTCATCCACTCATCCACTCATCCATCCACTCACAAGTCCTGTGGCGATGGGCGAGCGGCGAAGCGGCAGGCGTGGGTGCGCTGGGAGTCGTAGTCGCAGACCTACACACAGGCGGCTCAGGCTTATGGTCGTCTTCCACTGATCGGAGCAGCAGTGGGATTCGGCAGCCCCCTGAGTGACTGAGCAGCCCTCTTTAGGAAAGCACTGCTCACCTCCATGGCATGAGGAAGGGGCTAGAAAAGGTGCCCTAAACATTGCCTGCTCCACCATTACCTAACCAGCTTACCGCGGTTGGTGGGTACCCTACTTCAGCGGGCGACACATAAGAAAAAGAAAGGACAGATTTGTCGCCCTCATTCTAGGCGCATGGAATGTGCGCACTCTACTCGACAAAGACTTTAACACAAACAGACCCGAGAGGCGAACTGCCCTGATTGGGAGAGAACTGGCCAGATACAACATTGACATAGCAGCACTGAGTGAAACTCGACTTGCAGGCGAGGGCCAACTTTGCGAAAAGGGTGCAGGTTATACATTCTATTGGAGCGGAAGAGGAACTGAAGAAAGACGAGAAGCAGGGGTTGGATTTGCAATCAAAACAGCAATTATTGGCAAGCTAGCGGAGCCCCCAAAGGGAATAAATGACCGACTCATGACGGTCAAGATCCCGCTGCTTTATGGAAGGAAACATGCCACCATCATTAGCGCGTATGCACCAACTATGACAAACCAGGATGACGTCAAGGATAAGTTTTACGAAGAACTACATGCAGTCATTGCATCAGTTCCCAAAGCAGATAAGCTTATTATTCTTGGTGACTTTAATGCAAGAGTAGGCTCAGATAACATCTCCTGGAATGGCACTATCGGAAAGTACGGCGTGGGTCGCTGTAACAGCAATGGACTTCTTCTCCTCCAGACTTGCGCAGAACATAACCTCCTTGTCACCAACACCATTTTTCGACTTCCTATCCGCAACAGGACCTCCTGGATGCACCCTCGCTCGAAGCATTGGCACCTAATTGACTATGTAATTGTTAGGAAGAAGGACAGGCAAGATGTCCGGGTGACCAAGTCCATGTGTGGTGCCGAATGCTGGACTGATCATCGCCTCATTGTGTCTAAACTTAAAATTCGTATCCAACCTGCCAGGCGCCCTCAGGGAAAGAAAACTCAAAAAAGGCTGGATATTACCAAACCAGACAAAAATTAAACAGTCACTCACTGACACCCTAGAAGACCGTCTCAAATCTATCTCATTAGACGGCCAAAGTGCGGAAACAAATTGGACAGCCCTAAGCGAGCAGATCTACAACACTGCTACAGAGGTCCTGGGTCCCGCCATCAAGAAACAAAATGACTGGTTTGATGAGAACTCAGGTGATATAAAGAAGATGTTGGCTGAGAAACACCATCTCCATAAAGCATATTTAAATGATCCAAAATCTACATCCAAGAAAGACGCTTTCAACAACATGCGTAGAATCGTCCAACATAAACTACGCCAGATGCGGGATTCATGGCTGAGTAATAAAGCAGATGAGCTCCAAGGCTTTGCTGACAGCCATGACTTGAAAAATTTTTACCATGCACTCAAAGCGGTCTATGGTCCAACATCATCAGGATCATTTCCCCTCCTTAATGCAGATGGAAAAACACTAATTACAGACAAGGAAAAAATTCTCCAACGCTGGGTCGAACACTTTAATAATATTCTGAACCAGCCATCATCTATTAACGATGAAGCCATCAACCGACTGCCCCAAATTCCTATAAATGAAGCACTAGATGTTATACCGACTTTGGAGGAGACTCAAAAAGCGATTCGTCAACTTTCTAGTGGAAAGGCCCCCGGCTCCGATTCAATTCATGTTGAGGTCTATAAAGATGGCGGTACAGTTCTGATAGAGAAACTTCACATGATCTTCCAGCAAATGTGGCAGAGTGAAACCATCCCACACAATCTCAAGGATGCGTCAATTATACATCTTTATAAACGTAAAGGTAATCGCCAAGACTGTAACAATCATCGAGGCATCTCACTACTATCAATCGCTGGGAAGATATTTGCCAGAATCCTTCTTAATCGCCTTACGGCTCATCTTGACATAGGTCTTCTACCTGAAAGTCAGTGTGGATTCCGGAAAGAACGTGGAACCACCGATATGGTGTTCGCTGCAAGACAGCTTCAAGAAAAATGCCAAGAACAGCACTGTGACCTGTACACAGCTTTCATCGACTTGACAAAGGCGTTCGACACGGTCAGTAGAGAGGGTCTATGGAAGATCATGGCAAAATACGGCTGCCCAAAGAAATTTATCTCAGTAGTGCAGCAACTGCATGATGGAATGCAGGCTAGAGTTCAGGAAAACGGTGAGCTGTCGGAGCCTTTCCTCGTCTCAAATGGAGTTAAACAAGGGTGTGTACTTGCACCGACGCTTTTCAGTATCATGTTTTCTGCTATGCTGACTGATGCTTTCAGAGACGGGGTCACAGGAATCGACATCAGATATCGTATTGATGGAAAATTGTTTAACCTTAGGAGGCTTCAAGCAAAAACCAAGGTCAAATCACACACCATCAGGGATCTTCTGTTTGCTGACGATTGTGCCCTCAGTGCTGGCTCAGAGGCTGATCTGCAGCGTAGCGTTGATAGATTCTCCGAAGCCTGCTCCAACTTTGGGCTTACCATCAACACGGGGAAAACAGAAATCATGTACCAACCAGCTCCTGGCACAATTTATACTGAGCCAGTCATCAAGGTAAATGGTGAGAAACTGAATGTTGTGAACAGGTTCACATACCTTGGTAGTACACTATCCCAGAACATCGTCATTGATGATGAGGTGAACACCAGGATCTCCAAAGCCAGCAGCACATTTGGCAGACTATACACCAACGTTTGGCATCGAAGTGGCATTAGTCTACAGACAAAGCTGAAGGTATACAGAGCTGCGGTGCTTCCAGTGCTGCTTTATGCATGTGAAACATGGACTGTATACAGGCGCCACGTAAAAAAGCTCAACCACTTCCATACAGTCTGTCTCAGGAAGATAATGAACATCAAATGGCAAGACAAGATCCCAGATACCGCCGTTCTTGACAGAGCTGGTATCCCTAGCATCGATACTATTCTGATGCAGTCACAGATTCGCTGGGCAGGTCATGTAGTCCGCATGCCAGACCATCGACTGCCAAAGATACTCTTTTATGGAGAGATGCAGAAGGGTAGACGCTCCCATGGTGGCCAGAAAAAGCGCTTCAAAGACACGCTTAAGGCTTCATTAAAAACCTTTGACATAAACCCAGACACATGGGAAGCTGCTGCGCAAGACCGAACTGCCTGGCGCACATCTCTTCGTAAAGGTGCAGTGGCATGCGAATCTTCCAGAAGAGCAGCAGCGGAACAGCGGAGACAAGCTAGAAAAGATCGTGAAATAAAACCTTCACATGAAGCAAACATTCCCTGCCCACACTGTCCGAGATCCTTCCAGGCCCGCATCGGGCTCATCAGTCACCTTCGTACTCATAGACTATCCTAACATCCTAATAATTGGATGAACAGAGTGGTCTTCATCACTTGTGATGGACGAACAACATATCTGCATATGTGAATATGTATCAGTGTGTGTTTTGTTTGAATTTTTCTGCATGTGCGTACATGTTTGTGTTATTTGCACATTCAATCAATAAATCAACACCCGTAAGTTCCTATGGAGCATAGCCTCTTAATAAACATATGCCAAGTTCTTATGTCACATGTCATCTCAAGTTCGTACCAAGTCTTTCTCATCATTGTCATTCCTGTTTCCAGTTGTCTTTTAAATGTGCTTTCTCAACTGTTCTTGCCCTGGGGATTCCACAATAAAGACATCCGCGTAATGCTATTAACAGGTTTCTTCAGTGCAGTGGCGTCACTAGGGGGGTGCGAACCGCACCGGGTGACACCATCAGAGGGGGTGACACCAAAATGACTGTCTATAAAATTTGTGTGCAGTGTTTCAGCAGAAAGTTATTATTTTTTATAAAAATATCACTGTAGTTAGTTATAACCACAAAAACTTGTTTCGTAAGCCCAGCTTAAAGTTTAACGTTAAAATGAACATAATTTTGATGTAGTTCTTAAACGTTCTTACTTCGAATTCTATTGTTTTCTTACGGAATGTTCACTTTAACCACATGAAACTATGTAAATGTAAATACATTTAGGCTGTGCGTATGATATTGTAATTTAAAGGTGTCATTTTAATTTTCCTAGTTGTTTATGTCACTACTATTGCCATTACATTCAATGATATACGGGAATTACGATTTACAAGTAACATTAGTACAAAAAACATTACTAAGGATTCTGTATGGTCTGGTACGGAAGGAGGTCCATGGGGGTGACACCATGAGTTACCGCACTGGGTGACACCAGCCCTAGTGACGCCACTGCTTCAGTGTATTTCCAGTCCATCGCCAGCATCTTCTTCTCATCTATTGTTTCACTGGTATTTGTCTGATTCTTGTCATCAGTACCACGTTAATGACCTTGTCATACCATTTCCATTTCTCTAGGCAAGCAACCATTTCGGAAAGTCAGTATTCTTTACGGAACATGGAGACACTTATGCTGATGTAATGGCTTCATACTGCATAAGGAGCGAACAGAGACGAGGAGAAGAATATTCAGGTTACAATATGAAGTGAGCTTTCTAAGAAGATGGATGGTACGCTTAGAAGTAAACAGGAGAGAGCTGGGTACTATACATTGGCAGGGGGCTATAAGAATACAAAGATGTGGATACGAAGAGCCTTCAGGCTGGCATAGTTACACTACACGTCTGTAACCCTTTATCCGGAATCTTCGGGGGACAGCGTTGTTTCGGAAACCGGATTTTTTCGGTTTTCAGGATGTCACCAAATATGCATTCGAAAACTCGCGCAAAACATTCAGATATCGCCCAAATGGTGATAGAAAAGTAGCCCAAAGAAACTTTCGATTTTCAGAATATTTCGGTTTTTGGGTGTTCGGATAAAAAGTTATAGACCTGTAGAAGAATGTCTGGAAAATATAAACAACAGCATATTTTATGATATCCCAAACATAAAATTGTTATCCGCCTACTTCTAAACACATTCACTGTGCTTCATCACTATTTCCTTTTTCACTCAATTTGGATCATGGAGCCTCCACTGTATCTGGCCCTTTATCAGGAAGCCTGCATCAAAGTATTATACTTTTTTGCAGTAGTGGTTTCTGTAGTATTCTGGTTTATATGATGATGGTGCTCACCCCATACACACATCATATTAGCAGCCTCTTTCGGTATGCCTGAGGGAGGAATATTACTATTTTTTCTTTGTAAGTAAATAATTTATTGTTCTTGTTGCCTATTTGTAACTATAGCTGACGAAGGGTGAAACCCGAAACGTCCCGTGTTTTCTGTGGTTTTCCCATTCAACAATCACAGATGTGAAGGTAGGAATAAACTTCTGATCCGCTGCTAAGTAGTTTTCTAGGGTTATTATGATATAAATATATATACCTGTGTACCGTTAAGTTAATTTTTATCGTTTTTTCATGTGCAGTTGACCCCAATTGTATTTTAAAATATAGATGCATTTTGTTTATCAACACCGGTTGGTGCACGCAAAAGTGTGTTAGTGCAGTTGTGAAAGAATTCTGCGTTCAGTTTCGCAGAATTTTCAAATGTTTTAACCTTGTGATGCATCGTTTATTTCATGTGTACTTCTAAATTTTTAAATTACTTATATTACCTTTTTTCAGTCATTTATTTAGTTGCATTGATATGATGAGGTCAGTGTAAAGGGCAATTTTTACTATCTTGCAATATAATACATTTATATTCTTATTATGTTCGCAAATATTTTGGAAGCAAAGTATTTCCTTTTTTAAGTGCTTAAGGAGAAGTCATTTTTGGGTTGCTTCCCTTGAAAATAGTCCGTCATCTTCGATCGGACTCCGCAGACGACTCTAGGCCTACTGTGATTTATTCTTTGGCTGGGTAGGAATAGATTGTTCTTGCTTCAGTATATCTATGGCCTGAATTTATACGTAGTGTTTGTATGAGTAGGACGAGTCTGTCTTATATATGGATATCTTTGCATTTCTAAGCCGAACTAATTTGGTTGTCGCTGGAAAAGGTCAAAGGCTATGCAGCGGAAGTATCGCTAGCGAAGGGGTGTGATTCATGGCTGCCATCCTGTGAGGATGCTGAGTTTTGTTGTAGCAGGCTTTTTGCCGAAATAGTGATCTATATATGGATGGGGAAAAGTGATAGTCATATAGACATGTTGTATGTACTTTACCCCAGTGTTTATTCTCTTTTGCCAAGGAATGGCAAAGTTATATTTCGCATAAAAAGGTAAAACCACAATTTATTATGAACTTGGGCTTCGCCATCGTTGTTGATAAGCAGATGCACAGTGGTACTTTTAAAAAGAATATCCATTCAAAGGAAGAAGACATTCCTATGTATCAGCACTGGATTGTATGATATTATTCAATTACCTCTATGAGAGAACCTATGAAGAAATGAGGACATTTAATGAATGACCAATTTTGGTCTATATTCTATAGTGAGTGAAGCTCACGAGAGAGAGAACAGCCATGTTGAAATTCATATACTTTGTATTTATCGAGTGAGAAAAAGGGATGCCTGTACTATCGCTCGATGAACCAAGAGATCACTGCTACATGTGAGAACCCATGTCTGGGATTCCTATATTATGAAATATATATATATTGAACTTTACGTGAAGGAATATTCGCTAGACGAGGTTAGGTTTAGGAGCCTTCCTATATCTTGGTTATGGTCTGACGTGCCCAGTCAGTAAAGCCAGATGATTTACATGATGGAACGCTGAATGCTTATTTACGAATGCTCCATTATGATATTTGCCAAGCATGAATGCTAACTTAAGATGATATTCCTGTGATCAACATTATGCTGTCTATGTCGACATTTGTTCCTGTAACCATACACGTACTGTCCAAGTGTGCGTCCCATTAAATGTTATAAAAAGACCACCGTAGTTCCAGTACTTCTTGAATTCGAACAGTGTGAGTATGAGTGATGTACTACCAACCTGTCAACTCTATCGAATCATTCTACCATTCGCGTACTGACATTCAGATACACACTCATTGTTTACACTCACATTCTTGTCGGAGCCTCATCACGTTCCAGGACAAGATGACCTGTATGACCAAAACTGTGCTGGGTTTGATGAGTTGACAATCGTTACACTTTGCTACACCAGTCCCAACATCTACATTTATCCACTGGTGGACATTCACATCATTTAGCAAATAAAGCATGATTCAACAACTAGTAGCCAGTATGAGTTAACAACTAAACAGAGTTTATCAGTCAGCAATGTGAAACTGTTGATAAGAAACAAACAAGTGTTAGTGGAATAAGATATAAGACTCTGGCGATTGATAGGACATACATTAAGGACACTTGTTGATAGCTTTACAAGGGAGTCCTAGTTCTGGAATCTCCAAGGTAAGAGGAAACCGACAAAATACACATGGAGAAGAGAACTGGAGACAGACATAAAAGGAATAATGTAGATATCGCAAGATCTTGAAAGGATGACTCAGGAATGGAGGAATGGGGCATAATTTACTTGAAGTCCAATACTCATATGTGAGCTAAAAGAAAATAAATGAACGAATTTAGTTTACAATCTGATGTAACTTAGTTGTTAACACTGTGTGATACTTTTGATAACCTTATGTTACTGGGCTCTTGGCATATTGAGTCACCTGATACTAACCTGTATAATAATTACCGTATATAAATAAATATAACACACATAAAGGTATGTATCAGGCACTCGTGAGAAATAAAGAAGTAGAAAACTAGACAACAGAAAAATAATAGAAGTGAGAGGCTTATAGGAGAATGGAACCCAGGACCTTCCGAACGACACCACCGCCTAGCTACGGAAACGAATCACACTATCCTCCCTTTATGTGTGTCATAAATCACTTATTTACTGTTTACAGGCCTCGGGTTTGTCCCTCTTGTCTTTACAGAGCTGGTTCGTATTTTGTCGCGAGCGTTTCGTTCGTTTATAATCTTCAAATGGGGTTTATATGGACTCTTATGTGTTGACTGTCCAAGAAGACATTGTTCCTTTTGGGAGCTTCTTCTCATTTCATGTAATACTAATCAACATTGTTGTTGCTGTCATTTTTGACAGATTCATTTAGGCTTATGTCATAAGTATAATTGTGTCTTTACCTGCGATGTCAGTTCGGGCGTAGGCCTATGGGAAGGTTTTTTAAGCGGGAGTGAGATATACTTCCGGGAAGCCGGGAGGTCCTGTTTTTCTGAAGGGACCAAGAGTCCATTGTTTTTCGGGGAGAATCTTCGAAGTAACTGCTATGGCAGTTTTCCCCAGTGAATCTCTGTGCGTCGGGATGACGACAGAATTCCTTGTTTAGTTCTGAGGATTCATTTTCCAGGTAATACCGACCTTTATGCATTATTACGCTTTTCGGTGGCAGAACATGTAAAGGATTACCTAGGGTGAACAGCAGCTCACTGATCCGCCATTTCAGAACTTATATATTTGTGCTCGAGGTAGCCATCCAAGACTGTTAGTCTTATATTGTCCAGAAATCCAGTGACGAAGATATATTGTGGGAGCCGCAGATTGGCGGAACTTCTATCTACAATAAGTATTACTGCAGGGTTGATGATAACCTATTTAACAGAAGTACACGGCCGACGTCAGGACGAGGCCTGTGCTTTCGGCTATTATACTACAGCCTGATATGTGCAATTGGCGGGGAGTGCCAAGTTGCACCTGTGTGTCAACGTAACTAAGGCATCTGACGCGTTTAGTCAGAGACGCCAAGGGCGACGCTACGAACTGTCATTATTGAAGAACTTTGCTATTGACCATGCACGTCTATTCTGATGTTTACCTTTTTGAATGCCAAATGTATACCTATCGATGTCAGGTCAGCATGACCTTGTTACACTGACTGTTCCTGTTGATACTATGTGTGTTCCCGTCAATAAATGTCTTGAAACATGCCTGCAGTGTCAAAGCATCCTTGATTACTGCATGTGAGAGTATGGGTTGCAGGATCTACATCTATACGAGCCTAAACACATTCGCGCCTTCATTCGCACCCACACTCAATTCATCATACGCTCGCACTACACATCTAACAACATGTATACTGTCTTGGGCCAGTGATCACCTCAACAAGAAAAAAAAGACAGTTACATTTCTGGTGGACCAGTTACGTGGGCTCTTATGATACATTTCTTGTCGCCAATGTGGCCTAGAAACTTACATTTCTGATGGACCAGATCTGTGGGTTTAAAAAGAACAGAGCGAGCATTTGACATTATTGTTGACATTTATGGATCCAGAAATTTACATTCCTGGTTGGCTGTTACATGTATGATGTCTCCAGTTTTGTCGAGAAAGTTACAAGAAGGACAAGTACACATTACACTTCTGATCTGTGGGTCTAAGCTACACACGGGACAGCCGTAACACACAGCGCTAATTCTACACTTGCAAGTTTTGGCTACAACAGGACAGATATAGGTCATCAACGGTTGACCCAAAAAAACAGTACGAGCATTTATATTATAATGCTACATAAAGCATAACAAGACATGTACTGAAGTTAACTACTAGGCATTTGCTACGTGGACCATAACTGCATAGAAGGCGGGTTCCTATTGTAAACAGTACTGCTGGTTGTTACACGTTTCATTCAACAACAGACTTTTCTAGGTCAGAGCATTCAAGCTACATTGTTGGAGGTCAAGTGTCTGTAAACAGTACGTGAAAATAGTAAACATTCAATGTGCAAGCCCTAATTTGAGAAGGTCATAGTAACTTTGGTTCGTGAATACCACTTTATGTTACAGTGGATTTGACGTTCAGTGCGCGTTTGACATTTCGTTTCTGTGTTCGCAAGGAGCAAGGAATTTATTTTAGTTTCAGCTGTGACTGAACTTGTTCTGCAACACATTGAAATTGATTGCTATATGTTTATGTCACTTCTACTGTTTTTGTGTATTTTTCTGCGGGTTTTTCGGTTGGTGGGTCTTACGGTAAATATGCCACTTGATCGAGGCTTACTGTAAGCGTTCTGTAGGTGCAAATTTTCTTAATTTGGAAATTTGCTAGTGACAATTGGTCGCTATTGATGTTAGCTGTGATGTAATTGTACTTAACGTTGTTTTTGTAATATTTTGTCTGTTTTTCAGTTTTGATTGTCGATTTGTTTTGTTTGTATTCTGTAGGTCTCTCCTTTCTTGTGTATTTCTCTACACATTTTTGGTTAAAACAGTGTTGCCATTTGTATTGTTTTGTATCTTTGTCTTTGTATTTTTTTTTTGGTTGTACTACATTACTGTCATGCACAGTCTACATACACATACTTGGTCATGTTTTGATATTATTGATAAGGTAGACTCTTCATATAGAGTTTGTTAAATAATATTATTATATAAGATATTTATACAAGTTCTTTGATAAAAGACTTGTTATCTACAAAGATTGAGACAAGGTGAAATACATATTCAAGTTCTTTATAAAAAAGACTTGTGCCCATAGTGAGTGGGATATAAGGGAATTTTTTTTTCCACAGGTACTCAGGTGATTTTTTGGGTACATTATAAACAAGACTAAGAGTGTGAAAGAAAGTGAAGTGAGTATACAAGTCTATCATTTCAGACTTGTCTCCCATTAAAGTGGGATAATTTAATATATTTGCTTCTGCAAGTTACTGATCTCAGTAGACAAGATGTCTACATTGGACTACTTTATTACACAAGGGAGAGCCCTTGATAAGACTGGTCAACAGTTAGAACAATGGGTTGTTGCTCAGTATGACAAAGCATTAGCTGCTGAAGAGAGAAGGGCTGCTGCAGAGGAAAAAAAAACTATGGCTGAAGAGAAGAGATTAGAAAGAGAAGCAGCTGCTGAACAAAAAAGGCTAGACAGAGAAGCTGATATTGCTGCTGAACAAAAGAAATTGCAGATGCAGGTGGAGGAAAGGAGATTTGAAGCTGAACAAAAGAGATTAGACAAAGAGGCTGCTGCAGAGGAGAGGAAAAAGCTCAAGCTGCTGCAGAGGAGAAAGGAAAGCTCAAGCTGCTGCAGAGGAGAGGAAAGCTCAAGCTGCTGCAGAGGAGAGGAAAGCTCAAGCTGCTGCAGAGGAGAGGAAAGCTCAAGCTGCTACAGAGGAGAGGAAAGCTCAAGCCGAGGCTGAAATTAGGAAAATGGAACACGAGGAAAGACTCGCAACTTTGGAGTTAGAGAAATTGAAATTGGCGAGTACGGGTGCTCAGCAAACAACTTCGAGTACGACAAAGGAGTTTGTTAGTAGGATTAAATTGCCTCATTTCAATCCTTTAAAGGATGACGTAGCAGATTATCTAGATAGATTCCAATTTTTGTGCGATACGCATAACATAAAAAAGGAAAAATATGTTGAACAACTGATGCCATTTTTTACAGGTGACACAGTGACTACTCTTATGACAATAGACGAACATGAGAGGACTAATTATGATGTTGTCAGGGCAGCATTGCTAAAAAAATATCAACTAAAACAAGAAGACTATCGTCTTCGTTTTAGGACAATGTTGCCAGAAAATGGAGTAGATTTCTCTGATTTTGTTACAAAGATACGTCGTACATTTACACGATGGGTTGAGTTGTCTCAGATTGAGAAAACATATGAAGGTCTAATGGACTTATTATTGCGAGATAAGGTTTTGTCATCTGTTAATGATTCTTTTCTTGCATTCCTTCATGAGCGTAAGCCTAAAAACTTAAAAGAAATGGAGGAATACTGTTGTCAGTATGCCACAGCACATCCCCATGCTACAGTTAGCAATTCTAAAGTGAAAGAAGGGTTGCCAGCTGCTTCGGCAACACCATATGGCCCTAATTTCAGAAAAAAATTTCAGGGTGCTCAACAAAATTGGAATAGGGGAAGTAATCAAAATTACACTCAGAAGCGGAGTAATCCAACACATGATGGTTCTTCGTCTATGCAGTGGAGACAAGATGGTAGTTCTCGTAATTTTAGTGGTAATAATTTGAGACACTTTCGCAAAGGCTATCCAAATAATAACTATTCAAATTTTCGAGGTAATCATTCTCGACGTCAAGATTATGACGATGGTGAATTTAGAAACCGGGATTCAAACCGGAATGATGAGTACAATAGACAATATGATCACAATTACAGGGGAAATGATAGTCGAAATAATTACAGGGGAAATGATAGTCGAAATAATTACAGGGGAAATGATAATCGAGGTAGACCTAGGTTTAACAAGAAAAGACCTTACCAACAGGCAAACTCTGCACAACAAGAGTTTGATGGAGCCTGTAATACAGCAAATGATAGTGGTAACTCTAGGGCTATCACTGGTTGTGCTTTCGATTTTGGGAGAGCAACTGAATGCCCCCAATGCTTAACATTGTTCGATTCATCGACTGTATCTACGCTAAGTTGTGGTCACCCTCTTCCTGCTCTACCTGCTACAGTTGCGCATGATGGGAGAGGATCTCTCATCTTACATAAAGGTCTAATAAATGATAGGCTAGTCTCAGTACTTTTCGATTCGGGATGTACTACCGTCGGGGTTAAGGAGTCTCTGATAGATCCTTGCTGTGCCACTGGAAAAACAATCAAATGTGTTACATTTGGTGGTACTATGGAAAGCTATCCTACTGCTATTATTAGGATTGACACTCCTTTCTTCACAGGAGATGTCCATGCATGTCTTCTTCCTAATCCTATTGCGGATCTTATAATCGGTCGTATTCATGGGGTTAAGGAATGCACCCCGCAACAAATTTCTAGTTGGGAAGAAGAAAAACATTCAAACGGTCAATGCAGTGATGACAAGAGCTCAAGCTCTTAATCCCCCAACTTCATCTGATAATAGTAATGAAGTTGATAGCCAAGACGAGCACTTGGTGATTTCCCATGACTCGTTTGTTAAACGTCAAGAAGAGGATCCTTCTTTGAAGAAATACTTCCTTCTTGCAAAGAAAGGGGATCCCAATCAAAATACGAATCACAAATCGTATATTACTATGAAGAATGGTATATTGGTACGAATGGTACAACACTCGGACAAGTCTATGCATTCGCAAATTCTTGTGCCTAAGTGTATGAGAGCCTTAATTCTTCGGCATGCACACGATTCTCAGTGTGCTGGACACATGGGTTTTTCCAGAACTAAAACTAGAGTCCTTGCGTCATTCTTTTGGCCATTCGTGAATAAAGACATCCGAATTTATTGCCGATCTTGCAAAATTTGTCAAGAGGTCAAGTCTAGGGGTCCGAGACATGCTGCTCCTATTCAGGCTGCAGATATTCCGATTCGGCCGTTTCAGAAAATGGCTATAGACATCATTGGTCCGTTCAAAATTAAGTCAGCCAGAGGACACCAATTTATCCTCACTTGCGTGGACATGTGCACGCGTTGGCCAGAGGCTATTCCTCTGAAGAGCATATCAACTGTCGATATCGCTGATGCTCTTTGGCTCGTATTTTCTCGTCTGGGATTCCCCGGAGAAATACTGTCGGATCACGGCACTCAGTTAATTTCGGACGTTATGTCTCAGGTAATGGCTACGCTAGACATTAAAAGGTCTCTCAGTAGTATTTATCATCCAATGTCCAATGGATTGGTAGAACGTCTTAACAGGACACTAAAGAACTTACTTGGCAAGATAACGGAGGATCATCCTGAAGATTGGGACAGGGTTTTACCTGCAGTCCTCTTTGCCTATAGAGAGGTTCCCAACGAGCATACAGGGTTTTCTCCTTTCGAACTTGTCTTTGGCGCGCAACCGCGCGGGCCAATGTCCTTGTTACACGATTTGATAACTTCCGATAATATTGACGATGATACACAATCGTCATATGAATATGTTATAGCTCTTAGAGAAAAGATTATCGAATCGTGCAGGTTAGCAACTTCATCTTCCGAATTTGCGAAAGAAAAAGCTAGGCGATTTGCTAATAAGAAAAGACGCCTACGTCAACTTTGTCCTGGAGACAAAGCATATGTCTTACTGCCCTCAAGAGAGAATAGACTTCTCATTTCTTGGAAGGGTCCATACACTATAGTCTCGAAAATTTCTGATGTCGACTATATTGTCGATGTGGATGGAAGGCATAAAACCTTCCATATAAATATGCTAACAGAGTTTATTGAACGTCCAGACTATTTACAGCCTATTTTCCAGGCGACGGACGACTCTCCAGTTCAACATGGTCACATCTCATCCCTGTCCGTTATACAGGATGAGGAAACTATTTTTTCTGACGTGAACTTACCTCTTCCTGCGATTCCACTTACTTCAACGGAATCGTGGAGAGACGTTACAGTCTCTTCCAACTTGTCTTTTGAGGAACAGCGTCAAGTATCCTCTACGTTACAATCATATCAGGATGTCCTTACCGACATTCCTGGACACACAGATGTCATAGAACATGACATCATACTTACTGATCGTAATCCGATCAGAGTAAGACCATACCCAATACCTATTCATTTTCAAGCACAAGTCGAGAAAGAATTGGATGAAATGATTCAACTACAAATAATTGAACCATCCACTTCAGCTTATTCTTCGTCGATAGTTATTGTTCGAAAGAAAGACAATAACATACGTCTTTGCGTTGATTATCGCAAATTAAATCAAGTTACGAAGTTCGATGCTGAACCTATGCCGTTATTAGATGATCTACTTATTAGACTTTCTAAAGCTAAATTCTTTACTAAACTAGACTTGTCGAAAGGTTATTGGCAAGTCCCACTGACGGAACACGCCAAACCTCTCACTGCTTTTTCGACACCTAGGGGTCTGTTTCAATGGAATTTTATGCCTTTCGGGCTTATGAACGCCCCAGCGACTTTCGTACGCATGATGCGACGAATTCTATCAGATCGTGCAGATGTCATTGCATATTTAGACGACATCTGTCTTTTCAGCGATACTTGGGAAGAACACTATGTGGGTCTAAAGGAATTGCTATCTACTCTACGTGAGCATAGATTGACTGCTAAACCCTCTAAAGCTTTTGTTGGGTTTAGTGAAATTTCCTTCCTAGGTCATCGAGTTGGTCATGGTCTGTTGAAGACAGAGGACCAAAACATTTCAAAGATATTAAATATCTCGGTTCCGAAGACAAAAAAGCAAGTGCGTAGTCTCTTGGGATTGATACAATTCTATGGAAGATTCATTGAGAATCTGTCCTCCATTATGGCACCACTTTCAACGTTATTGAAAAAAGGTTCTCCTAATATGGTGCGTTGGTCCCAAGAATGCCAATCTTCATTGGATCAGGTTAAGAATTTGTTCTCATCTCATCCTATCTTAAGACTACCGACGATTGATAAGACTTTTGTCCTTCGTAGTGATGCCTCTTCCACTGGCATTGGAGCGGCACTAATGCAGGAATATTCAGGAACTCTGCATCCTGTAATGTATATTTCTAGGAAGCTGAATGCGGCAGAAAGGAATTACTCGGTTTTGGACCGTGAATTGTTGGCTATGGTTTGGTCCATTCTTAAGCTACAAAGGTTCCTTCTGGGCGCGCATTTCTTTATGGAAACCGACCAAAAAGCTCTTACGGCTATGCAAAGTAAGGATTTGAAGAGCTCGAGATCTACTCGTTATGCTATTGCTCTTCAGCCTTTCCATTTCACGGTGCGAGCTATCCGTGGTTCGGATAATGTGATGGCGGACATATTGTCTAGATGCCCACATGATTCCAGTTAAATCTTGTGTCCTAGTTTTTCCTGATATATTTTCAGACTTAGGTCTGTCCTTAATATCATAATATGTTGTAATACAAATGTATTTGGATGATGTTTAGATAATTTAACAAATTTCATTTTGTCCATCCATCAGTGATATGTTGCTAAAATAGCATTGACATTTGTATATTGCTATGATTATATTATTTAGTAATGTTTGATATATGATTGGTATTGCCAGCAACTTAGGTTTCTTGAATGGTATCCCTTAGTTTGTTTGGCTTAAAGGAAATATTTTCTCCTATGTTGAGAGATGATTTGTACCCTCTTCTATTGTACCTGATATTAGGTTCATTGTTTGCATGAGCACAGAAGTGATACTGGTGCTATCTTGCTCATGAACATATTAAAAAAAAAATGCATTTTTTTTTTTACAGGGGGGTGGTAGTAATGTTGCTGTCATTTTCGACAGATTCATCTGTCAAGTTATTTGCTTATGTTTGTATCATAAGTATAATTGTGTCTTTACCTGCGATGTCAGGTTGATTAGGGGTTGTCTTCCCTTGTTTATTCATTCATTGTGTTTGACCTTTAGGGTCAGAGGTTGTCAGTTCGGGCGTAGGCCTATGGGAAGGTTTTTTAAGCGGGAGTGAGATATACTTCCGGGAAGCCGGGAGGTCCTGTTTTTCTGAAGGGACCAAGAGTCCATTGTTTTTCGGGGAGAATCTTCGAAGTAACTGCTATGGCAGTTTTCCCCAGTGAATCTCTGTGCGTCGGGATGACGACAGAATTCCTTGTTTAGTTCTGAGGATTCATTTTCCAGGTAATACCGACCTTTATGCATTATTACGCTTTTCGGTGGCAGAACATGTAAAGGATTACCTAGGGTGAACAGCAGCTCACTGATCCGCCATTTCAGAACTTATATATTTGTGCTCGAGGTAGCCATCCAAGACTGTTAGTCTTATATTGTCCAGAAATCCAGTGACGAAGATATATTGTGGGAGCCGCAGATTGGCGGAACTTCTATCTACAATAAGTATTACTGCAGGGTTGATGATAACCTATTTAACAGAAGTACACGGCCGACGTCAGGACGAGGCCTGTGCTTTCGGCTATTGTACTACAGCCTGATATGTGCAATTGGCGGGGAGTGCCAAGTTGCACCTGTGTGTCAACGTAACTAAGGCATCTGACGCGTTTAGTCAGAGACGCCAAGGGCGACGCTACGAACTGTCATTATTGAAGAACTTTGCTATTGACCATGCACGTCTATTCTGATGTTTACCTTTTTGAATGCCAAATGTATACCTATCGATGTCAGGTCAGCATGACCTTGTTACACTGACTGTTCCTGTTGATACTATGTGTGTTCCCGTCAATAAATGTCTTGAAACATGCCTGCAGTGTCAAAGCATCCTTGATTACTGCATGTGAGAGTATGGGTTGCAGGATCTACATCTATACGAGCCTAAACACATTCGCGCCTTCATTCGCACCCACACTCAATTCATCATACGCTCGCACTACACATCTAACCACATGTATACTGTCTTGGGCCAGTGATCACCTCAACAAGAAAAAAAAGACAGTTACAATTGTCAATGCAGCAAAACAGCCGTAACGTATCGACGTAGATAAGTCTTCAAATTGGAGTCCATAGTTTATTAACAGTTCATATACGAAGACAGTCATACAGGTACAATATTCACATACAGTTCATTAGAAATTTACTTGCATAGATATTCTATTCCGTCCGTGTCATATTGAATTCATGTCGACAGACCATCATGGCTATGTACATGCGCTGCTGGGATCCAGACAGCTAGAAGTGAGCGCATGATGTCTTGACGAAAATAATCAAACTATTTATAAAAGATCCTTCCTTAACGCAGGTTAATCATAAACCTTAATGAATTCACTTATATATAATATTATTTGGACTGACCCTGAGTCCTGGTATCAAATTACATAAATACGGCTATTAGCAAAGCCTATCAACCTTGGAAGGAGGTAAAAACACGACTTCACGGCTTGACGGACAACGTAACAAGGGTACAGTAACTAAGTCACGAAGCGTGACCTTATCGACGCGAACACGTCATAATTTGACCGTGTATTTCGCGTTCATTAATCCGTGAAGTATAAAAATCAATTTATATTAATTCTATTGACCCTAAAAAATGCGCACTGCCAATTCTAGCAGACGATATCAATAAAACTACCGTAACAATTTCCTGCCCGCCGTGGAAAATAAATTTATTAGATAGATTTTTTTGGACTATCTCACTCAAACATATAAAAAAATTTAACAAAAACCCGACATATGGCCTACGATGTTCTGTCTAGAACAGTGTCGTGGTCATGTCGATAATATATCAGTCATATAACGTTATTATATTAAACAAAGGGGTGTCAAATGTCGCTAAATAATTATCTACTGAACTTAAAGACTGTTGTGAGTGACTAATGAAGTGTTATGTAAAGAAAATTAATCTAACTAATTAAAATTAAAATAATGAATCATTGTAAGTATGTAAGGTATTAATTAATTAGCATCTAGTTAAATAAACTGAGAGATAATGTCATAATAAAAGACATGAGAAGTAAGGACAAGTAAAGTAAAGAAAAAGATAAAGTATAAATTAATTTAGTTATGTGTGTTTAAACTTAATTATAAGTGTCGAGTAATGACTAACTAATTAACTTAATGAATTAATTAAAGAAAAAATATTCATACATTTCATGGGAACATCTAAATGCATATAACAGCTATCATATTCATAAATAAAATATTTAAAGTATTTTCTTGTGTGATATTATTTTGTTCTTTTTAATTTTTTTCTTTCTTTTGACACAATTTCTTCTTTTTATATTATTATCACACTTCAATTTTATTATATTCTTTATTAACTTAATAACTATTAAACTTAATAATGTCGGATATGAAAATCCAGTCGTCGTTATGTCCTTTGCGAAATTATTGAAAGTTCCTTTGGAGAAGAAATTTAAAACTGTTCAACCAAGTTTCGTTCCTGATTGGTTATAAACGTTTATCGTGTTGAATTAGTCAATTTCTGTAGTATAACGTTAAATGTCCAGCTAGGATTCATATCATATTTCCGGCCATATCGTAATGAGTTGTAGCACGATTGGACACTAAGCAAAGTCCAAACGTTAGAAAAGAACCATCGAAATATGTCTCTAGCTGTCACGAATCTTCTTTCGGAAACTGTATATATTGAATGATTCACTGCAACTATTCGAAGTGTCATTCGTATGGAGGTGGTTCATATCATTGTCGTCGCAGGAATAAGTGATAGTTCCAGAGTCAATCTTGTTTAGGCCTTTTTTTAACCTGTGGACAATTATTATTTGACTTCAGTAGGATGTCTGGAAAGTGCATCAGCAATTATATTTTCTTGTCCCGGTATGGCTTCGATGACAAAGTCATACGGCTGTAATAGGATCGAAAATCTGGCAAGTTTGGGGCTTTTTTGGTTAGAGCGACGTAACGATGCCACCGCCTTCTGGTCAGTTTGTATCACGAAATGTGCTCCCAACAAGAATTTTTCAAGTTTCGTTATTGCCCAAACTACGCCCAGCAACTCCTTGTCCACAGTAGAATATTTGGTTTCAGGTAACTTCAGTTTTCTTTATATGTACATCGTGGGATGGAGTATATTGTCGTGATATTGAAGTAAACAAGCTCCAATACCGTAATTACTGGCATCTGTACGGAGAAAGAACTTTTTAGAAGTATCTGGTAATCTCAAAATTGGTGGATTTGAAAAGATATTTAGTATCAAACGAAACATTTTGTCACATTCGTCAGTCCAATTTACCTTCAACGGCATGCCTTTCTTCAACAATGACGACAAGACAGCCGTGATGGATCATAAGTTAGGTACAATCCAAGGTCGTCGAAGTTCAATTTGAAATGTGGTAATTTAAAGTTGTAATAAGGTTTATTTTGGTTGGATGAAGATCCATTTTGTGAATTATCATTCTGGCTTGTATTAGCACTTTGTGCCTGTAATTTTGCAGTTTCAAACTTAAGACGTTGCAATTCCATTTCTTGTTGCCTTATAATTTCCTCTCGTTTTATTTCATTCTCTTCTTCTTGTCTAAATTCTTCTTTTTCTCGTCTCAATTCAGCTTTTTTTTCAGCTTCTTTTCTTTCAAGTTCTTCCAATTTTGCTTTATATTTTGCAAGTTCAGTTGTCGCAAATTCCAGGAGTGCATCTCCCTTTTTATTACAATCCTTTCCAATTCTAATGAAATGATCCAAGGTAAGCATTCTTGAACCTAATAGTGTATGTATTTGCTCAATATAATCAATTATAATACTATTGTATTATTATTTGTAAGTTCCACAACTATATAATATTTTGTAATAATAATATTCATTCATAACCCTCCACTCCCAAAGGAGCATAGGCCTTCAACAAACACATGCCAAGTCCTCCTGTCACGTGCCATCATCTCAAGTTCTTTCCATGTTCTCCTCATCATTTTCACCTCTGTTTCCAACTCTCTTCGCCATGTGCTTCTTGGTCTACCTCTGCCTCTCTTGCCCTGGGGGTTCCAGAACAAGGACTGCCTTGTAATGCTATCAACAGGTTTCCTCAGTGTGTGTCCTATCCATCGCCATCGTCTTCTTCTCATCTCTTGTTCCACTGGCACTTGTCTAGTTCTTGTCATCAGTTCCACGTTGGTAACCTTGTCATACCATTTTAATCCCTCTATTCTACGCAAGCACCCATTTATGAAAGTCTGTAGCTTTTTGGTTGTTGTCTTTGTTGTTCTCCATGTCTCCGAGCCATACAATAGGACTGACTTCACATTTGAGTTGAATATTCTTATTTTCGTGTTGGATCCTATTTCTCTTGATCTCCATATATTTCCCAATGCAATGAAAGCTCCTCTTGCCTTTTGTATTCTTATTTTGATATCACTGTCTGTCCCTCCAACTTTGTCTATATTACTGCCAAGATATGTGTACGATTCTACATCTTGTATTGGTATAATAATATATGTACCTAATAATTTACATCATAACTAGTTAAGCTATTTATTTATTTAAGATGCTGAATTTATATCATACACCTAATATCAATATTCAATAATTATGGGTATTGTCCCTCCATAATTATGTTTTTTAATCAATTATATGTGGTAAGTCAACACTGTAGTATTATGAAAATGTACTAATTAATATCTAATATGTTTGTCCTATTCAAGGCAAACCATAAATCAAAGTTATTTATCACTAAATATTTTGCTATAGTATCCTTGTCATAATCTACAATATGCTTCAATAGTATAATGGACTATTACTGCAACTAGATGACATCACCTAAATCATCACATGATTTAGTAAAAATTAATTAAATTATTGTATTATTCTATTAATAATAAATTTCTAACATTATTAACTCAGAAATATATGAAATGAATAACTAAGACAAACAATAAACTAAACTGTACAGAACATTAGCACATCACACACTGATAATCTCAGACATACAATGAATCTATAAACTAAAGAGAAAAAATCGGAAGTACAATAAGGTCAAGGATTAAACGAAATCAAGATGAAACATGTACTCAAAAATCAGTGACGTAACAATGGACTCATGACGGTTATACAAAATCTATGAAATAAGTGATAGAAAAGATCAGAATTGACGAGATAGATTACGAACATTATACAAAACTGAATAGAAATGAAATTAGTACAGAAAAATACACCAGTTATTTACAGAACTTCATAGCTAAAACACTTAGTATCGAAATCTTGCAATGTCGAGCAGAACAGTTCCCTGGTTAATTTGTTAGGGGGCTCTCGTACAGATTGCAAAATTTCAATAAACACTAAGAACGACTGAAATCTCTGGGGTCAGCTTTTCGCGACATTTTCAGAGGTTTCAGCTCCCTCGCCAGCCAACCCGCTAACATGTATAATACAACATAATAGATATTCACAAACAACATTCAACAGTGATTTGCAAAAGACATGTCGGTGAAATAGCAAAGAGGACACGACAGTGCAAAAGCGAAAACGATTACTTAGCTTTTAGCCTAGATAATTAGCACAGTGCCTGCTTCGCCAACGGACAGAAGAGCTCATATTGCCTGTTAATGATGGTTGGATCTAGTTTCCAATGTTTGATTGAGCGTTTGGGACCCCAAGATGCAGCAATAGTGAATGCAGTCAGCGACCCATAGCTGTACTGCTAGCATCAGGACCAGCGAACCAGAGCTGGTCAAGATCGCACTCCACCTCCACGTGGTGGTCCTGGAAACAGTCTGCAGCAGTGCAGTCTGGCTGAGCGAGTGCGGATCGCAATGGGAAGGCAAACCCGGTCCCTAAAAAATGCCGTGCTGAAGTCGGATGTGTCGACCGAAAGGTGCAGATATCACAGCTTAGGCGTAAACAGACACAACGCAACCACCGTTCTTTTCAGGGCGAACGAGGAAGAAGGAAGAAGCAAGAAGATTGAGCGTTTAGAAATTCTTTTCTTCAAAGACGTTGAAACGCGGCTGCCATCGATACTGAAGATTTGTACTGTTGCTAAGGCAGTCTGACGTCATAGGTGTACACGCAAAAATGTGTCCATTTTCGCTCGAAGGGAATTTTTTTCTTTCAACTCGATAATCTTTGAAAATTTTGACAATTAAATTATAATTCCACGCCACATCTGGCCACCAGCTGATAAGGCCATAAAGCTGCTAAGGTATGTTCAGAGCTGGTTCAGTATTTTGTTGAATCGCGAATGCGTGCTTCGTTCGTTTATAATCTTCAAATGAGGGTCACCGTTATATGGACTCATTATGTGTTGACTGCCCAAGAAGACATTCGTTCCTTTTGGAGCTCATTACGATATTATAAATCTTCTCATCGGAAGAGTTCTTTAATGTAATAATAATCAACATTGTCAATGCAGCAAAACAGCCGTAACGTATCGACGTAGATAAGTCTTCAAATTGGAGTCCATAGTTTATTAACAGTTCATATACGAAGACAGTCATACAGGTACAATATTCACATACAGTTCATTAGAAATTTACTTGCATAGATATTCTATTCCGTCCGTGTCATATTGAATTCATGTCGACAGACCATCATGGCTATGTACATGCGCTGCTGGGATCCAGACAGCTAGAAGTGAGCGCATGATGTCTTGACGAAAATAATCAAACTATTTATAAAAGATCCTTCCTTAACGCAGGTTAATCATAAACCTTAATGAATTCACTTATATATAATATTATTTGGACTGACCCTGAGTCCTGGTATCAAATTACATAAATTCGGCTATTAGCAAAGCCTATCAACCTTGGAAGGAGGTAAAAACACGACTTCACGGCTTGACGGACAACGTAACAAGGGTACAGTAACTAAGTCACGAAGCGTGACCTTATCGACGCGCACACGTCATAATTTGACCGTGTATTTCGCGTTCATTAATCCGTGAAGTATAAAAATCAATTTATATTAATTCTATTGACCCTAAAAAATGCGCACTGCCAATTCTAGCAGACGATATCAATAAAACTACCGTAACAGTTATATCTAATCCTACACAGAGCTACTCTTTCCATTCATATTTTTTAGTAACCGGGATCATCATCATAGTAATTTTCCTTTCCGCTCCTTACGGAGCATATAGCCAATGCTTCAGCTGGTCCCCTCGCAGGAAGCCTGCACCAAGCAGTCACAAGCTTTTACATCAGTGCTTTATGTGGCAGTTTGTGTTAGATGATAAGGTTGCCAGTCCTATACATTTGATAATTTTAGTCGCCTTGTACAACATGCTTGTGGGTGCACAAGTACTATTCTTTTTCTATCTCTTTAGAGACCCCCGGGAACTACTCGAGGGACTATTAGTTATTTTGAAAAAGAAATGAAATGGGTGGGCCAAAAATAAAAAAAAAGAATTTAGGGGGATGCCTAAGCTCCACCCTAGTGCCCAAAATGTATAACCCATCGTCACAATCATCAGCAGCCATCTGAACATCGAAGATCGGCTGCAATGAATCTTCTTCTTCTTCCTCGTTCGCCTTCAGACTTCCACATTTATGACTCTAATAAAGGCAGTAGTCAACCCAAGGTTCCCAACATCTCCAAACAGTTTTTCGTTGACAGAAGTGGGTTGTTGCCATATGCTATTCCGTTCATTACTGTATGTTGGGCAATACTGCAGGAGGTGTTCGACCGTCATCGGGCTGGTACCGCAGGTGCAGAGATCTGTTGCACCAATCTTGTATTTGTGGTATAGATGGTATCTCAATCTGTTGTGTCCAGTGCGTAGCCGAAAAATGATGACCTGTTCTTTCCTGGATAGTTGATGATATGCATCATTTTTCAAATGGCCCGGGTGCTCTCTTTCCCATTTGGACTTGAATGTAGCCTTTATAGTAGTCTTTGCCGCTGCGTAAGTTGTCTCTATATCATTTTGTTGTAAGGCACCTCCTTCCTTAGCAAGTTTGTCTGCCTCCTCATTTCCTGGTATGTTGTAATGGACTGGTATCCACTGGATAGTGCACTTGTTGAAGCATTTGGCCAGTCTTTCAAGGGATATTATCAGATCTTTCAATCCTTTAGTTTGATGGCTCTTCAGCGCTGATATTACTGAGAGGGCATCTGTAAAGATTACAATGAATCTTCAACGACTTCGGTCTCTTGTCTTAATGATGAACTCTGACAGACTCTTTCCTGTCCATCTCTTGATATTATCATCCCACTTATACCACTGTCTTCCCCTTGCATGTTTGCCTCCAATTCTTCCGGCTATTATTGTCTTCAGTAAAGTGTTATGTCTTTTTACATGGCCAAAATATTTTAGTTATCTAATTTTGATCCCCTTAATTAATTCTCTTTGCATTCCTAAGTTTTCTAAGACCTCTTTATTTGTTTTCTTCTCTTTTCATGAGACGGACCCGATTCTTCTATATACCTACATCTCCAGAGCTTAAAAAATTATTATTAAAAATTTGAGCCGTACACACCTCGCAAGTAAATATTTAATGACACGCTCATCTGCCATTACCTAAAATGAAAGTCCGATCGGCAGAGTGGTTAGTGCGCTTGCCTTTCGAGGCAAATTTACCGGGTTTCGGGTTTGAAACCTGGTAGCATCACGCGCCAGTCTACACAGCTGTATTTTGGTACCCGACTCTGCGCGTGAGTTCGAGAAAGCAAAGGCAGCGAGTAAGAGAACTGGTAACCCTGTCTCTTAAAGCTAGACCTAGTAATTGCGAAGTCACTCCCCTCTGGCAGTATCTGTTGTGGAGCTAACTTTACCTGTCCCACCTGTCCTTGCAAAATCGAAACATGTCATTTCCATTTATATGCAAGACATAATTATTCAGTGTATACATTTTTAGGCACCTTGCATATTTTCAAGTATCGCGTAGTTCTCGTGGACCTCTGAAAAGACAAACAAAAAATAATCGTACTGAACGATCAGGCAACTAATTCAAAAGTATGCGTGTGGGATGTAAACTTCATCATGTACATCAAAGTGGTGCAGAATCCCCCGCTGCAGAGCAGGTGGACAATTTGTGCAGGCTTCCTACAAAGGTGCTAGCTGCAGTGGTGCGTGCATGCTCCATATGGTGCGAAAAGGAACATGATTATGTTGATGCATATTTGTTAATCGCTTCAGCGCACCATTAAAAATATACAAAAAACAACAACCGGTGACCTCACTCAGAATAGGTGAGGTCTGGTTAACTGTCCTTAGAGCAGTCATAAATATTCGAAGGCTTTACATGACGTCCTCTTTCGGAAGTTACTTGTCGTTTAAATTCATAAATGACATCCCTAGTAGTCCACGACTTGGGAATATTGACATCCGAAGCCGACTAAGAGTGTCTGGAACTTAATTTCATACAGTACCGCTGATGGAAATGTTCCTTCCTCATTACGTGGTTTGGTATAGAGATATTCTATAGAAATACAATTATTTGAATACTACTAACATGTTTTCTCCAGTGTCTGTTTATCTGCATGCCTGTGTGTCTGTTAGTTTCTTTATCTGTATCTACCTATCTGGCTGCCTACCTAGCTACGTTCCTACCTACCAACGATCTATTTATCTACTTGATGCCTGCCTGCTTACCTATCTGTTTACCTACTACCTACCTACATACTTAATTACCTACCTACTTCCTTATCTATTTACCTACTTACCTATCTACCAACTTGCATACCTACCTGTCTACCTACCTAATCTATCTACCTATATGCCTACCTATGTATATACTTTCTTAATACTACTTAACCACCCACCCACAATCTATCTATCTATCTATCTATCTATCTATCTATCTATCTATCTATCTATCTATCTATCTATCTATCTATCTATCTATCTATCTATCTATCTATCTATCTATCTATCTATCTATCTATCTATCTATCTATCTATCTATCTATCTATCTATCTATCTATCTATCTGTCTGTCTGTCTGTCTGTCTTTCTGTCTGTCTATCTTTGTCCGCCTGTCCGCCTATTTGTCTGTCTGTCTATACCCTGCTTGTGACAAGATTTAGGTTCGATAGTAAAATAATAGTTCCCAGAACTAGAGAAGAGAACTGGTGAACTAGAATTAGGGATGGCATTGGACAAGTCAGATAGATAACTGCACAGTTCTAGATGGTAGATGCAGAAAAAAAACTTTGTAAACATATCCAATGCTCTAAAGGTGTCTCTATTAATAATTGGGTGAAAGCAGCTCGTTAGTTCCCTACCGATTAAAAAATACTAAACATTCTTCTGAATACTTCTTCTTCTGCTGCGTTCGTCTTAAAAAGGACATTTGTTACGTTGTGTCGCCGTTTACAGCAAAGCTGCGATATCTGCGCCTTTCGGCCCGACACATCCGTTTTCAGCATGATATTTTTGGGACCAGGTAAGCTTCCCTCTTCGATCCCTACTCTCTCAGCAAGACTGCAGTGATGCAGCCTGTTTCCAGGACAACCACTTGGAGGTGGAGTAGGGTCTTGGTGAGCTCTAGTTCGCTGACCCTGACGCAAGCAGTCAAGCTCTGGGTTGTTTACTGCATTCCTCACTTTTGATGCGTCTTCGGTCCCTTCTTTTGAATACACAAAAGAACACAATTTTTAACTGGAATTTAAGTTTATCTCCACCCAGGATAGATCATGCGGAAAAAACAAAGCGAAACCTGAGTCATGCTTTCCAATATAAGAGAAAATACGCGTAAAGAAAAAAATAAATGGTAGGCACAATATAGAGAAAAAAAGAGAGGTAGAAGGGGATAAAATGAAGAACACGGTCATGTCGTATCACTATTTTTGATCTACCAGCTCGGAATCCACACTCCGACTGTGGCTATATGCGCACAGTTAACTTGTGTCGTCCCATTAAGGTGACTCTGGCAAAAACTTTACTAACAATACTAAGAAGAGAGATGCCTCTGTAGTTATTGTAGTCCCTTCTGTCTCCTTTGTTTTTATATAGTGTTATAGTCTTGGCATCTCGCATGTCTTGAGGAGTAGTTACCTCTTCCCATCACTGGTGTAGCACCATGTGCAGGGGATGTAATAGTGTGCTATTGAAGTCACCAAGGAGAACAAGTTGTTCTTGGGTAGGTGTGCTTCTGATGACTGCTGCTAGATTTCCGTAGAACTTGTCTTTAGATTCCGAGGAAGAGTAAGAGTACGTTCCAACACCCAAATCTGATAGTTCGTTTTATTCTATTATTTCTTGTGTTGTGATTATTGCTTGGTGCGAAATATTCTGTCCACAGTTCGGGTTTGACCCTAATCCCCATACCCAATGGGGAAAGCAGACAGTGGCGGAACAAATCCTAACTGGCTGGAGGCTGCCCAGCTTGAAGAGGGCGGTAGCTGTCCAGTGAGATCCTAGAACCTCTCCCACTATCGGAAGTAGCTCCTGGCGCTATGCCGTACGCCAATTGGGCAAGATACTTATAACCGGTAACTGCTACTTCCCGCGTTGAGCCGACACCATAGGATGAAGTTGGAGTGTCCTCTCCTGGGCGCGACTTTTGTCACGTTTATTTGGAGATAAGCTGTTGCCCATGCAGCATGTTCCCCATCTCCACGCAGCCAATTGATTCAAAGGAACGGCAGTAGCCGATATAGTTTGGGACCAGCCACTTCGCACGAGTTGCCAGAATAATATCGAATCAAAATTAGACTGCCTTAGGGACTCTGTCTCCGGATTTATCCTCAGGGTTTACTCCCGAAGCCTTTCCCGTAAACAGATATCCCCGCAAGGCAGCGGTGGTTTGAATTCATGATGAAGGAAACTTATGTCCTGTGGATAGTAAATAAATAAGTAAATAAATAAATAAAGGTAATTAACAGGTACTCGTTGGACATAAAGGATGGCACTAGACAACAGAAAAGAAAATATAAGTGATAGGCTTACCGGGAATCGAACGACCAACCAGACGGTTCCATCGCCTTGCTGTGACAGTACATCGTGAATGGACGCTGTGCCAATTTTGCACCCCCAAAAAGTGCTTTATTGGCTGAGGTCATTCTCATGACCCTCACACAACTATGGTATAGGACCCGTGGACGACCCAGGCAGTTTTAAAGACGCAATCTCTAATATAACTTTCCTATCAGCAAGTATAGACCAAATAAAGGCCGAAATACTTGTGTCCAGTAATGTGTAGTTTAAGACGAATAACACTGAATTTTTTGGGGTGCAAAATTGGCTCAGCGTCCATTCGCGATGTACTGTCACAACAAGGCGATGGCGCCGTCTGGTTGGTCCTAGGTTCGATTCCCGGTAAGCCTATCACATATTTTCTTTTCTTTTGTGTAGTGCCATCTTTATGTCCAACTGTAGCGAATGGACTGTCATTTTTATTTTCAACCCGCCCGTTATTTTTATTATTATATGGTTGTTTCTTTTCTCTTATATTCTTATCAGGTTTTCTGATTTTTTGATGTTTTCTTCTTCTTCTTCCTCGTTCATCCTGAAAAGGACGTTGGTTGCGTTGTGTCTGTTTACAGCGGAGCTGCGATATCTGCGACTTTCGGCCGACATATCCGACTTCAGCACGGCATTTTTTGGTACCGGGTTTGCCTTCCCTCTTCGATCCCTACTCTCTCAGCCAGACTGCAGTGATGTACCCTGTTTCCAGGACCACCACGTGGAGGTGGAGTAGGGTCTTGGTCAACTCTGGTTCGCTGACCCTGACGCAAACAGTCAAGCTAAGGGTCGCAGACTGCATTTCCTATTGCTGCATCTTTGGGTCCCTTTTTGATGTTTTCATTTCTTGTCATGGTTCTAATAATTGTAGGAACACCCCATCAACCCTTCTCTTTTCAGGGATGGGTGTAAACCCCTACCCGTGTGGTAGCGTGGGCTAGTGAGTCATTCTTGTTGATAGGCGGTCAGATAATTTACGTAACGTTGCGTACATTGTCAGCTGGCAGCGGGCTTCGTGAGGAATTTATTCTTTGATCCCCCCTTTTCCAGGGGAAAAAATAACTCTTCGTCGCTCGTAGATTTGTAGTGTTACGTTGCGTAACGGTTCGTCAGATGTTAAGATAATGTTATGATGTTTAAATGGAAGCTCTTACGATTGTTTTTGATTTTAATTTAGGTAGCAGTCATGAGATTACGTCAAAGTAGGGTAGATGCAGTTTGTGGGAATAATTCTAGATCTATGACGCATAGCGTCTGTCTTGCATTAGAAAATTGCTACTATAAACAGGCCCGGTTCTGTAAGTCGTTTCTCAGTTCTGGAATTTTGTGGCCGTAAAGAGTTACAGACATTTTTAGTCAGTAGTTTGCCATCAATTACCTGACCTCTGCCAGTGCATTGTAAGTTTCAGTGGTAATTATACGAAGTATAGCCAGTGAGGTTGTCTGTGAAAAGTTTAGTGTTATTATTACTATATATATATATATATATATATATATATATATATATATATATATATATATATATATATATATATATATATATATATATATATATATATATATATATATATATATATATATATATATATATATATATATATATATATATATATATATACCTATAGGAATTTAGGACCTACGGCTGGTGTAGTACTGTGTAATATATTAAGAGTACCAGACTATGTTATGATAACTTGGGAGATAATAGTTTATGAACTCGGGAGTTTTTTTTAACTAAAGTGGCCATGGGTATTTAAGTTAGTTGCTGAAGGATACGTTGGGTGAAGGATATGCTAGTGTTATGATAATGGTGTTTGCATTTTGGGTATAAATTTAATTGGGCCTATTTAATTAAACCTTGCATAGGCTGCCTCTGATAAAAGTGAAGAACACAAAAAGGCGTGTTGTGACGGTTATGTGCCTGAGCCGCGAACTGGCCTCAGATCAAATCAGGCCAGCCAGCGTCTGTGTTAAACGTAAGAGGCAAGCGTTGCAGAGTGCAGGAGAGGAGACAGGGGGAGGGCTGCGGGGTGGTTTTATTATGGAAGAAAAAAAAAGAGAAACGGGGTGTATATAATAGTGTTTTTTTAATGATTGTGCATTAGGGTTTTAGTATTGGTGTATATTTATAGTTATTGTTGTTTCAGCAATTCACGGCTTCGTAGGCCCCCTACGATTACAGTGGACTTTGCCTTCCCTTAGGAAAGGGAAGCAAGAGACATCACGGTACTTGATAGCCGGGGTACGCGCACAGGAACAGGCGCCCCAGCTATTTCTTCAAGACGGTGAGGTATCAAGGAGTCTCCTGATTTGGGGAAAACATATTCCTCCGAGTGGAATTTTTCGGGAATTTGGAGCGCTTGGCTCCTACCGCCCAATACACGACAGGCTACTTTGCCTTGCTTTGTTTACATATTGCCACAATAAAGCATTAGGCCAAAACCCGAAGCGGGTTAATCATCGTTTGTGCATCCAAGTGAGTGCCATCGCTATCGGCACGATTTCAGCCGAGGCACTTAGCTATAGAGACGTCAAGGACTCCTTCATCAATTATTCTGGGGAGGAGAGAGGGAGATCATGCCTCTCAATAACAAACGGGAGGAGGTACCTGACGAAAAGTAACGCACCTGAGCCTAATAAGCAGCAGACGATAGCGACCAGAAGGAGAAGAGAGAGAGAGAGTGGTGTTAGAGGGTTTTTCCAGGAACGGTAGTTTTTTTGTGATTCACCTGGGAGGTGAGCCTCTGAGTAGATGCAGAGGGCTCTGTGCAGACTTTA
This sequence comes from Oreohelix idahoensis, assembly GCA_024509875.1. NCBI lineage: Eukaryota > Metazoa > Mollusca > Gastropoda > Stylommatophora > Oreohelicidae > Oreohelix > Oreohelix idahoensis. The sequence continues at coordinate 341,105 of JAMPIV010019173.1, read as the reverse complement.
GAGGGTAGACTTTAGAGTGCTGAATTTAGTGGTGGTGAATTTAGTAGGGTAGGACAGCCTGTAGCCTCTTGAGACCTGTTAGTTAGTTTTGTTTTGGTTATAATTTCTTCTCAGTTCTGTCAATCGGGAAAGAGGAAAAAGTGTTGGAGTGTAGTCAGTGGTTTGTGGACCACCACGGTTTTTCTTAGTTTAATTTAACAGTGGTTCAGTGGGTGGAGTCTCTTACAGATAACACCCCCCCCTCCCTCCAATTTGTTTTCTTAAACCATATTTGTTTTTATTTTCCCCTGTAGGTGTGAAAAATTTTGAAAAATTTTGGCATTCATTAATTTTGTTCTTTTTTTTCAGCTTGTGCGAACTTTGCACGATCTCTTCTTGTGTTGATGTGGAATTAATTTTTGTTAAATGTTTAATGACTTTAAAAATATGCACTGGATCAGTTTGTCTTTCTCTACACTGTACCTATAATTCTTAGTTATGCAGTTGTGTCTGTGGTAGATTAGTCTATGTTACCTTATCTCCACCGGAGCAAGAGGTGGTGAGACAGTAGCTATAAAAACAAGTCACAAGTGGCGAGGGAAAGTCAATCTAGGTTCTCACCCTTGAAGCTATAAGTCTCATCCTCCACAGTCACTTGAAAATCTCTACTTAATCTATTTCTCAGATCTTTCTCAGACTAAGTGTCTTGTCTCTTTATTTAGACAGACTCTTGTTAAGCCACTGTGTGACACCAACGAGTACCTGTTAATTACCTTTATTTACTTATGGTTTGAATTCAGAGTTCTACCTTCTCCTAGATAGGCTACCAACCAAGAATCACGAGTCCTATCTGCCCGAAGCTGCTGGTTTTAAGGCGCCAGTGACCTCGCCTTTGCCCATTCTCACGTCATTGGAAACAGTTCCACCGGGCTCAAAGTGAGCCACACAAGAAGGCTAGGAGCTAGGCCTGGTCGTCAGTCGCTATTTGAGGTGCATGCCGCAGAAGCATTTATTTTTAGTGAGAGCTTATCCTCACAATAACTCCCGGCTATGACAACCTTTGGAACTATATATATATATCATCACTTTCAGCTCCCAAAGGAGATAGGCCTTCAACAATGCCAAGTATTCCTGTACAATGCCATCAGCTATAATTCTTTCCATGTCAACTTCATCCCCGTCTTGTCTTTCTCCAGTTTTCTTCTTCATGTGTTCTTTGGTCTCTCTCTACCTCACTTGTTCTGTGGATTCCAGAACAAGGACTCTGGTAATGCTATCGACATCTTTCCTCAATATGTGTGTGTTTTTGTATATATATATATATATATATATATATATATATATATATATATATATATATATATATATATATATATATATATATATATATATATATATATATATATATATATATATATATGTTACTAACGAAGTTAAGCACATTATATAGATCACTTAGTAACGTTAACAATAATATTTAATGCGTTTTTAACGAAGTGGTTCAAAACGAGGGCTAAGTATCTTTTAAGCTCACATTAAGCACATAAAATGCAATTTTGCGTAACGCTTGAAAATGATTTAATGGACAAAAATATCTGCTGAAACCCGATTCCAAAGTCAGAAAAATATATATGATTTTTCTAGTGACGAAATTGGCAGCATTGTATCGAAATGGCGAAATGGAATCGAATCCTGGAATACAAACATAGAAAACACATGAGATTCATTGGAAAGAGATGGGGAGGGGGGGGGGGGGGGGGGGAAGGGGTAGGGGGGGGGGAAAATTGAAATTGTTCCATAGAAAACACATGAGATTCATTGGAAAGAGATAGGGAGGTGGGGGGAGTTAGTGAGAGGGGAAAATTGAAATTGTTCCATAGAAAACTAGTCCACCATAATAATCTGCTTATCCTATTATATCTTCAACACATCTTACATAGTTCATAACCGATAGCATTGACTTCTATGTCAATTTAATATGTATAGTTTAAAATATGATCAATCTAGTTCAAGTGTAAACTACTGTATTATGATTTCTGCCAATAATGCAAAAGCATTACACTTCTCATGCCTGAGCAGTTGAAGAAAAACAGTCTACAAAAATCCCATACTTTAAGAAATGTGAAATTGTTACAATCCGTAACGACTGGGATATAGAAAGATTAGCCAAGTAACGCGGAAGGGGATACACCATTAACACTTTAGACATTAATCAACGTCACAACAAACGACAGAGAAATTGCAACCTGAAAGAACAAAACAGAAAAAAACATCTAATGTAAATATGTTATATATAATAAGTAACACTATATACCGAAATTATAACCTCCAGGGGGTTGAACCGAGTGTCCCATGCATGAGCCAAGCACCAATTGTACTGTGCTTGAACACACAAAAATCGAATCAAGTAAAACTGGGACAATAATGTAATGATTTTCCTTGTTCACTCTCAGGGATGGTTTAATCATAATCAAACTAGGCGGTCGCCAAGGCAGAAAACGTTTCAAGGACCAATCTACAAGATTGTAAATTATCATGTACGGTATATATATACTGTATATTAAGCATGTTTCACTATCCTTATATATATATATATTCTTCTTTGATCCACTGTCACTGAGCGTCGGCTCTTGGTGACCTATATATATATATATATATATATATATATATATATATATATATATATATATATATATATATATATATATATATATATATATATATATATATATATATATATGATGATGATAGGAAACTCTTTACAGAGCGATACAACAGGAAGCAATCTGATCATCAGAAGAAGTCCCCCCGTCTGACAAGTGTTTTGGCCCTATATATATATATATATATATATATATATATATATAACTAATTGGGAGCTACATGCCTGGTGGCATTGGCATTTTCTCGTTTTTCCTTGAATCTGTCACGTAGTCATGGTATATCCCACTTATCTTCTTCTTATAACATGCCCAACCAAATTGGTTTGCTTGATATGGACTACGAAAAAAGACTCATGAATAAATAAGAAACTAAAAAATGACGTATCCGTATTGTTTGTTGAAGATTTATGGCATGGTGTTTCCATAAAATGGGGGTACCCTGTCCCATGTCCAACACATCTTAGTCGCTTTTTACGATTGCATGGTATTTTACATTGATATTATTATTTGCTCTCGTTTCGCGCCCCGGTACCACAAGGGAAAGAACGAACGAACTTTATTTTCAAAGAGTTGAGAATTAGGCACGCAGGCTCCTCTGACTTTCTATCCTACCTTTCTCTCGTCTTTTGTACCGAATTCATTTATTCTCGCATGCATTTTGCATATCAATTTAAAGGAATTCAACGTTGTAAAAGTAAAAATAATAGCATATTCACATTCACAGTATCTAATTATAATCATGAAATAAAATATGTTGAAAAGTACAAATTAATTATTACCTTGAAATAAGATATGTTGACACATGAGAAGCACAAGAGATGAGAAGAAGACGCTGGCACACATTAAGGAAATCTGTTGATAGGATTACCAGGCAGTCCTTGTTGTGGAATACCCATGTTGTGAGACGTAGCAGTAGTCCGAAAAACACTCGGAGAAAAGAATTATAGACAGAAATGAAAATGATTTTTAAGACATGGAAAGACCTTGAGTTGATATCATGCCAACAGGAAGGCTTGGATAGTTGAAGACTTGGACAGTTAAGGGCTCGGATAGTTGAAGGCTTGGATAGTTGAAGGCTGGATAGTTGAAGACTTGTATAGTTGAAGGCTTGGATAGTTGAAGGCTTGGATAGTTGAAGACTTTGATAGTTGAAGGCTTGGATAGTTGAAGACTTGGATAGTTGAAGACTTGGATAGTTGAAGGCTTGGATAGTTGAAGACTTGGATAGTTGAAGACTTGGATAGTTGAAGGACTGGGCAGCGGAAGGCTTGGATAGTTGAAGGCTTGGACAGTTGAAGGCTTGGATAGTTGACGGCTTGTATAATTGAAGGCTTGGATAGTTGAAGACTTGGATAGTTGAAGACTTGGATAGTTGAAGGTCTGGGCAGCTGAAGGCTTGGATAGTTGAAGACCTGGGCAGCTGAAGACTTGGATAGTTCAAGGTATGGGCAGCTGAAGGCTAGGATAGTTGAAGGTCTGGGCAGCTGAAGGCTTGGATAGCTCAAGGTCTGGGCAGCTGAAGGTAATACATGAAACGCTATCGTAATTTGTTGTATTGTTTTATTGTAAAGTTGACTGCAATAAATTCATACAGTTTCATCTCTCATTTTTTCAAAACTGTGTACAAAAAAGGTATGTGTGGAGAAAGAGACTGCCGCTAACTGAACGGGGGATTTCAGTTTTAATAAGTTGGGTAACTTCACATATTGGCATAGAAGGAAATGGAAAAGCAGATAAAGAAACCACTAAAGGTAGTTAAAATAACAACCGAATTAATGCAGGGATGGGCTGAACAGAGATTTAAAAAAACAAAAACTTAATTAAAAGTAAATAATAGATGAATGGATAGTAGCAAGGGATAAAAATCTAAATGAAAAACATGCATTATAAAATGTACATAGCTCCAACAAGAACATGTCAAGTATTTAGGAAATTATGTACACAGCTCCAACAAGAACATGCGAAGTATTTAGGTAATTATGTACACAGCTCCAACAAGAACATGTCAAGTATTTAGGGAATTATGTACACAGCTCCAACAAGAACATGTCAAGTATTTAGGAAATTATGTACACAGCTCCAACAAGAACATGCCAAGTATTTAGGGAATTATGTACACAGCTCCAACAAGAACATGTCAAGTATTTAGGGAACTAAAAATTCTCAGTACTGTAATTAGAAACTTCGCAGACTACAACTGGGAATGGGCTGTTTTTAAAATAGAAGACCTTTACTATACAAAACGTCTACACGATAACAACATAGAGCATTTATTTTTAAAATGTAAGAAGGATTTACAACAGATAATTCCATGATTAGTTTATTTACATGTATGCAGTCCACCCATAACTGTAGAAAAGGAATAATCAAATATAACTTAACAAACAAAAAAGTTATATATGTATGTATATATGGTAGTTGGTAAGTGTGAACAAAGAGTTTCGTGGTCTGGTAGAGATCTGGTAGTCCATGTTGCTGATGTCATACTGAGATTGCTTTAGGTGTTGAACCATTACTCCGAGCTTTTACCACTTACAAATAACAAGTATGAGGAGTCTACCTTTTTTTTCCCTTAACCAGCGGCACTTGGGCTTTCAGCCCTTCGGCCCAATGACATGTCATTGCGAGGCTGGGGAACCTGAGGACTTTCCTTCGCTCCTTCCCATCCACAGAGGGTTTATCACAGGAGCCGTTCAGGCTATTCAGTCAAATTTCCGGCCGTAAACATTTGTTCAAACGCCGACGCCCGGGTTTGAACCATGAACACTTGATCGCCAGTACAACGCCGAAGCCATTGCACCAGCGCGGCTCCCATCTACCATTTTTAGAACCGGGGAATGAATACGCAAAAAGGAAAGTTTGTTTTATTCTACATTTGGTAATTTTCCAGGACGGATAATGCCGTAAACACACAGCGGCAACTAAGCATATTATCTAAAATTATAGGTACTATATATATCATAATTATATGCATGGAGGCATATCTGGAGTCATCCGTATATGACCACCAGATACGCACAATGCTACAGGGTGTTGAAGTGAAACTGCCTGTGAGGCGAATTACACCCGTATTGACTCTTGAAATCACACGTCCAGGGATTCCCTCTGTGGTGAAACATGTTGAGAACGCAGCTTTGCTCACTAAGCTGGGAGGAGTCACTTGAGCCCCAAACGTAACTGGCTTTTTTTCAAGGTTGGCTGCATGCAGGAGGATCTCACTATGGACCCAGTGATAGGCAGGAGGAGCTGAGAAGTGGCTCTGTGCAGGACTTGACAATTCCTTGGGAAAGCCCAGAACCAGAGTACAGTATTTTAGCTCTGCATAGTTGGAGAGCCTTCTTGGGTGGCGGGGGAATGCACAGCATGCCACGCGTTTCTTCCTCCTAGCGTGGGACCAGATGTGATGATCCTTTAAATGCAAGCCTAGCTGGAGAAACTGGAGCTCATGACTTCAACTCAGCATATTTCGGAATGGCAGAAAAGCCACAGGAAAAGCTTTGATATACAGTAGATTTATAATCCCATGGCGTATTCAGTTTGATATTGGCTGCAAAAGAGCGAGAAGCTCCGCAGCCCTAGTTAAACAACAATATATCTGTGACGAAAGTACTGAGATTCTGTCTTTCAAATGGCCCATGTCTTTTTCTCCTTGCAATTTGTTCACTATTTTTAGGAGGGATTACAGGTAATCCTTCTCCATGTTTCTTCTCCTTCTATTATTTACGTTTTTTCAAGATGAGATCACGATGGAGTTAGATCTCATCTGCTTTATGGTTCTTCTTTATGTGTTTAGAGTGTGTGTGTAGGAAGAATGGTTGCAGCATTTTTCTAGATTAAGATTATAGATTCTAGATCAGGATTGGCACCAGACTGTCTTTTTTTGAAGATATGGCATGTGGCCATAGACGCATTTTTCGGGAGTTAAATTAATTGCGGCCATTTTTGCTTCATTGCCAGTATAGGGCTAGGACTAATTCCCGGTTCTTTGTCTAAATGGGGGATGGGGATCAGTGACCTTTTACCACGTGTTAGCAGTAACTGATTGCATCAGAATTGTTTTCGATGATTGTGTTGCGTGCATATTTTGACGCACATTTTACAAAAATCGATATGGCTATTTAATATGGGAAAAATATAGACATTCATTTATTTGTGTATGAAAATGCTGTTTATGGTAAAAGCGAGATAATCCATGTTTGATTCACACTTTTGATTATAGGAGTAATCGTTCTGGATATTGATCCAGCGCAAGGCTATTGCGCTTGCGTTTGTACTTATTTTTAGGGCCAGAAAATATATTAATTTGCTTATTGTGTTTATGGCCTGAATTCATATGTATTACATATTATTAGTACAAGTAGAATCAGTCCTATATTGTATATTTTGGATGGGTAGGAGGGACTAGATTCTTGCTAGCGGAAGTATGAGTTGTCTTGACAAGTCGTGATGAGTTCCGATGTACTGCTTACAAATGGCGGGGTACGTTTTTCAAGAGCTGGTCCTTTCGTCAGAAAAAATGTCTTACGACGTGGTTTTTCTTCTGAAGGAGATGGTGTCTCTACGATAGTTTGTGTTAGAGACTCTCCTTATGTCAGTATATAGATGATTCGGACTCCAGGTAAACCCAGCTCCTATTTTTGATGATCTCTCGTCGGTTAGGCCTAGCTTGACTTTTGGTGCTTCGTTATGCTAGTGTCGTGTTTGGTATCGACGAAGATGACAGATTTTCCTGCAGCGGTTATGGCTACGTGGAATTAACTGATCACCGTAGAGCTGTATGGAAACATTTATGAAATCCTTTATATACCCATTATAAATTAACTCTGGCTTATATTCTCCTTCCTATGAATGAGTGAACGACAACTCAGGGAGGCAGCCATGTTGGATTTCAGTCATCATATGTTTTGATCACTGCCAAGAGAACAGATTATTTATCTTATTATCGGACAGTGACAGGGAGATCTCAATCTTGCTAGAAACCCCCTTTTCGTGGTTTCATAATCTATACTACAAACTATGGACGTCAAGTAACTTTGGTTATTTATCGATCCGCCCTTCACTGACGCGTTTAGTCAGATAGGGGGATGTGGCCATAATGTATCATGACATTGAACTTTTGATGTACTGCCCATTATTTCTGAATGTGTCATGACTTCAGATCTGCTATGTATACCTACAAATTGATATGTCAACGAACCATGATGTACTCGTATGTCCCAGTGTGTACGTCTGAATAAATTGAGTAAACTAAGATTCCAGCAGTCTGCATTGGTGCCTTGTAGACACAAGTGTGAGTGGTTATATTGGTCAGCACACGAACAGTACACCATTCGCGGTAATCACACTCTACACTTCTACTTTATACATACACCATCCTGCGTCGGCTGAAGTGACCAAGTTTAGGGCCTGCTTCCCCTGGAGCCTTTGCCTTCCCTAACTCAGGACTAGGGTGAGTTACCCATTTACAGCTGGGTAGACTGGAGCATGCCTGATCTCAACAACACACCACTCTTCCTTACAGAGCAGACAGACTGATACTTTACAGTGTGTGTGTGAAAGCAACTTTACAGAGTGGAAAGAACAAAGACTTTACAGTGGCGAGCCAGATTCCTGGGTCCAGCTTACGCAGTTTTGTGTTGAGAATCTCGGTTTACAGCTGAAAGAACATTTGTTTGAACACATCAACACCAGTAGGACAGCTATACAGTCGATGTCAGCTTGACCTGTATTACCGATAGGATGCTGTATCTAGGTCAGCGCTTGTTGACAGTTTTTCGCTGTTGACATAAATGATATTGTATGCTATATGCTATTTATGCTTACATGTTATTTGTTTATATGTGTAGGGGTTTATATGTTGCGGGCCTGGATGGGTGGTGACTAGAACAGGAAATATCGAGTGATATTGGTCTTGTTCTGGCGTTCTATAGGGAGCAATTTCTTAATTGAAATTTGCATGCAACATAGTTTGCAAATATTTGGTTAGTTGTGACGACTGTTTCATATTTGTATTTGTAACATTTTTTGTGTTCCTTAGTTTTGTTTGATTTGTTTGTATAATTGTAGGTCTCATCTTTTCTTTCATTTCAGTTTTTTACACCCTTATGTTTATACACTGTGGCGTTATTTGTCTTGTTATCTTATGGCAGTTATCATCACGGTTTCTGTGATCATTTTTTTCATTTCTCCTATTTGATTTAATTTGATCTCTGCAAATGTTTTCAGATTGTCTTTTCTTGTTTGTCATTTGTAATGTCTTTAGTTGACATATGACGTATAGTGGTATACACTGATAGTATAGTACAGATCAGTACTTTCTGATTGTTATTGTTATAAAACAAAATGTACAAGACCTTTGTAAGGCTTGTCTCCCAAAGTGATTGGTAAAGGGAAATATTTTTTTCTACAGGTACTAAAGTGATCTTTGATTACATTGAGGTATACAAGACCTTTATAAGGCTTGTCTCCCAAAGTGATTGGTAAAGGGAAATATTTTTTTCCACAGGTACTCAAGTGATCTTTGATTACATTGAGGTATACAAGACCTTTGTAAGGCTTGTCCCCCACAGTATTTGAGATACAATTATTGTTGTCCACAGGTACTCAAGTTATCATTGGTTATTATAAACCATACAAGTTTGGACTAAGACTAAGTCTAAGGTATAGACTTGTCTCCCATTAACTTGAAAGAGGGTAATTTATTTACTTTTTCAGGTTTCTGATTTAAGAAGACAATATGTCTACATTAGATTATTTTATTGCTCAAGGAAAATCTCTTGATAAGACTGGAAAAGACTTAGAACAATGGGCTGTTGTTCAATATGACAAAGCATTAGCTGCAGAAGAGAAAAAAATTGCTGCTGCTGCTGAGGAAAAAAAAGCTGCGGTTGAGGAGAGAAAACTTCAAATAGAAGAAAAAAAAGCTGCCGCAGAAGAAAGGAAAGCAATAGCTGAAGAAAAAAGATTAGAAAAAGAAGCTGATACTGCTGCTGAACTTAAGAAATTGCAGATGCAAGTGGAGGAAAGGAGATTTGATGCAGAACAGAAGAAATTAGAAGCTGCTGCAGAACAAAAGAAATTAGAAGTTGCTGCAGAACAGAAAAAATTAGAAGTTGCTGCAGAACAGAAGAAATTAGAAGCTGCTGCAGAACAGAAAAAATTAGAAATTGCTGCTGCTGCAGAACAGAAAAAATTAGAAGCTGCTGCAGAACAGAGAAGATTAGATAGAGAAGCTGAAGAGAGAAAAGCAATAAGAGAACATGAGTTTGAATTAGAGAAATTAAAATTGACATGTATGAGTAATGTTAATCAGGCATCTGGTGGTAATGGTAAACCCTTCGTGTACAAGGTCAAGGTACCAGCGTTTAACCCTACCAGTGATGACATAACATTTTGGCTTTCTAGATTTGAACGGGCTTGTCGATCTCATAATGTTGACAAATCACAGTATGTGAATCAGTTGTCTGAAAATCTAAAAGGGGAGTCTCTGAGTAAGTTATATTTTGTTGAAGAGGCCGACAAAGATAATTATGATGCTGTTAGGGCAGCTTTGATAAAGAGATATCAGCTGTCTGAAGAAGGTTATCGTCTTTTGTTTAAAACAATGAGACCTGAGGTAGGTGTAGAATTCTCAGAATTCATCTCAAAAGCACGAATTACACTTTCACGATGGATTGAATTATCCAAAACAGAGAAAACATTTGATGGTCTTACGGATTTATTGCTAAGAGACAAGGTCATGTCTTCTGTAAATAAATCATTCCTAGAGTTCTTACATGAGCGTAAACCTAGTACAATAAAGCAAATGGAAGAATATTGTGACCAGTATGCCACGGCACACCCTGACATGATTCTTAGTAACTCTAACATTAAAGAGAGTATGCCAGTTGCTTCGGCAACAGAATATAATCAGAATTACTCACACAAATTCCAAGGAGCTAAAAATAAATTTGATAAAAAGGTTAATTGGAATAAGTATCAAAACCAAGATAACCACTCAAATCAGAGTTCTTCTTCGAAGAACTGGAATCGGGCTGATAGTCCTCGACACGCGAGGGGTGCCCATAATGTTAGAAATTCTCGGAAAGGGAGTAGCTATAGGAACTACACAAGTGCTTCATGGAGACAAAAGAAACAATATTACAGGGATAATCAGTATAACGAGCATGATGATTATGATCATGAATATTATGATTCAAACCCAAATAGGGGTTATAACAGAGGCAATAATAATTATAGAGACAATTATAACCGAGGTAGATCACAACACAAAAGACATGGTAAATCGTATTACCAGGCTAACTCTGCACAACAGGAGTTCCACGACACCGATAATCAGAATAATGATAAAAAAGACTCCAATAGTGTAGCGAATTCCGCTTTTGATTTTGCTAGAGCATCTGAGTGTTCGCAATGCAAAACATTATTCGATCCAACCACAGTGTCTACTTTAAGCTGCGGTCACCCACTTCCCGCTCTCCATGCGTCAATCGCGCATAATGGAAGGGGTGCTCTTGTCTTTAATAGGGGCCTAATAGATGGTACTCCGGTATCAATTCTTTTCGACTCGGGGTGCACTACCATTGGAGTGAGGCAATCACTCGTAAATCCTTTTCGAGCTACAGGCAATATAGTCAAATGTGTAACATTTGGTGGCACATTGGAGAAGTACTCCACTGCCATTATCAATATTGCTACGCCTTTCTTTACAGGAGAGGTGCAAGCATGTCTCTTGCCGAATCCGATCGCTGATCTTATCATCGGTCGCATTCATGGAGTGAAAGAATGCACTCCACAGCAAATTTCTAATTGGGAAAATGTTAATATGCAATCTGCTAATGCAGTAATCACTAGGGCTCAAGCTCTCAATATGCCACAATCTTCACATTCTGAAGATAATGATGCGCAGATCCAAGATGATCCCTTGGAGATTTCCCACGATTCCTTTATCAAACAGCAGGAAGATGATCCTACTCTAAAGAAATTCTTTACTCTGGCAACAAAAGGTGATCCGAATAAGGATACTAATCGTAAATCTTGGATTACGTTGAAGAATGGCGTACTTGTACGTATGGTACAAGACTCCGCTAAGTCCATTCATTCTCAAATCCTTGTGCCTAAAAATATGAGAGTTAAAATTTTACAGCACGCTCATGATTCGCAGTGTGCTGGACATATGGGTTTTTCCCGTACTAAAGCTAGAGTTCTTCAATCTTTCTTTTGGCCTGCGGTGAATAAGGACATACGAATCTATTGTCGATCTTGTAAAGTATGTCAAGAGATTAAATCCAGAGGTCCACGCCATGATGCACCTATTCAGGCTGCAGACATTCCCATTCGGCCATTTCAAAAAATGGCGATAGACATCATTGGTCCATTTAAGATAAAGTCTGCTAGAGGACACCAATTTATTTTGACGTGTGTTGATATGTGCACACGTTGGCCGGAGGCTGTTCCTCTAAAGAGCATAACTACTGCTGATGTCGCAGATGCTCTTTGGTTAATATTTTCTCGTCTGGGATTTCCAGCAGAAATATTATCCGACCATGGTACCCAACTCATATCGGATACCATGTCTCAAGTAATGTCGACTCTGAAGATAGAGAGATCGCTGAGTAGTATTTATCATCCTATGTCCAATGGGATGGTGGAACGTTTGAATAGAACTCTGAAAAACCTACTAGGTAAGATAACAGAAGATCATCCTCAGGATTGGGATAGGGTTTTACCCGCGGCTCTCTTTGCATATAGAGAGGTCGCCAACGAACATACAGGATTTTCTCCCTTTGAACTTGTCTTTGGCGCGAAACCGCGAGGTCCTATGTCCTTACTGCATGATCTTATAACTGCTGATAATATTGTCGATGACACAAAATCCTCTTATGAATATGTCATCGCACTTAGACACAAGATTATTGAAGCATGCAAATTGGCAACTGCTTCTTCTGAATTTGCGAAACAGAAGGCAAGGGAATTTGCCAATAAAAAGAGATGTTTGCGTCAACTTTGTCCAGGTGACAAAGCATTTGTCTTGCTACCTTGTAGGGAAAATAGACTTCTCATTTCTTGGAAAGGTCCGTACGATATAATATCAAAGGTTTCCGATGTTGACTATATCGTCGATATTGACGGGAAGCGTAAAACCTTCCACATCAACATGCTCACGGAATTCCATGAACGTCCTGATTATTTACAACCTGTTTTCCAGGCAACGGACGATTTTCCAGTCCAACATGGACAGTACTCATCTCTGTCAGTCATACAGGATGAGGAAACGAGTTTCTCGGATGTAAATTTACCTTTTCCACTGATTCCTCTTCACTCTAATGAATCATGGAAAGATGTTGCAATTTCTCCAGAATTATCTCCAGGAGAGCAGAAACAAGTTTCTACTATGTTAGAACAATTTCAGGATGTCCTTACTGACATTCCTGGTCAAACGGATGTCATTCAACATGACATTATTCTTACTGACCATAGTCCTATAAGAGTCAGACCGTATCCTATCCCGATACATTTTCAAGCACAGGTAGAGAAAGAGTTAGATGAGATGATAGAGTTAAAAATTATTGAACCATCCACATCAGCATATTCTTCGCCGATGGTTATAGTACGAAAAAAAGACAATAACATACGTCTTTGCGTGGATTATCGCAAATTGAATCAAGTGACTAAATTCGATGCTGAACCTATGCCTTTACTAGAAGAGCTACTTACGAGACTATCGAATTCTCACTTCTTTACTAAACTCGATTTGTCTAAGGGATATTGGCAAGTTCCACTATCCGAACACGCCAAACCCTTTACTGCTTTTTCGACGCCTAGGGGTCTATTCCAATGGAATTTCATGCCTTTCGGTCTTATGAACGCCCCTGCTACATTTGTACGCATGATGCGTCGAATACTATCTCATCGCTCAGATGTCATTGCGTATCTTGATGACATCTGTCTTTTCAGTGATACTTGGAACGATCACTATAATGGTATAAATGAACTATTGTCTATCTTACGCGAGCATAACCTGACAGCGAAACCATCGAAAGCATGTATTGGTTTTAGCGAAATATCTTTCTTAGGACACCGTGTTGGTCATGGGTTCCTAAAAACAGAAGACCATAATACAAGTAAGATACTTAACATTTCTATTCCTAAGACTAAAAAGCAAGTACGAAGTCTCTTAGGTCTAATACAATTTTATGGACGATTCATCCAGAATCTGTCCTCCATTATGTCACCTCTTTCTTCCTTGCTAAAGAAAGGGTCTCCTAATGTAGTCCATTGGACTCAAGAATGTCAATCCTCTTTGGATAAGGTTAAAACTATGTTTTCTACTTCACCTATCCTAGTATTGCCTTCTAAGGATAAGACATTTATTCTTCGTAGTGACGCTTCATCCACCGGGATTGGAGCTGCACTAATGCAAGAGTACTCTGGAACTCTGCATCCTGTGATGTATATTTCTCGGAAATTAAATGCCGCAGAGAAGAATTACTCGGTCCTAGACCGTGAATTATTGGCTATGGTTTGGTCAATCCTTAAACTGCAAAGATTTCTTCTGGGCGCGCATTTCATTGTGGAAACTGACCAGAAAGCTTTTACGGCTATTCAGAGTTGTCGTGAAATATTCTAATCCACATATATAAATTATTAGGTAAATATAAAGCCTAACAAATAAAATTAATAAAGAGAAGAGCAATGGGAAAATAACAGTGCTGTCACAAAGAATATACTCGAAATCCCCCTTGTTTTCTGCTACGTCTGCAAATTGTAATGCTTTCACGTTGATATAAAAGCTTACTGTATTATTACCCGCTTTCTTCAATGAAACGTGTGCTGTATTTCTTGGAAAAGCATTGAGAGGCCCTGCGTAATGACCTAAATTAATCCTAACATTAATTATATTACGTTACCAAAACGAACGAACAGATGGACAAAAGGATAAAGAGAGAGGGGAGGGCTGAAAAATCAGGAACGCATGCAACACGCGTCGCGCGATACACAAATGCTGCCATCACGCGTGTAAGTCTACATGCACTAATTTTTTTTCAGACGGACAGTGATAAAATACACTACCCTTTCCCAGAGTTAGGTTTATAAATCATAAAAAACGCTTATTAGGAAAGACAACATTAGATGGGTTTACGGGTGAAAACATAACAGTACCCAGACAGCACATCTTCGAAACAGGAGGTAGAAGAAATTGCATATTTTGAACGCAGCCACGTAGCTCCTTTAAATTTGTATTTTTGGGTTCCTTAGGGCTTGCTGACAAATAATATGTAAAACGTTACGCAAATAGTCCAGGAATTAATAAATTATACCCAAAATAAAATATTGGGGGTGCCTGACAGCATAAAATCATTTCTGCTCATAAGATTTTTTTTTTAACGTGTTTGAAAAAAAATTTACGTTACAGAAATAGCCTACCATGTAAACTCCAAATTGATTGGAGCGCAACAAATGAAAGCCTAACCACGATTGGTCGGGCTATAAATACTATCTTGGTTGTTAGGGGAAACGGGGAAAGGTAACATTTTTTCAAACACTTGTCGAAACGGGGCTCATTGGTCAGACTCGCTGATATACACACTTGGGAGCGTTAGTTCGAAACCACTTGTTTAAATAAGATTGATAAAGCATCAGTGCGTTGAAGCCAGCTTATATTTGGCTAAATAAAAGCCTGGAAGATAAGCAGATGGGAATTTGTGCCAGTTTGTGCCAGAATTCATTGCTAATCAACGTATCTGTGTTTATTCGTATGAATTGTGGGACCGTGGTCTTGATGGTAGTGAGCAGCACCTGGTCAGAGCTTTGCTGAATCCAGAGTCGGACAGCATACTCCTTGGTCTTTTTAGCTATCAGTGAGGTGTCTCCTGAGCCCAGAGGAGAATTCGAACAGAGGAGTCCTTTCCTGCCGCCATCACGCCAGATAAGCGAATTGGCCAGCTGAGCTCAACATTATGTCCCCTCATCTTGAACTGACTTTGTAAAATTAACATTAAGAGGGGAATTTACTTGTCTTAAAATCAGGAACTGTGAACATCTCCAATACTAGTCCCTAAAGACAAACTATTGAAGTCATGATGACAAATACCAACAGAGCTTGAACAAAACAAAACCAGTATTACCTCATTTTACTACTACACAACTGACACACATAGAACATTTGTAATAATATATGTCACTACAATATTCATATTAAATACATTCTGTACATAACTTGTAATTTAAATTGATTGTGATTCCTGGTTCCCTTGTAGTTGAATCAGGACACATATTCATTCATGCCAGTAATGAATACATATTGTTATTTGAAAAGTTACGAGTGACTTCTTTAAGATATTCTCATAGAGTGTTATATGTATGTGAGTGTCACAGTGTTGTTAAGAGTAGTGGATTAAATTAAATTGTTTATCTGTCTGTTGTTGTGACTTACACTTCATCAAACACATACCCTAGACACATAACGTAGCATCACACGATTCCAGAATAATTCTGACTGAGATATAGAGATATGTGGTAGCAAGTAAGGTTATCTATAATACACTACTCTTAATAGATATAGATACCTTCACAGCTGATCTCAGTCAGTACACTAAGTCCCCTATAAATATTTATAACATCCCACTTCACCACATATATTGGGGTCTCGCTCTTGGGATTTTGAATCTTTAACTATTAAAAATATTGGGGATAATTCACTTCAGGGAATATAAGAATTAAAAGGTATCCTTGGGTGGAATAAAATAAGGTTGAGCTCACGGTGCCTGTGTTGTCCATTATATATATTTAGAATTTGAATTGTTGGTTAGACATTGTAGAAATTTACATGATAGACAATGGCGGACCTGGCCAAGTTTCGATCTGCTGCTGTTCAGACTGCAAAAGAGTTAGGATTAGATGGGCAAGTTATGGTTGCCTATGTTACTACGGAATGTGACAAATTTATTGAACGCGAAGAAAGAAGGTTTGAAGCCGAAAGAAAGTTAGAGGCTGACAGGGAAATTAAGAAGTTACAATTTGAAGCTGAGGCTGAGACTAAGAGGTTGCAGATTGAGGCTGAGGCTAAGAAATTGGAGGCAGAAAGAGAAGACAGAAGATTGGCTGCAGAAGAGAGGAAATTAGCTGCAGAGAGGGAAGCAGAAAAGGAGGAGAAAAGATTACAAAGGGAACATGAGTTACGACTAAGGGAGTTTGAGTTTCAAGGCCATGCTCCTGAAAATGGTGCCAGTCCCTTTGCCTCTGATGCTACGGTTACTCAAGGAGCCTCAACCTCAGCTATGAATTTTCATTTAGATCATTTTGTTGAGAAAGACGATGATATAGAGAGCTACCTGAATAGGTATGAGCTATTAGCTACCACGTATGGGTTAGAGAGAGAAAGGTGGAGCTTAAAGTTATCTCAGGGACTTCGTGGGGCAGCTTATGAAGTTTTTGCAAAAATGAGCAGAGGTGATCAGGAAAATTATGACATGCTAAAGCAGGCTCTTTTGTTAAGGTATGAAAAGAATGCAGAGTTTTACAGGAAAAAATTTAGGAATGCTAAACTACTGTCAGGTGAAACCTATCACCAGTTCTCTGCACGAATAGAGACATACTTGGAGAAATGGACTTCTCTGGGGAAAACCCAAGATCTTAAGGAAATGGTCCTTATAGAGCAACTAAGAGAGTCCATGGCTCCAGACCTGAGAAAGTTTCTCATGGAACAAGGTGCAGAGAGGCTGGGTGAGTTGCTAAATGTTGCTGAAAGGTATCAAGCAGCTCAAGCAGAGGTAACAGGTAATAAAAAGAAACAGGTGGATAACTTTAGGGCACCACAGAACTTTAATAAATTTGATCCTAAGGATCAAAATAAAGGTAAGCACAAATTTGATAGGCCACGGTATGACAATAAAAATAAATTCCCACAATTCGATGAAAGGAAATATAATGAAAGAAAATCTTTCAACCAAGGAAAAAGGTGGTGTAAGAATTGTCAGATGGACAATCATGACACTGACCGTTGCAGAAGGAAACCTGTGTATATGGCAACCCTTCAGGTCAGGTCGACCTCAAGACAGGAGGAGGATATTATGTTAGATACCACTCCAGAAGAGATGAGGAAGGCACAGGCTGGGGATAAAACACTCAAGCCTTGTTTCAGAAAATTGTCAACTTGTCATACAACTCCAGGCAAGGGAGATTTTTACATGAAAAACAAGTTGATGTATAGGAAGACTGGAGCTAGATCCAAAGGTCACGGACAGCTGGTTCTTCCAAAAAGATATAGGGCAGACTTAATAAGGAGCCTACATGTGAAACCAGATGGGGACCATGAGAAGATAGGTACCATCATTCAAAAGGTGGCTCATAATTATTATTGGCCCAAAGCAAGATGGGACATTGAGAATTTTGTAGAAAGGTGTAGCATAGCACATGAGGGAACACCCACAAGTGGGAACATGGATCAGGACCTGGACACGCCACGGGGCAAAATCAGGCCCGACAATAAAAGGAAAAATAGATTTGATAAAGTGGACCAAATGGAATGGGAAGCCCCTTTTCACGGACAAGCTTCACTTAACTGTTTTACTATGGCCACTATGCGGAGAGTGCAAAAAGATGTCTTACCCCAGGATAAGCCGAAAATCCCTCAATCGGACTTAAACAAACTGGAGGAAGAGGATGTAGGGAGTAAATCTCTCATCAAGAATTTTAAGTGGGGAGAAAGCCCCAAAAGAAAAATTGGTAGCGGTCGTTTTGTGAATGATAATTCTGGGAGGAAAAATCATCACTATAAGGCTTCGAGTGGAAGAGACCATACCGGTGCATGGACAAATAGGTCCACACAATTAAAGGTCCATATGTAGCTTTGTTAAGAACGTGGACTGATGAAAAGGCAGAGGAAAACATTACATCTTCATACCAATATGTGAATGAGCTGACCACTCGGTTGAAAACTGGCTGGAAACTTGCCAATGAAAATTTGAAACAAGCCAGGAAGAAACATGCTGCCTATTATAACAGGAAGGCGAAAGACAGACATTTGGCTGTGGGAGAGAAAGTACTGCTTCTTTTGCCCGGGAGTCAGAATAAGTTACAAATTGGATGGCAGGGTCCATATACAGTTTTAGAGAAGGTGTCTAGAACAAATTATAAGATAGATAAGAAGGGGAAAGACAAAATCTATCATGTGAATCTCCTGAAGAAATATTTGGAAAGAGAACATCAGGAAGAGACACACTTGTTGACCTTGTCCATCGCCATGGAGATGAAAAAGGAACCACTTTCATCATTTGAATATCCATTACACCCCTGTGAGACAGCAGCACAGGTGAAAATCAGTACACATTTAACGAAAACTCAGAAAGAGAGAGTGCAACAGGTTCTAAATAATCATGCAGAGGTGTTAACAGACCGACCAGGGCATACAAACCTATTGGAATATGATATGAAACTGATAGACCCCACACCTGTCTGTATGAAACCATATTCGATTCCGTTTGCTAAGGAGAAAGCTTTGAAGGAAGAGATAGACTATCTGTTGAAGGAAGGAATTATTTCGCACAGTGAGTCTTCGTATAGTTCCGGTGTTGTACTTTTAAGGAAGCCCTCTGGAGAACATAGACTCTGTATAGATTACAGGAGACTGAATGCTATTACAGAAGGACAGGTGGATCCATTGCCGGATACAAATCAGCTGTTTGCCAGACTAAATAAAGCTAAATATTTCTCAAAAGTGGATCTGAGTAAAGGATACTATCAGATTCCAGTAAAGCCTGAGGTTAGACCATACCTAGCTTTTAGTACCTCAGAAGGACACTATGAGTTTAATAGATTGCCATTTGGATTGAAGAATGCGCCTAGTGTCT
Organism: Oreohelix idahoensis; assembly: GCA_024509875.1. Taxonomy (NCBI): domain Eukaryota; kingdom Metazoa; phylum Mollusca; class Gastropoda; order Stylommatophora; family Oreohelicidae; genus Oreohelix; species Oreohelix idahoensis. The sequence continues at coordinate 321,613 of JAMPIV010019173.1, read as the reverse complement.
TCTCTAGAATGATGAGAAAATTATTGGATCCTCTGAATAATCCCTGTATAACAAATTTTATGGATGATATCCTTATAGCAACAGAAATATTTGAGGAACACATTGACTCTCTGAACATGCTGTTTGATCGACTTAGGGAGGCAAATTTAACAGCCCGTCCAACCAAATGTTGCGTTGGATGTAAAGAATTGGAATTTTTGGGACACACAGTTTATCAGGGAAATATGACCCCTGACCCAAAGAATTTAGAAAAACTACAGAAAGCCCCGAGACCACAAACCAAGAAGGACGTGAGATCCTTTGTCTCATTATGTGGTTTCTACCAGAAGTATATCAAGAACTTTAATTCCATATGTGCACCGTTAACTGAATTGACACGTAAAGGACTTCCAGATCGCATTACATGGACACCACAATGTGAAATGACTTACCAAGAATTGAAGGAAAAGCTCACAAGTAAACCCATTTTGAAATTACCTGACTTAAGTCAAGAATTCATAGTAAGGACGGATGCAAGTAATATTGGGTTAGGTGCAACTCTACTACAGAAATCAGATGCATTGGATGGGGAATTAAGCCCAGTGGCATATGCTAGCAGAAAGTTGAATAAAGCTGAAATCAACTACTCAACTAGCGAAAAAGAATGTCTTGCAGTAATATGGGCAATAAAGAAATTCAATATTTATCTATATGGGAAGGCATTTAAGTTGCAAACAGATCACAAACCTTTATCGTTTCTAGCACAGGCTAAGCATGAGAACTCTAGGTTACTCCGATGGTCTTTACTTCTGGCTCCATATAATTTTAGCATTGAGTATATATCTGGAAAAACCAATTTGGGAGCGGATTTTTTAAGCCGCCATCCGTGTGATGAGAATCACCGTAAACCCCAGAAATAATAATAAATTTCTCTATGTGTATATAGAATAAAGGACTGACATATAATGTCTGTTTTAAGAGGGGAGGTGTCGTGAAATATTCTAATCCACATATATATAAATTATTAGGTAAATATAAAGCCTAACAAATAAAATTAATAAAGAGAAGAGCAATGGGAAAATAACAGTGCTGTCACAAAGAATATACTCGAAATCCCCCTTGTTTTCTGCTACGTCTGCAAATTGTAATGCTTTCACGTTGATATAAAAGCTTACTGTATTATTACCCGCTTTCTTCAATGAAACGTGTGCTGTATTTCTTGGAAAAGCATTGAGAGGCCCTGCGTAATGACCTAAATTAATCCTAACATTAATTATATTACGTTACCAAAACGAACGAACAGATGGACAAAAGGATAAAGAGAGAGGGGAGGGCTGAAAATCAGGAACGCATGCAACACGCGTCGCGCGATACACAAATGCTGCCATCACGCGTGTAAGTCTACATGCACTAATTTTTTTTCAGACGGACAGTGATAAAATACACTACCCTTTCCCAGAGTTAGGTTTATAAAAATCATAAAAAAACGCTTATTAGGAAAGACAACATTAGATGGGTTTACGGTTGAAAACATAACAGTACCCAGACAGCACATCTTCGAAACAGGAGGTAGAAGAAATTGCATATTTTGAACGCAGCCACGTAGCTCCTTTAAATTTGTATTTTTGGGTTCCTTAGGGCTTGCTGACAAATAATATGTAAAACGTTACGCAAATAGTCCAGGAATTAATAAATTATACCCAAAATAAAATATTGGGGGTGCCTGACAGCATAAAATCATTTCTGCTCATAAGATTTTTTTTTAAACGTGTTTGAAAAAAATTTACGTTACAGAAATAGCCTACCATGTAAACTCCAAATTGATTGGAGCGCAACAAATGAAAGCCTAACCACGATTGGTCGGGCTATAAATACTATCTTGGTTGTTAGGGGAAACGGGGAAAGGTAACATTTTTTCAAACACTTGTCGAAACGGGGCTCATTGGTCAGACTCGCTGATATACACACTTGGGAGCGTTAGTTCGAAACCACTTGTTTAAATAAGATTGATAAAGCATCAGTGCGTTGAAGCCAGCTTATATTTGGCTAAATAAAAGCCTGGAAGATAAGCAGATGGGAATTTGTGCCAGTTTGTGCCAGAATTCATTGCTAATCAACGTATCTGTGTTTATTCGTATGAATTGTGGGACCGTGGTCTTGATGGTAGTGAGCATCACCTGGTCAGAGCTTTGCTGAATCCAGAGTCGGACAGCATACTCCTTGGTCTTTTTAGCTATCAGTGAGGTGTCTCCTGAGCCCAGAGGAGAATTCGAGCAGAGGAGTCCTTTCCTGCCGCCATCACGCCAGATAAGCGAATTGGCCAGCTGAGCTCAACATTATGTCCCCTCATCTTGAACTGACTTTGTAAAATTAACATTAAGAGGGGAATTTACTTGTCTTAAAATCAGGAACTGTGAACATCTCCAATACTAGTCCCTAAAGACAAACTATTGAAGTCATGATGACAAATACCAACAGAGCTTGAACAAAACAAAACCAGTATTACCTCATTTTACTACTACACAACTGACACACATAGAACATTTGTAATGATATATGTCACTACAATATTCATATTAAATACATTCTGTACATAACTTGTAATTTAAATTGATTGTGATTCCTGGTTCCCTTGTAGTTGAATCAGGACACATATTCATTCATGCCAGTAATGAATACATATTGTTATTTGAAAAGTTACGAGTGACTTCTTTAAGATATTCTCATAGAGTGTTATATGTATGTGAGTGTCACAGTGTTGTTAAGAGTAGTGGATTAAATTAAATTGTTTATCTGTCTGTTGTTGTGACTTACACTTCATCAAACACATACCCTAGACACATAACGTAGCATCACACGATTCCAGAATAATTCTGACTGAGATATAGAGATATGTGGTAGCAAGTAAGGTTATCTATAATACACTACTCTTAATAGATATAGATACCTTCACAGCTGATCTCAGTCAGTACACTAAGTCCCCTATAAATATTTATAACATCCCACTTCACCACAAGAGTAAAAATCTGAAGAGCGCGAGATCAACGCGATACGCGATTGCTCTACAGCCATTTCATTTTTCGGTGCGAGCTATCCGTGGGTCAGAAAATGTGATGGCAGATATTTTGTCTAGATGCCCACATGATTCATAACTGTTATACAACTTTGATACAGTTGTTTCTATGTTGAAATGTGTACACATATGTAATATATCATATATTGATTGTAACACTACTTAGCGGTTCATTGATATGTATTCACCGCTGATCTTTCAATGTTTTTCGTCTTTGATGATCATGATGTTAAGATATCTTAGATGGAATTTATGTATAAACTAATGTGGAAATTGGGTCATTGCTAATATTGTAGTATGCGTTGGTGACACCTCTCTGGAAATATTTATACTTAGAGAAGTACTTTCTCTAAGGTCATAAAACTTATGCTTATCATCTGCGCATTGTTATTGCTGCGTTGTGAGCCTATTGTATGTTGCTCCTAGATGTATTTCAAAAAAAAAATGTACCATTTTTTTTTTTCCGAGGGGTGTGGTAATCTGTTGCGTGCATATTTTGACGCACATTTTACAAAAATCGATATGGCTATTTAATATGGGAAAAATATAGACATTCATTTATTTGTGTATGAAAATGCTGTTTATGGTAAAAGCGAGATAATCCATGTTTGATTCACACTTTTGATTATAGGAGTAATCGTTCTGGATATTGATCCAGCGCAAGGATATTGCGCTTGCGTTTGTACTTATTTTTAGGGCCAGAAAATATATTAATTTGCTTATTGTGTTTATGGCCTGAATTCATATGTATTACATATTATTAGTACAAGTAGAATCAGTCCTATATTGTATATTTTGGATGGGTAGGAGGGACTAGATTCTTGCTAGCGGAAGTATGAGTTGTCTTGACAAGTCGTGATGAGTTCCGATGTACTGCTTACAAATGGCGGGGTACGTTTTTCAAGAGCTGGTCCTTTCGTCAGAAAAAATGTCTTACGACGTGGTTTTTCTTCTGAAGGAGATGGTGTCTCTACGATAGTTTGTGTTAGAGACTCTCCTTATGTCAGTATATAGATGATTCGGACTCCAGGTAAACCCAGCTCCTATTTTTGATGATCTCTCGTCGGTTAGGCCTAGCTTGACTTTTGGTGCTTCGTTATGCTAGTGTCGTGTTTGGTATCGACGAAGATGACAGATTTTCCTGCAGCGGTTATGGCTACGTGGAATTAACTGATCACCGTAGAGCTGTATGGAAACATTTATGAAATCCTTTATATACCCATTATAAATTAACTCTGGCTTATATTCTCCTTCCTATGAATGAGTGAACGACAACTCAGGGAGGCAGCCATGTTGGATTTCAGTCATCATATGTTTTGATCACTGCCAAGAGAACAGATTATTTATCTTATTATCGGACAGTGACAGGGAGATCTCAATCTTGCTAGAAACCCCCTTTTCGTGGTTTCATAATCTATACTACAAACTATGGACGTCAAGTAACTTTGGTTATTTATCGATCCGCCCTTCACTGACGCGTTTAGTCAGATAGGGGGATGTGGCCATAATGTATCATGACATTGAACTTTTGATGTACTGCCCATTATTTCTGAATGTGTCATGACTTCAGATCTGCTATGTATACCTACAAATTGATATGTCAACGAACCATGATGTACTCGTATGTCCCAGTGTGTACGTCTGAATAAATTGAGTAAACTAAGATTCCAGCAGTCTGCATTGGTGCCTTGTAGACACAAGTGTGAGTGGTTATATTGGTCAGCACACGAACAGTACACCATTCGCGGTAATCACACTCTACACTTCTACTTTATACATACACCATCCTGCGTCGGCTGAAGTGACCAAGTTTAGGGCCTGCTTCCCCTGGAGCCTTTGCCTTCCCTAACTCAGGACTAGGGTGAGTTACCCATTTACAGCTGGGTAGACTGGAGCATGCCTGATCTCAACAACACACCACTCTTCCTTACAGAGCAGACAGACTGATACTTTACAGTGTGTGTGTGAAAGCAACTTTACAGAGTGGAAAGAACAAAGACTTTACAGATTGATTGGCCGAGAGCTAACGGAGTTTTGAAACCATTGGGTTAGAATTAAAGCCACGCATATGACGTCAAGAGGTCAGCGTGCTGTTCGGAGATGATAAATAGGGCCGAAATTTAATTCTCGTTCTCTTTTAATGTAAATTGCCAAGCCGGGTGCCAGAAACAAGTCGGTTCGCCTTCAGTGGGAATTCGAATTTGGGTAAGCAATGTAGCGGGATACTCTATTTAATTTTTCTAGTCCAGGCGTAGCAGTAAGTTTCTTGGGAAGTTGAGTTTAATTAAATTCGTAACTTCAGAGCCATCATACTATCTTAGTGATAGACTTGAGAAACTTTAGAGGTTCATAATAATTCCTTACTTCAGGAATAGCGGTATGGTTAAAAAGTTGAGATGCCACGGACGTGCTTTGTATTTATTGCAAAGTGGGTCGGGAGAGAAACCCGCATCTCTGTCGTAGGTAAATGTACAGAATAGCGGGAGTCTGTGTATTTGTGATTTTATTGAGAATGTAATGCTACAAGTTATTTATATTATATAGTTACCCATCTATCTGTAAGCACGGGAGTGATAGAGGTATTAATTGGAGCACGTGGGTGCGTTCATTACTGTATATTTATTTGATACGATGTTTAGAGGGGAGAGAGAGAGTGAAGCACGTGGGTGCTGTCATTAATGTATACTTATGCAGGAACACGTGGTTGGAAAAGAATTGGAAGCAAGTGGGTGCGTTCATTACGGTATATTTATTTGATACGATGTTCAGAGGGACGAGGGGGAGAGAAGCACGTGGTCATAAAATTGTAACCACGTGTTTGTAACTACTGAGATTTAATTGATAACCATTATGGATAACTTCTAGGCATGTATATACTAGCATCTAAAAGGGTTATATGTTATTGATTGTGCATTATTGTTCTGTGAATTCAGAAGATGGGAGAAGTCATTTTAAAAGGGAATTATTTTGTATTACATTTTGAATGTGATTACTATTATTGACGGGAAGTTTAGGAATTCCTAGAGATAGAGTATTTTTGTGTTAATAATTTGCTGCATGTAGGGTCAGCGTAAGAAGTAGGCCACAGTACGACTGCCCAGACCGGGCCAGTGAAAATATTGTTGTTGCTCGGAGTTAGTCAGGCAGAACAGGCGATCTGGGTTAGCCAACGTTTACCTTGTGGGCTCAGGTAGAGAAGGGAACAGGAGAGGAGCGGACGGTGTTGGCATGATTTTTTGTATGGAGGTGCATAACGTGTTGAAGAGTCAGGGAGGTAGTGTTATTAGAAATGTATTATTACGGTTTGTTTAGCTGTTGTTTTGTTTTGTCTAAACAGCAGGTACCGGTTTTTGTGGGGAAGAGCAGCATTTTTGATACCACAAAATTTCTCCCACGGCACAGTTGTGGCATTCGCAGACACGCAAAGTCGTGCGTTAATTGCAAGGGGCGGAAGGAGAGAAAGAAAATACGTTTTCCCAGGCAGGGGAAGACATTGTTCCGGTGAATAGGATTTTGGTGGATAAATCCTGAGCTCTGACGCTCGTTCTGTTACACACGCAGATTTGGCATGCTGCCAGCGTTGTTGTAATTTTATTGTCGCTTCGTCACGGCCATAATAAAGCCGAAAGCCCATCGCCCAGTCATAGGTAATCGGGCAGGTAAATTCGGAGTGTTAGGAGAAGCCAACTACAGTTCCAGTCCAGAATCCAGTGGGGTTCTGTTAAACCTTAGTCATCAATTCCAGAGTTCGTGGAGAGAGACAGGGTGAACATTCTCTCTACAGAAGTCAGCACAGAAAGACAGAAAAGAGTCATAGTTTTGTTGAAGTTCATAGCAGAAGACAGCTGCTGAAGTTTAGAGGTGCAGTTAGTTGTGTTCGGGAGATTTCATGATAGGCGGTGTAGAACCGAAGTCTGTGCAGAGATTGTGTAGACACTTCGTAGTCGTTCCAGCTATCAGTGGACTTAGAGTTAGAGTTAGAATTTAGACCAGCTAGTTTGGAGTGTAGGCTCGACATCAAGTGCAGTGTGGTTCATGTCATTTAATCTTACCTTCTTTCTCCATACAGGTGAAACTTGTGGGTGAAGGGTGGGGTTGTTTTTGATTGTGGTGAAGTGGGATGTTATAAATATTTATAGGGGACTTAGTGTACTGACTGAGATCAGCTGTGAAGGTATCTATATCTATTAAGAGTAGTGTATTATAGATAACCTTACTTGCTACCACATATCTATATATATCTCAGTCAGAATTATTCTGGAATAGTGTGATGACTACGTTATGTGTCTAGGGTATGTGTATGATGAAGTGTAAGTCACAACAACAGACAGATAAACAATTTAATTTAATCCACTACTCTTGACAACACTGTGACACTCACATACATATAACACTCTATGAGAATATCTTAAGGAGTCACTGATAACTTTTCAAATAACAATATGTATTCATTGTTGTTATAAAGGTATATGTGTCCTGATTCAAATACAAAGGAACCAGGGATCACAATCAATTTTAATTACAAGTATATGTACAGACTTTATCAATATGAATATTGTAGTGACATATATTATTAAAAATATCCTATGTGTGTCAGTTGTGTAGTAGTAATATGAGGTAATACTGGTTTTGTTTTGTTCAAGCTCTGTTGGTATTTGTCATCATGACTTCAATAGTTTGTCTTTTGGGACTAGTATTGGAGATGTTCTCAGTTCCTGATATTAAGACAATTAAATTCCCCTCTGAATGTTATTTTTACTAAGTCATTTCAAGATGAGGGGACATAATGTTGAGCTCAGCTGGCCAAATCAGCTTATCTTGCGTGATGGCGGCAGGAAGGGACTCCTCTGCTCGAATTCTCCCCTGGGCTCTGGAGACACCTCACTGATAGCTAAATGGACCAAGGAGTATGCTGTCCGACTCTGGATTCAGCAAAGCTCTGACCAGGTGCTGCTCAGTACCATCAAGACCACGGTCCCTGTAAACAAGAAGGATGTACCTTCTACTTCATAACTAACTTATACTCTCTTTTTACACTGATCACAATACATCACAAACATTGAGTTCAGAGCGTTAGGCCAACTGTCAGCTTCATCTGAAATACTTTATACCAGTATTTACCTCCTTAATGGTTACCACGCCTCTGCACTTCCAGCATTATTTCTTTCTAGTCAATCATCCAGGTGTCAGTGTACTATTTGGCCATTCCATGCCGTTTTACTTTCCTCCGACACCCTCTGTTCAGGCTGGAGCATTATAGGCTTTATCTCCTGTTTGCCACTGAACTACACATATATATATACAGGCATAAATTAACAATTCACATTCAATTTTCATTAAAAGATACTGAATGGTTCAAGCTTACCACAATTCATAGAATAAACACAGATACGTTGATTAGCAATGAATTCTGGCACATTTACTGGCACAAATTCCCATCTGCTTATGTTCCAGGCTTTTATTTAGCAAAATATGAGCTGGCTTCAACGCACTGTTGCTTTATCAAGCTTATTTAAACAAGTGGTTTCGAACTAACGCTCCTAAGTGATTATATCAGCGAGTCTGGCCAATCGAGCCACGTTTCGACAAGTGTTTGAAAAAATGTTACCTTCCTACGTCTCCCTAACAACCAAGATAGTATTTATAGCCCGACCAATCGTGGTTAGTCTTTCATTTGTTGCGCTCCAATCAATTTGGAGTTTACATGGTAGGCTATTTCTGTAACGTAAGGTTTTTTCAAACACGTTATAAAAAAATTTTATGAGCAGAAATGATTCCATGTTGTCAGGCATCCCCACTATTTTATTTTGGTTATAATTTATTAATTCCTGGACTATTTGCGTAACGTTTTACATATTCTTTGTCAGCAAGCCCTAAGGAACCCAAATATCCAAATTTAAAGGAGCTACGTGGCTGCGTTCAAAATATGCAATTACTTCTACCTCCTGTTTCGAAGATGTGCTGTCTGGGTACTGTAATGTTTTCAAACGTAAACCCATCTATTGTTATCTTTCCTAATAAGCGTTTTTTGTGATTTTAAAACCTAACTCTTTGAAGGGTAGTGAATTTATCACTGTCCGTCCGAAAAAAAGTTAGTGCATGTAGTCTTACACGCGTGATGGCAGCATTTGTGTATCGCGCGACGCGTGTTTAGTGTTCGGCTTTCTGCCTCTCCCTTCTCGCTATCCTTTAGTCCATCTGTCTTTTGGTTTTTGGTAACATAGTGTAGAAAAAGACATGAATGGAATTTAAAATTTAGGTCAACTTGCATATTTCAAGGTTTTTCTTAGAAAGGCAGTACATTTTATTGTGTGTTTGGGAAACGCGTGTATGTTGCAGAAGGCCTTTAATATCAACGTGAAAGCGTTACAATTTGCCGACGAAGTAGAAAAGAAGGGGGATTTCGAGTACTGTCATTGTGACAGCACTGTTCTTTACCATTCTTCTTCCTTTATTTATTATATGTATTTATTAGGCTTTATATTTACCTAATAATTTATATATGTGGATTAGAATATTCCACGACATTGATGATACATCATTTGTCATTTTTTCTTCCTGAATTTGTTCGTTTCAGGAGGGCTTACACTGCAATTTTATGTATTTGACATGTATATGAGTTTTGTTTATAGGTGTAAATAAAACTTGAACCTTTATAGTCTGGACCAGTCACCTTTATTTACGTACAGTAGCTATCTGTTGTCTGTATCGTGGTGTATGTGAATCTAAATTGAACCTTATCCCCTTAGGGTAGTTAGAGGTGGTTCGAGGCCATAGCAATTTAGACGTCCGAAGTGGCGAGGAAAGAACCAACCTCGGTTCTCAACCTCGGAGCCAATGGTCTCAACTTTCACATTGTTTGCACTATATTTCTATCTGAATCTATCATTTCAGTCTTTCTTCTCTCTAGGGTATTGTCACTATACGTAGACAGTCTCTAGTCTAAAACCATTTCGTGACAATATCATAATTATAACCCATCAGAGATTGTGCATGTCGTAAAGGCTTCTTCTTCATGTAAAACAATTGCCACATAAACCACCACTGCAAATGCACATAGGTATACATACTTTGGTGCAGGGGGCCAGATGCAGTGGTAGCTCCAAGTGTCCTGGGGAGAAAAAAAAGGAATTTGAATGGTGATGAATGAATCAGAGGTTGAACAAGATACAATACAGTGGTCATGATTTGGCACAGCATACCATCACTGTTGTATATTGCAGAAATATACTTTCTCACTGAAAATGTTTAATTTGTTGTTGTTTTTTAAATTGATGAAAAATATCCCGTTCAACCTCTGAAGGGTTATCATTAGGATATGATGATAGGAAACTATACAGAGAGATACAACAGGAGGCAATATGATCATCAGAAGTGGTCCCCCGTCGATCAAGTGTTTCGGTCCCTTATTCTCCTTTACACTCTAAGGGGGCGGGCCCACGTGGATCATGACTCCCAAGTGTCTCAGCCTCCTGTTGTCTTGTGTAGAAAATGAACCCATTCCATCTTGGTGCAGCTTTAAAATCCAATTTCCGCCAGCCGGGGGCAATTGTGAAAGTAACAAAGTGAAGACAAATTATTGTGGTTGTTCCGCAGCACACCACTGACACACCTGCGTGAAGCCGACGAAGCGTGAAGCCATTACAAGCTGGCAACTGAAATATAACTGCACCCGACACCTCAATATCCTTCGCGGGTTACCTGCAGAGCCGCCGTCCTTTCACCAATACAACGAAAAACTCATTGTATTGCGGACTTAGAAAAATTTCAATATCAGGGTGTTTCGTATACCGCAGGTGGGACTAGATTTTACTGTCCCGAGTTCCATAGCCCATTGCGGTTGTTCCACAGCCAGTATGATGCCTTTTCCGCAGTTTCACTAAGCCTCTTCAGTGCCCTTGTTCTCGACTGTCCCCTCAGCCCCAACAGTTTCAATAAATCATACACTGACGCAGCCACGAGCCCTCTTGCACCCACCTCAACAGCCAGGACCCTTGCAGTGAACCCATCGTGTCTCAGATCCGCAGCCAGATAACTATACTTTGCCGCTTTGAACGAATGTAGCTCGTCCAATCTGGATTCAAATGGCACGGTCAGTTCAATCAATATAACCTGGTGCGATGATGAAGAATGCAGCTCTTTATGCGGCCGTCTTCGGGATTTTTTTATACTCTCTGGATATGTCCCTCGTCCAGGTAGGTCTACCGCCATCTCCCAGTCATTTGCACAGTCAAGAAGAGATGGTAAACTGCTACCTGATTTACTCGGTTTGGGGTGTTCTGACTTTCCTGCTCTCAGAAAGTATGTATTTCTGACTTTGCTATTCGCCTTCACTAAATTAATATTAGTAAATTAATATTAGACAAACATAAAGGTATGTTTTCAGGCACTCGTAAGAAATAAAGAAGTAGAACACTTGGACAACAGAAAAACAACAGACGTGAGTGGCTTACCCAGGGTTCGAACCCCGTACCTTCCGTACGACAACTCCGCCTAGCTATCAAGCGAATCACACTGACCCCACGGCCAGCTAGGCATCCCCAATAAAAGATGCTTTACTGGCTATTTATCAGTAAGAAACACAAGATAACACCGGAAGTATACAGCCCCTTAATGACGCAATCACTTCTGTTGTTCTCCTATTAACAGTATGTGTCAGTCCAAACAAGACAAAGACCTTGATACTGGGTCCAGCTTCTACTATTTACTGGACCCAGTATCAAGGTCTTTGTCTTGTTTGGACTGACACATACTGTTAATAGGAGAACAACAGAAGTGATTGCGTCATTAAGGGGCTGTATACTTCCGGTGTTATCTTGTGTTTCTTACTGATAAATAGCCAGTAAAGCATCTTTTTTTGGGGATGCCTAGCTGGCCGTGGGGTCAGTGTGATTCGCTTGATAGCTAGGCGGAGTTGTCGTACGAAAGGTACGGGGTTCGAACCCTGGGTAAGCCACTCACGTCTGTTGTTTTTCTGTTGTCCAAGTGTTCTACTTCTTTATTTCTTACGAGTGCCTGAAAACATACCTTTATGTTTGTCTAATATTAATTTACTAATATTAATTTACTGTTTACAGGCCTCGGGTTTCCCTTCCTTATGTGTTATTCGCCTTCACCCTTGCAGGTCTCTTGTCGCGGCCAGCTCACTTAGCACTTTGTTGTGGCGCCATGTATATCGCCCTTGCCCCAATGACACCTTGCAAGCTGAGAGCATATGTTCAAGTGTCTGCCTCTCCTGGCACAGGGGCACTGCTCATCATCCGACTTTCCCCATCTCACAAGGTTTGTGGCCGATAGCAGGAGATCATACATTGATCTAATAATGAAGCTTAGCCTAAGAGGTGCCATATGCCATATATCATTCCATGTCAAGGACCTATGCAGGGCCCCTTCCTAAGTAGTCCATTGGCCTTGTTGGGCCCGCTGCATCGCTTTTTGCAACCTCTTATCATTCTCAGCTCCTCGTATCTCCTGAACTACCATGTCTCTGCGCTCCCTGCTTGATGCCTTGAACCACCAGCGGATGTCTCCATGGCCAAATCCCCGTCTATTCGTCTGTGTGTATCCGATTACCTCCCTTAGCTTGAGCGACTCTTGGACAGCATCAACAGCTTCTTCAACGTTCCATTTCTTTCCCGTTTTCAGTGTGGGCTGAATGGACTTAACCACGTCATCTACTGACTCGCGCAGCATCATTGTGAGCCTTGCCTTTCCAACTTTGTACTCTTCAACAACTGACTTGAAAGGAAGCTCAAGTTTTGACTCTTTGCAGTACAGTGCTACGTTTGACAGACCTGGTGGTACCCCTAGCCATTTCCTCATGAACTTGTTGACCTTCTGCTCTATAGCTTCCACTGTACTGGTGCTTATTTCATATATAAGCAGTGGCCATAGCAACGTAGGTATCAACATGAACTGGAGGCACCACAGTTTGAACTTTCCTAGGAGCCTGCTTTCATCTATGATCTGTAGCCATCTGGCTGCCATTTCTATTGTCTGTTGCACTGCCTTCGAGTCTTTCAAGTATTCTCAAGTCCAATGATGTGAACAGGTGCAGATATGCAAAAGTGGCATCATATCTCCTGTTCTATCATTGTTAATAGAGCAAATCAAAATGATCAAATTGTACGTGTGGGTGTGAGTGTGTGCCAAAACAAACAAACATAACCAAACACACAAACACACACACACAAAACGTGGAGGAGTTGTAAAAGCCTGAGATGTTAATTTAATATTTAATTGACTTTCATTTGTCATAAGTAATATGTTCTGTAAAAACACAAGTAGGCTTTCACTTTCCCCGCCATATACTCACCAATCCCTGTATATTAACTTTTATTATTGTTTAATATTGAATCAGACTACATGGTCTCGTATAATTGGGCAAGCGTCTTAATATAACCGACGAACCTTGTGTCTAGGTTGAAGGAGCGCGCCTCGCCAAAACGAGGCAAAATTATTATTTTTTAAATGGTTAAATGTTGTTTGATTGTATTATGTAGTTTCCTAGGCTTGTCTATTCTTAATACGTGTGCTATAGTTATTGGTAAGTCTGAAGCCTGTAAATAATAATCTAATATTGGGATGTGTAAATATTTAGCAATTGCAAGATGCGTCAGCCCCAGTTATCAGTAGCCATGCTAAACGTTGCGCACCTCAGTCTGGGATTTCCCTATATGTTTTTAATGATTCAGAAAGTTAACGGTGCGCACCGTTTGTCTAACAGCTCCCAGTCGGAAAAATCTGCAAGATGGCCGCTAAACAAGATCTCATTTGTCAGCACGTGAAAGTAAACAATGTGCATGTTCGCTTTTAAAAACAGCTTTGTTAGTGCAGGATTGTGATTGTAGTTTTCGTTGAGGTTTACTTCTAGATTTAAATAAGAATACTTAGAAATCGATCATTAGTGCACTATCAATGTTAATTACAAATGAAATAAGTCGCGGTGTTGTTAAAATTTCCATAGGGCCTACATGTGCAGAATAAGGACTTTTGGTGTGAATATTAGGCTATATTTAATTGAAGGTATCATTTATAAGTTATGAATTCTTGATAGGATGAACGTAAGTAGTGTTTTATTTGTACTTACTTACTTAATCCTTCTTCTTCTACCTTGGGGTGTAGAGCTTTGCCAGAGAGAGCACCATACTATCTGCTATCTTCCCCTTGGCCTGGCTCCAGTCTATCCCTCGGTCGTTCAGATATTGTCTAATGTTGTTCTCCAATCCCAGCGAACTCTGGGTCGTCCTGGAGGTCTGGATCCCGGGCTCTTGGTTTTTTCCATATTTGTCGTGTTGGCCGATGTGTTCCCATTCTGCAGTCATGGCCAAACCATCGTAATTGGGACTTCTACTTGGGTCTGCAGGGACTGGGTTTTGAGGCCATGCCGTATCGTCTGGTTGCGGACCATGTCTCTTCTTGCTGCTTCAACCACTTTCCTCAGATACCTCATTTCTGAAGTTTGGAGCTGGCTTTTGTAGGTTGTACTGTTTTATTTGTTCTGAGGTTAAGTAACAGTTTCCCTACTAGCTTACCGTTCATGATGCAGTTTTATATGTTTTTAGTAGGCCTACACATTACTGTCAGTTTTAATGGCATATTCGCGATTCTTAGCCTGTAGAATGAAATTGGTACTTTATTTTGTATTCCCTTAACTCTATCCTCTTTCTTTTTCTGCTGTATTTTACCATCTTCTTTTGAGACGTCGCTATCAACTTTTGTACTTCTTCGTTGTAACTGCACACAGTCAGGAAAGCTTCTTTAGAGACCCAGTCCTTCCTTGAAGATAGTAACTTTTTTACTACCTTACCTGGTAGATGTATAGCGTTTAGTATGTTTCTGACATAAAACCTTTTTGAGCGCATTATTTGCTAAATCTAGATGACTCCATTTTCATTTATCAACCACTTTCCCACATTAGTTTCTCAGTTCATCCCATTTCAACCACTTTCTGACATTAGTTTCTCATTCAGTCCCATGTTAAACACGAAAACATACTGTGGTTGAATAGTGAATATTAAACTGAGACAAAGACAAAATTAAGAAGTTACTCTGGGAGAAACAAATGTAACACTAAGCTAACTAGTTTTACATTACATTACAAAGGCAAGTTTTAATATACCACATGAATTTGACATTTTTGAGGTTTAAAGTGTCTACTGGGTGGAGTCCCATGCCCAAACCTCCTTTTTTTGCTTTTTATTACAAAACAGCATACCCTTTTTAAGATGTAGAATCATATATATCTTGGCAGCAATATAGATAGAGTTGAAGAGATTGACATAAATTTCAAAATAAGGATTCAAAAGGCAAGTGGAGCTTTCATTGGATTGGGTAATTTATGGAAATCATATAAAATCAAGTCCAGTACATAAATAATAATCTGCAGTTCAAATGTCAGAT
Source organism: Oreohelix idahoensis (assembly GCA_024509875.1). NCBI lineage: Eukaryota > Metazoa > Mollusca > Gastropoda > Stylommatophora > Oreohelicidae > Oreohelix > Oreohelix idahoensis. The sequence goes on along the minus strand of JAMPIV010019173.1, from coordinate 306,159 downwards.
CAGTTACATGGTTCTGAAACATTGAGAACAACAAAAATAATCAGGAAATTACCGAATTTCATATATGGGTGCTGGCATAGAATAAAGAATTGAAATGGTACAGCAAGGTAAACCAAGGTAGAACTGAGGACAAGAATCAGATAAGTGCCAGTGGAACAAGAGATGAGAAGAAGATACTGGCGGTGGTTAGGACTCATAATGAGAGCTATTGATAGCATTACCAGGCAGCCTTTGTTCTGAAATTCTCATGGTAAGAGATGCAAAGATAGACCAAAAACACACAGATAGAAGATAACTGGAGATGGAAATGAAATAATGAGAAAGTCATGGAATGACCTTCAGCTACACATAATGTCTTCATTAAACGGAGAAGAGGAAGGCAAAGAAAATCCTGGGTTGATAACATCAAAGAATGGACAGGGCAAGGTTTATCCACACTTGTACGCATTGCTGAGGATAGAGAGCAGTGGAGGACCCTGTCTGCTGATGGTTCCACCATGGCACCCCTACGACCCATGACGGGTTACGGGTTGAGATGATGATGAATGTCTTCATAGGTTTTCTTTATTAAGTTAATTATCTTTGGGGGGGGGGGGGAAGTCCCATAATGCCTCATCAATTTCCAGAGTGATTGATTCTCTGCCTACACTGTCTAATGCCTTTATTATTCCACAAATCCAATGGAAAGAGGTGCATTAAATTCCAGACTTTGCTGAACTGTTATTCTCAGTGTGCCCGTCTGGTCTGTAAGGAACTGTTTTGTTGAAAACTTGCTTGTTCAGCTCTCAGTAGTCTGTGTGTGACTCTTTTAATCTCTCCAGGATGATCCTGTTTATTATTTTTTCTGGCACTGATAGTAACTTATTCCTCAGTAATTTGTGCACTCCTGTAAATCTCCCTTCTTAAGCAACTTAACAAGATACTCTTCCGTCTATTCTGCTGGTATTTCTCCTCTCCATCAGACATTACCAAGTAATTTGTAGCATATTTCTGTAGAGGTATCAATATCTGCTTTGATGGCCACTTCTGGAATGCCATTTGGACCAGCCACTTGTAATGGTTCAGAAGCTTTATGGCTTTCTTTACTTTTTCCTTGGTTGGTCTTTCACAGTTGACTTGTAACTCCTCTTCTGCTGGCTGGATGTCTGGGGGATTTTGTGGAGCTGGTCCTTTGAGAAGTTGTTCAAAATGTTCTATTCATCTCTTCATTTACTCATGAATATTGTTAAGCAGTTTTCCACCCTTGTCTTGGGTGAGGCCATTTGCTTGCGTGTAATTCCATGTTAGCTTCTTTGTGCTTGTGTACAGGTCCCTCATATTCCTTCTGCTGCAGATTCCTCTGCCTTTCTTGCCATCTCCTCAGTATATTTCCACATGTCTCTTTTGATATTTCTTATTACCTGTTTGTTCGCTTTATTGTACACTTCTTGAGCTGTGATAAGAGGTTTTGATGGTAGTAAATTTAAAGGTTAACAAGGTGAGGTCAAGCTATGTAAGTACCCTGAATCAGAAAGATGATGATGTATTTCTCAGGGGTCCCTATCCGCTACCTCTTCTGATCTCACCCAGTGTACATTATCTCTGTAGTGTTATGTATATGGCAAGTGTCTAGGGTATGTATGTATTTAAAGTGAGGAATGAATAAATTCAAACAGAACTGTAATTCAACCAAATGTAAGTACGTAAGACTGGTGGGAACGTTTTGGTGTATATATATATATATGGGAATAAATATACAATTTATTGTCCCGAACCTCAATCTTTTGGAACAGGACTTGTCAAAATCATAAAATGTTTATTTACAGTTTTTATATAAATAAGATGGAACTCTGTCCATGAAGTGTAACAACATAAAATTGTCACTAGAATGAGTACCCCACTGTCTGATTTTCAATGCTTGATGTTAACAATAGTCAGTTATTTGAGGGTTTGTTTTCTTCATCATTTCCCAGGAAATTCTTATTGTTGTGGTGGTTTAAATTGAGAGGAACTTTCATGTGCCCATGTGGAGGGACTTATCTATGAAGCCTGTCTGATGCTATGGGTTCCAGACTATGTATATGGTCACTCAAATGGTGCTGCTTTCTGGATGATGATATGGCCTGTAGCTCAAAGTATATTGTGAGCCTTCACTGCCCACAATTTCTGTCTTCTCCAGGTTGTCTGTAGCACTTTTTTACTGGTAATTCAACCCTGAAATAAGAAGGAAAGTTTTCTCCCCTTTATAGCCTGTCTATAACAATTCCACAACTAATCAATGGTAATCTTACATGGGGTCAGCCATGTGTGCTGACCCTATGCACCAAACCCTATATTTCTTTGACTATTCTCAGTCCTGTGTTTTCATTCTTTTTTTCATATGGCATTAAAGCCACTATTCATTTAGCATTGCTTGTCTTCCACATAATCAGCAGGGATGTAAAAATATATCTTGTGACCTGTAAATGACTTCTTTCAAACATTCTATGTATGGTGTCACATGTTATTTGAACATTGTGTCACTCCAGAAACCACTACCAATTTATTTTCTCCTGGACTTACAGTCGCAAAATTTTATGGCAAACTTACAAACACATTTATTTTCACTTCCCAATGGCAATATCAATTTTATTATCACGGCACTATGGCACAAAATTTGTAAGGCCAATAGCAAAACATTGTTTACACATTTCACTCCGAAAAGACTGCATTCCTACCTAGGTCGTCGTAACCTGAACCATCTCCCAATTAGCAGTATCGAAATAAAATGTATCGGCATACACATAGAGCCTGATACTTGCTAAGGAAATATACAAATAAAAGCATCTATCTTACCTCAAGTAAAGAATAATAACACATGCACAAAGTTGACTAGCAGTAAATGGGTTTTTCTGACTGCTTTTCTTGTCCAGACGGCGAAAGCTTGGTCACAAGGCTTTCCCGCTGATCTCAACTTGCGATGGCTTTCAAATTCAAATGGCCTGATCTTACAAGGAGGTGTTAATTTTTATTACCCTACCCTCTGACCAATCAAAAGGCGGGTCCAAATTTTAACTATTTTTGGACTATAAACTTTGAGCAATCGTAAGTGTGTTCGTTCGTCTGATTATCTTTGAGTATTTTATATCTCAGTTATTTATGGACTTACTTCTATGGCACGCGCCTCAAACAGCCTCTGACAACCAAGTCCAGCTCCCGGCCTTCATGTGTGGCTCAATTTGAGCCCGGCGGAACTGTTTCCACTGACGGGAGAAGGGGCAAAGGCGAGCGACTGGCGCCTTAAAACCAGCAGCTTCGGGCAGATAGGGCTCGTGATCCTTGGTTGGTAGCTTATCTAAGAGAAGGAACTCTGAATTCAAACCACCGCTGCCTTGCGGGAATATCCATTTATGGAATTGGCTTCGGGAGTAAACCCTGAGGATAAATCCGGAGTCGGAGTCCCTAAGGCAGTCTAATGTCGATTCGACATTATTCTGGCTACTCCTGCGACATGGCTGGTACCAAACTGTATCGGCTACTGCCGTTCCTTTGGATCTACCGGCTGTGTGGAGAGGGGGAACATGCTGCATGGGCAACAGCTTGATCTCCATATAACTGTGCCCAAGCTCGCGCCCTGGAGAGGACACTCCAGCTTCATTGGCAAGATGAATGAAAATGGACAACGGCTCTTAGAGTTGTGCGTCCACCATGACCTCTGCGTGACCAACACCTACTTTCAGACAAAACCCCAGCATAAGGTGTCATGGAGACACCCACGATCCAAGCACTGGCACCAACTTGACCTGATTCTCGTCAGAAAGCCACTCTTCGGGTCTGTGCTCTCCACGCGCTCGTACCATAGTGCAGACTGTGATACAGATCACTCCTTGGTTTGCTGCAAAATCAGAGCACAACCAAGAAAACTCTATCGTGTCAGACATGAAGGGAAACCACGCATTGATACCAGCAAGATGTCAGACCCTTTCATGATCGCTCAATTCACTGCAACCTTCGAGAAAGTGCTCAATAGCCCTCAGCATGGTGATACTATTACAGAGAACTGGGAGCATCTACGGAACACCATTCAAAGTACTGCACTTGCCACCTTTGGTAAGAAAACAGCAAAGTCAAATGACTGGTTTGATGCTTCATCAGATGTGATGGCACCTGTCATTGAAGCTAAGCGCAGTGCTATGAATGAATACAAACGTTCACCGAGTGCCAGAACCCTACAGATCCTGAGGGCTACGAGAAGCAAAGTTCAACAAACTGCTCGACGCTGTGCAAATGACTACTGGCTCCAGCTCAGTGAGAGCATCCAGATCGCAGCGCAAACAGGCAACATTAGACAAATGTATGACGGTATAAAGAAAGCACTTGGCCCCCATAAAAGTAAGACGGCACCGCTAAAAACCATCAGCGGAGAGAAGCTAACCGATAAGGGTAAGCAGATGGAGAGGTGGGTCGAGCACTACTCTGAGCTTTACGCTAGAGACAATACCGTTACACCTGCAGCCCTTGATGGTGTCAACAGTCTGCCAACTATGGAGGAGCTGGATGCCGAACCAACATTAGAGGAACTCAGCAAGGCCATTGATAGCTTGGCCTCTGGCAAAGCACCAGGCAGTGATGGGATTCCTCCTGATTTAATCAAATGCTGTAAGAGCACGCTATTACATCCACTGCATAGGATGCTGTGCCAGTGCTGGGAAGAGACAACTATTCCTCAAGACATGCGAGATGCCAAGATTGTAACACTGTATAAAAATAAAGGAGACAGAAATGATTGCAATAACTACAGAGGCATCTCTCTTCTTAGTATTGTTGGTAAGGTTTTTGCCAAAGTCATCTTAATGCGACTACACAAGTTAGCTGAGCGCATATATCCAGAGTCACAGTATGGATTCCGAGCTGGCAGATCAACAACAGACATGATCTTCTCTCTCCGCCAGCTTCAGGAAAAATCAAGAGAGCAGAAAAGACCATTATATATCGCCTTTATAGACCTCACAAAAGCATTCGACCTGGTTAGTAGGGATGGACTCTTTAAAATCCTCCTGAAAATAGGCTGCCCTTCTAAAATGTTGGAAATGATAAAGTCATTCCATGACGGCATGAAGGGAACAGTCCAATATGCTGGAAGCACGTCACAGCCCTTTGATATACGAAGTGGCGTTAAACAAGGCTGTGTTCTGGCTCCGACCCTCTTCGGAATCTTCTTTGCCTTACTCTTGAAACATGCATTCAGAGATGCAACTGAAGGAATATGCCTTCACACTAGGTCAGATGGCCGTCTGTTTAATCTTTCAAGGCTGAAGGCAAAAACAAAAATCAGAAGGGTCACTATAAGAGACTTGTTGTTCGCTGATGATGCTGCAGTCGTCACTCAAAGCCAACAGGAGCTTCAAAGCTTGATGAATCGCTTCACTAAAGCATGCAAAGACTTTGGCCTCACAATAAGTCTAAAGAAAACGAATGTGCTGAGTCAGGATGTGGGTGCTGCACCAGTTATCACTATCGATAACTATGAATTGGCAGTGGTGCACCACTTCACATACCTAGGGTCTACCATCAATGACAAACTCTCACTGGATACAGAAATCGACCGCCGCATTGGCAAAGCTGCAGCTACCTTTGCCCGCCTCACATCGCGTGTTTGGGGAAACTCTAAACTCACAATGAAGACCAAAGCTGCGGTATATAATGCCTGCATCACCAGCACACTCCTATATGGCAGCGAGACCTGGACGACCTATGCTAAACAAGAAAGAAGGCTCAATACCTTCCATTTGCGGTGTCTACGCCGCATCCTCGGCATCTCGTGGAAAGATAAAGTGACAAATGTCGAGGTGTTGTCACGTGCTGGCCTTCAAAGTATGTATACGCTTCTTAGACAGCGCAGACTTCGCTGGCTTGGCCATGTTCGCCGCATGGATGATGGTCGCATCCCAAAAGATATCTTCTACGGACAATTAGCAGATGGCAAGAGAACAGTTGGGCGACCACAGCTGAGGTTCAAAGATGTGTGCAAGAGAGATATGAGGGCACTGGACATGGATCCAGCAACATGGGAGGATAAAGCTGCCGATCGCACTAAGTGGCGGTGCTATTTACGGCGCCACCTCAGATTGGGCGAAGAGAGGCTCACACAAGAAGCAGAGGTGAGGAGAAAACGTCGAAAGGAGCACCAGGAAAATAAGCAGCTGAGGGCTGTCACCTCAGGGGCGCATTCCCATAGTCAGTTATGACTGAAGGGGCTATTATTATTATTATTATTATTTATGGACCGATTTCCAATATTAAAATTGATAATTACACGGTCAACTGACCTCTATCGTTCTATCTATTTTTCCTTTGGTTATTCCTTAACAGTTTCATCTGGGTAATTTTTTTGTAATTAATTGTAGTTCTAACCTGATCTAAAATATCAGTAAATTAATTTTTTCTAAGTCAAGATAATTTTATTAAGTGGGAATCTTTAGGTTAATATATTAATCAATATCAGCGCTATAATTCAAGATATCCCTTTCTTTCTAACTCCCTTTAGTTATTGAGAAATAAATTATTTAATTTTGGACAAAAACACAGAATCGGCATTTTTGCCACTACACCAAATTTTTTCCTTGACTCTACAAAAACGAGGTACCAATTTGATTGGTTGTTAATTTTTTTATCACGTCCGTTAATAATTATTGGGAGGGGTAGTGTGTTTTTTTGGGGGTAGTAACTTTAAACGGGTGGTAGTAGAAAAATTCAAATTCTCTCTAGTTAAATTTTTAGCGGTAACTTTGATTGTGCCATTCAGACAAATTTCAAATATAGTTATTTGTAGACTGTAAAAATGCGTTAACTAGGTTATTAAGCGGGAAATTATTTGAGCGTGGGGTACACAGATCCATTTCACTACATGAGCCATGGCTGTAGAACTTTTGGTTTTGCTTCTGTTTAAATCTGCTTTCTTGTTTTTTCTTTTATCTTATTGATGCTTCTCTACATGCCAAATTCCATATATTTTTTACCTGCTGCCAGTTTTCTTCTGTATTTTCTACATCTTGCAGCTGTTGGGGAGTTTGGTATGTGTTGGATATTGTGACCATAAATTTGTCTCTTGTTTCTTGATTTCTTAGATATACCACATTAAACTATTGTGTATAAGCTACGCACTGTTATATATCATTTGAGTTTCATTGTTATTTTGGCTAACAGACGATGGTGTTCTGATGCCACATCTTCTCAACATACTTTTGTATCATGTAATGAAGATCTAAACTTCTTGCTTTGTCATTTATGATGATTATGAATTTTCTCTTTTGTGGTCTTTTGGTATCCATGTTGCTTTATGTGTTCTTTTATGCGTAAACATGCTTCCTCCTTTAACCAGTTGATTTGAAAATTATTTGGGAGCATGGTCCATAAAATTGGTCTTTTGACAACAATCCAAGATACAGCTGAAACGTGAGGAAACATATATCAGTTATCTCTCAGAACTTGGGTAAATCTGTTGATTTGGTTCCACACTAGCTGAAGTGGAATTTATTAGCTTTTTCAAAGCACAGTCTTCATACTGGAAACTTATAAAACACAATTTTTATCACAACCATCCAGTATGAGATTTTTCTCTACTTTCTGTCATCAGTAATTTTTCTATTTGTCTTCATAAATCTTTCAGTCATTTGTTCTTTTGCATTTTCAGATTTTAAATGTCAATTTTTTCTCTCTCTCTCTCTCTCTCTCTCTCTCTCTCTCTCTCTCTCTCTCTCTCTCTCTCTCTCTCTATTTCTCTCTCTCTATCCTCTCTCTCTCTCTCATTTTCTCTTTCTCTTTCTCTCTGTCAGTCTCTTTCTCTCTCTCGCTTTGTCTCTCTCAACCCTTTTAAAATACATTTTGTTAATTTGTTCTCACTTTTACTCAAATTTTGGGTTGTCTCTGTCGCTCAATTTTTCCATTCTAACTTGGTAAGGAATTTATCTTCCTAATTTTCTACATTCTCATAAACTGTGCCGCAAGCTGCTGAAAACAACATCTTCTCCTCCCCTTATCCGCACTCACATAAAAAAGTTAAAACATTAAGTAAACCTGATTACAGCTAATTGATCCTGGAAATTCTATATTAATTAGCTTTCTTACAAATTGCAAAGATTGAACTCTGATTGCCAGGGTAACTGTGGCAGTGACTCACTTTAGATCAGTGTGTTCTCAAGATCTCGATATATACCTTGTACAAGCTTGACATAGCTTTTAAGGTCGGATAGTGGTCCGTGGTGCTATTGTTGCGTAATTTTTTTCAATTGGACCTGAAAACTTCTAATTCACTTCGTTGTATTCCTTGCGGTCAGTTGGGCATTGTTCATGACTAGATAAAGTCTGCTATTCCAGAGATAATTTCTTTGAGAAATCTGGAAACAGCTCTCTTACAGTCTTTTTTTCTGTTTCCAATCTTTCCTATTTCTTTCTTTATTGTTGTTTGTTATTTCTTGGTTTCCTTTTCTTTCTCATCTCGTTATTTCTTCTTCTCATCTTTCTCATTTTGATTAATGTCCACCTCAACTTCATCATTTCCTTCCTGTCATCTCATCAGCAGTTATTCACGCATCTCTGTGATAAACCGTTTTTTGCTTGTTGCTGTGTTCCTGAATGTATGTTTTTTCTGTTCTGCATATTATCATCATCATTTCCCCTTTTTGCTTCTCATAGAGCATTGAGCTGCATCTACAGTCGGTCCCCTTGCTGGAATCCTGCACCACATCGTTCTTGTGCACTTTGAGTGGTGGTTTCTATAGCTATTTCATTTACAGTATCAATCTCATCAGTCAGTCCATCAATACCCTTTAGCTTCCCAAGGAGTATTGGCTTTCAACAAACACATGCCAAGTCCTCCTGTCACGTGCCATCAGCTCAGGTTCTTTCCAAGTTTTCCTCATCATTGTCACTTCTGTCTCCAGTTCTCTTCTCCATGGGTTTTTTGGGTCTACCACTGCCTCCCTTTTCCTGGGGATTCCAGAACAAGGACTGCCTTGTAATACTATCAACAGATTTTCTCAGTGTGTTCCACATTGGTGCCAACCTCGTGCATAACTTTTAATTAGTTACCACTTGCGACATACCTGAGGGAACAGTAATTTTTTCTTTGTCTCCTCAGAGACTCCCAAGAATACCACTGTTGTATTTTATTTTTCATCTTTTCTTTGTTGGTTTAGAATCTATTATTAAAATTTGGAAGACATTTGCTGTGTGTCCTGTTATATTAACATTATTCAGTGTCATGCTGAGGTTCTGTTTCCATGTCTCCTGTTTGGTTTATCTTTCTAGCTGACCATGTGCCCATTTGTCTTTCTGCAAGTCTGCCTGCCAGCCTTTCGTTATGTCTGTTGGTCTGTGTATTTATGTCTGTCTGTATTAATCTCAGAATCTATCTCTGTCTGTTTGCTAATCTTTCTTCCTCTGTGACTGTTGACTGGTCGGCCTGTTGATGTGTTTATTCTGTCTCTACGCATATTTATCTAACAACACAGTCTAAATAGGATTTAATGGACTGTCCTGTAAATGTTGATGTTGATAGCGTCTGATTGGCAGAGTGTTTAGAGCCTTGTCTCTTGGAGCAGTGTACCGTGTTCAGGGTTTGAAACCTGATAGTGTCACACTCCAGTCTAACCAGCTGTATTTTGTATTTTTGTATTTCTGCTCGTGACTTAGGGAAGGCAATGGCAGAGTGGAAGGGAACTTGTCACCCCAACTAATAAAACTGGACGTAGTGTAGGGAGTCTGTTATTGTTGTTGTTGTTGTTGTTTAACTAAGGCTGCTGAGCTTCTCACTCTTCAGCAGCCAATACCAAGTTGAAGAATCCTTGGTATTATCTACACTGTAGATCTAGGCTTTTCCTGTGGCTTTTCATGTTGAGTTGAAGTCATGAGCTCCAGTTTCTCCAGCTTGGCTTGCATTTAAAGGATTATCACATCATTGTCTCAAAGAGTATCACCTCCAAACTACAGATATTTGTAAATAGATGTCATCAACAGATCCTCCGTATAATATGGCCACATGTAATAACAAATATAGAGCTAAGGAAAAGATGCGGGCAACAGCCAATACAAATGGAAATTAAGATAAGAAGTGGGGATGAATAGAACATACACTCAGAAGAGAACAATCAAGCAGAGGTGCCCTTGACTGGAACCCACAAGGGAAAAGAAGAGTGGGGAGGCCAAGGAGAACTTGGAGAAGAACAGTGGAAGAGGAGGCTAACGAAATTGGAATGACTTGGGCACAGCTGAAAAGACACCCAGGATAGAAATCGATGGAGAGCAACTGTTTCAGCCCTATGTTCCATGGGGAACTTAAAGGAATGATGACATCTGGTCCCAAGCTAGCAGTAAGAAGTGCATGGCATACTATGCATTCCCCGCCATCCAAGGGGGCTCTCCAACTATGCAAAGCTAAAATACTGTACTCTGGTACTGGGCTCTCCCAAGGAATTGTCACGTCCTGCACAGAGCCACTTCTCAGCTTCCCCTGTCTATCACTGGGTCCACAGTGAGATCCTTCTACATGCGGTCAACCAAGTCAAAGCCAAAGAATGATGCCTGGGGCTCAAGTGACTTCTCTAAGCTTAGTGTGCAATGCTTGGTTCTCAACAAGTTTCACCAAAGGGGGAATCCCTGGAAATGTGTGGATGATTTCAAGAGTCAGTGAGGATGTAATTAGCCTCACAGACTTCCACGTACATATATTGTAGCATTGTGCATAGCTAGTGGTCATATAAGGATGACTCCAGATATGCCTCCATGCATGTAGGGAGTCTGTAAAACTCCACACCCATTTAACAGTATCAACTATGGTACTACCATTTTACTATAAATGTATATAACAGCTATTCCATGAGAAACCGCAACAAAAAAATGTTTTGGATATTGAAAGATTCATGTTAAAAAAAAATAATAATAATAATACCAAAAAATGCAAGACAGGATTTGAAATTAAAAGTGAAATTTATTATGGAGTTGAAGCTAGAGTAAACCAGTCAGACAGATTTTTAAAAGGCTGTTGTGTGTTACAAAGAGGTGGTGAAATAAAGATGTGGAAATTCAGTGTGTCTCTTTACCCTAACAAGCTGTTGCTGCCATAAACAACTTGGTAGTTATTTGTTAATGAGGAGTAAACAGTGTATTTCTGGCAAAGGGTTATAGTAGAATGGCTGGGTTGGGGGGGGGGGGGGGGGGGGGGGGGGGGACCAGTATAAGAAGTTTGATTTTGACATGACTAGAAAAGAATAGAACAGAAATGATTGATAATGGGTAGAATGAGAATGAAAGTTTGAATGGACGTTAGAAATGAAGACAGACAGACAGACATACAGGCAAATGAAGCAGTGTGAGGATGGGCTGATGAAAGAATGAATCGATGAGTATAAGAATAGCATACCTGTCAACTTGTACAGGAAAGGGATTATTTTGTACAGGAATTTTAAATTTTTGTTGAATTACAGCTGTACAAGCAGTTTGTATAGGTATTTTTTTAAGTCCGTTTTTATCCCTCTTTAAAATTACTTTCTTTTTTTTTGTCTCTATTTTTAAACTGTTCATCTTGTGTACATGTATTTACAAATACTCTTGTGTGAATTTTTTTTGGAACTTTGTAAGGTTTTTATTGGTATTGCGTACAGGTTTATTAACTTTGTACAGGTTTTTATTGGTATGCCGTACAGGTTTTTAATCTCAGGAGGTTGACAGGAATGGGATGGGTGAATTGTCAGGGTGGACGGTTGGATGTGGGAATGGGTGGAATGTTGGATGAACGGATAGATTTGTAGGTGAATTTGTGTAGGTCAGGTCTTCGGTGGTCCATGGTTCGATCCCCAGTTGAGGTGGGATTTTTTAGACCGCAAACTGCTGCAGGGTTGACCCAGCCTCATGAATTGGGTACCAGAGCAGCTCTGGGAAGGTTAAGGTGGTCGGCGTGATGCTGACCACATCACCCCTAGTTTGCCGATGGTCAAGAAAATATGGGCCTAACACCATATTCCCAATATGCCTCAACGGGCATGTAACGGGATCCCTCCCCAGGTCTTCTTACACTATTATAGGTCCCACACCTTTTTATAGCATCTTAAGGAACCTTCAAAACAACATCTGGAAATCCTCCCAATACAGCACAAGCACAAAATTAAGATTATATCAGAGCTGTGTGCTTTCTATGCTTCTCTATGGTGCGGAATGCTGGAGAGTTACAGAGAAGGAAATGTCGAAATTGTCCTCTTTTCACACAACATGACTAAGAAAAATTCACCGAATCTTTTGGCCGAATACCATCACTAACCAAGATCTGCTTACTCGTAGCAAGCAAGAGGACATGCACACCATCATAGCTGGCAGACGCTGGAACTGGGTTGGTCATGTCCTCAGAAGAGACCCCGATGCCATCACAAGAACAGCTATGCTTTGGACCCCTGAAGGAAAACGAAAAAGAGGCCGACCAAAAACAACCTGGTGGAGGACTGTGGAGGCTGAGATGCAAAGAATGAACCAGAGTTGGGGCACTGTACGAAGGATGGCCACCGACCGAGCAAAGTGGAATCAATTTGTTGTTGCCCTACAAGACGCCACTAGGCGTGATGGCCACTGACTGCTTTGACGGTCGGCGGCTAAGGATCAAAGAAAGAAGAAGAAGGAACCTTCTACCCTATTATCCTCTAGCTTGCAAAATATGCCAGAGATGTGAAAAAAAGACCGAAACGTATGTTTTTTTACATGAAATGAAAAAATATCATTTGAGTTTTCTATTTTGCACATGTAGTGAGTCCGGTCAAAAAGGAAACTATTTGTTAGAGGTACCAGAAATTGGGTTGTTTTTATGAGCCATTTCAAGAATTATTTTTCATACAGCTGTAGATATAGTGAGAATAATTCTTTTGACTATAACCCACATCAATAATTGAAACTACTTTTTGAAGAAGGTTAATATTTTAAGTACAGTATATTCATATGAATAACTAATGAATAACAGAGAAATAATTTTAAATGTTATAATAAATGTTAGAGTATATAAAAGTTGAGAATTTAACATTTGATTGTATTTAAGAGTTTACTAATTAATAAGTCTTGTGCTGCCATTTATTTTCCATTACGCTTGAGAAAATGTTACTTAACAATATGACTTAGGTTCGGTATTAATTTCCATTGTCAGTATTCTATTTTGTACAAATACATTTGAGTTGTGTGTATTGTACTGTGTTTATGATAATTTGCCATCTAAAATATCTGCCATGTCTCGAACCCCCAGAAGCCATACACCCCTGGTTAAGAAGTATTGGTGTAGATAGATTGTTAAAAGGCAGTTGGGTGGACTACAGACATAAACAAGACCAACAGTGTGGCATTATTTAAAGTTAAGCAACCCATTGAGACAACTAATCCTTTATATTTTTTTTTTCAAAATTATCCACTAAGTTTGATAAATATCATTCAGCTGTTGGTTTCTGTCTTTAGTAACACAAAAATCAGAATTGTTTTGTAAAATGAGAATTATCCTCTGCCTCGAGATTTATTTCTCACCAATCAAGATGACCAGATAGCTGAAGTGCTGAATGGCAATCCTTGCTTAAGCCTACTCTTCAGTGATTCCATAAAATGGTGTGTGCCCCTCGTACGTTATTCTTTCATTTCTCTCTCAGTTATAGATCATCTCCTTCTCTCCTGTTCTTTATGTGTCTTTCATATTCTTGTAGTTCTAGGAATATTCTGCATCTCATCATTACCTTTCTCTTCTGACCACTATTCCATTAAAACTTCCATCTCTTTTCCATGTTCTTTCTTCAACTCATTCGTTTCTGTTGGCAAATTGACTCTTCTGGTTTGTGTTTAACATGTTGCTTATTGGATGTTATGTGTCATTTATATTTTTCTTTTCTTTCCACTTGAGGCAAATACCTGTGTAGTAGTTTCATGTGGAGGCAAATACCTGTGTAGTACTTTCATGTGGAGGCAGGTTTCTGTGTAGTAGTTTCATGAGAAGACAGATACCTGTGGAGTAGTTTCATGTGGAAGCAGGTTTCTGTGTAGTAGTTTCATGTGATAGTAGGTATGTTTGTAGTAGTTTCATGTGAGGCAAATACCTGTGTAGTATTTTCATCTTGAGGCAGGTTTCTATGTAGTAGTTTCAAGTGGAGGCAGATACCTGTGTAGTAATTTCATCTGGAGGCAGGTTTCTGTGTAATAGTTTCATGTGATCATAGGTATTTGTGTAGTAGTTTCATGTGGAGGCAAATACCTGTGTAGTAGTTTCATGTGGAGGTGAATACCTGTGTAGTAGTTTCATGTGAAGGCAAATACCTGTGTAGAAGTTTCATGTGGAGGTAAATATCTGTGTAGTAGTTTCATGTGGAGGCATGTTTATGTGTAGTAGTTTCATGTTAAGGCAGGATTATGTGTAGTAGTTTTATGTGATGGTAGGTATTTGTGTAGTAGTTTCATGTGCAGGCAAATACCTGTGTGGTAGTTTCATGTGGAGACAAATAACTGTGTAGTAGTTTCATGTGATGGTAGGTATTTGTGTAGTAGTTTCATGTGGAGGCAGGTTTCTGTGTAGTAGTTTCATGTTGAGGCACGTTTCTGTGTAGTAGTTTTATGTGATGGTAGATATTTGTGTAGTAGTTTCATGTTGAGGCAAGTGTCTGTGTAGTAGTTTTATGTGATGGTAGGTATTTGTGTAGTAGTTTCATGTTGAGGCAAGTGTCTGTGTAGTACTTTCATGTGATGTTAGGTATTTGTGTAGTAGTTTCATGTGGAGGCAGGTTTCTGTGTAGTAGTTTCATGTTGAGGCAGATTTCTGTGTAGTAGATATGATGGTAGGTATTTGTGTAGTAGTTTCATGGGGAAGCAGGTTTCTGTGTAGTAGTTTCATGTTGAGACACGTTTCTGTGTAGTAGTTTCATCTGATGGTAGGTATTTGTGTAGTAGTTTCATGTGGAGGCAAAAATCTGTGTAGTAGTTTCATGCGGAGGCAAATACATGTGTAATAATTTCATGTGGAGGCAGGTTTCTGTGTAATAGTTTCATGTGATGGTAGGGATTTGTGTAGTAGTTTCATGTGATGACAGGAATTAATGTAATAGTTTCATGTGACGTCAGGTATTTCTGTAGTTTCATTACAGCAGTTACATTTGATGACAGGACTTAATGTAATAGTTGCATGTGATGGCAGGTATATCTGTAGTTTCATTACAGCAGTTACCTTTGATGACAAAAATTAATGTAATAATTCCATGTGATGGCAGGTATTTCTGTTGTTTCATTACAGCAGTTACAATTGATGACAGGAATTAATTCATGTGATGGCAGGTATTTCTGTAGTTTCACTACAGAAGTTACAAATGATGGCAGGTATTTCTGTAGTTTCACTAAAGCAGTTACAAATGATGGCAGGTATTTCTGTAGTTTCACTAAAGCAGTTACATATAATGGCAGGTATTTCTGTAGTTTCACTAAAGCAGTTACATATGATGGCAGGTATTTCTGTAGTTTCACTACATCAGTTACATATGATGGCAGGTATTTCTGTAGTTTCACTACATCAGTTACATATGATGGCAGGTATTTCTGTAGTTTCACTAAAGCAGTTACATTTAATGACAGGAATTAATGTAATAGTTTCATGTGACGTAAGGTATTTCTCTAACATTTGATAACAAATTAATGTAATAGTTGCATGTTATGGCAGGTATTTCTGTACTTTCATTACAGCAGTTACATATGATGATAGGAATTAATGTAATAGTTTCATGTGGTGGCAGGTATTTCCGTAGTTTCAATACAGCAGTTACATTTAATGACAGGAATTAATGTAATAGTTTCATATGACGTGAGGTATTTCTGTAGTTTCATTACAGCAGTTACATATGATGGCAGGTATTTCTGTAATTTCAGTACAGCAGTCACATTGGATGGCAGGAATTAATGTAATAGTTTCATGTGACGTCAGGTATTTCTGTAGTTTAAATACACCAGTTACATTTGATGGCAGGAATTAGTCTAATAGTTTCATGTGACGTCAGGTATTTCTGTAGTTTCAGTACAGCAGTTACATTTGATGACGAATTAATTCATGTGATGGCAGGTATTTCTGTAGTTTCACTACAGAAGTTACAAATGATGGCAGGTATTTCTGTAGTTTCACTAAAGCAGTTACATATGATGGCAGGTATTTCTGAAGTTTCACTAAAGCAGTTACATATGATGGCAGGTATTTCTGTAGTTTCACTACATCAGTTACATATGATGGCAGGTATTTCTGTAGTTTCACTAAAGCAGTTACATATGATGGCAGGTATTTCTGTAGTTTCACTACATCAGTTACACATGATGGCAGGTATTTCTGTAGTTTCACTAAAGCAGTTACAAATGATGACAGGAATTAACGGAATAATTTCATGCGACGGCAGTACTAAAGGTTGTTCTGACGGTGCATATTCTTAGAGATATTATTTTCTTCGAGATATGATTTAACTGTATGATTAGATTTTGAAAGTTCATTCGTAAATTGATTTGTTCCAAAAGCTATCTGGGGTATACAAACGGTTGGTAATGTTTGTGATAAAAACAGATAATAATTGTATAGCCATGTCAAAATATACTGAAGCACATTAAAAACGCACCACCTGTATAATCCAGGAACAGAGTGTGAAATGTAAATATAAGTGTGTACAAGTTTACATATTTGGAATCTTTATTCATTTTCCTATGAATTCATGCTGGTCATTAATTTGTACATTTGATTGTTATGAAATTCATTGCATTCTGTGCAGGCAAGGGAGAAAACCACAAAAAAAAATGCACGTGCGTTATCCTGCTGGGGAAGCTGCAAGTCTGGATAAATTGTGAACGCAGGAGCAACCAGTGCATCTAGAACCTCATCTCGATATGTCACAGCATTAACATTTCCACGGAAGACGTGAAGAGGCAAGCGATGGTGAAAACTGAATCCTCCCCAAATGTGAATACTGCCACCTCGAAATCGGTTGACACAGCAATCTGCAAAGCGCTCTTCACACCGTCGCTAAATCCGCATACGTCCATCTGCAAAGGATATGTTGAATCTGTTCTCGTCTGTGAATAGGACAGCATTCCACTGCAGTCTAGTCCATCTGATATGTTGCTCTGCCCATTGCAGGCGCTGCTAACGATGTCTGTGAGTCAAGTTTGGCCCAACATAAGGTCGTCTTGCAGTAAGGCCTGTATCTCTGAGTCGTCGTATGACTGTCATTCGAGAGACTTGCCCATGTCTACCCACTATTGCTCTTGCTGTTTGACTTGCCGGGAGAGTACGATTCCTTAGGTGACTCAGCACAATATGACGATCTAGCGCAGGGGTAGTAACTCGTGGTTGGCCACTCCGAAGTCTATCCCGGGCACTGCCAGTGGTTCCGTAACGTTCATTGAGACGTACAATAGTGCTGTGGTGGCAATTCATCCTTCTGGCAATGGCCCGCGAGCTCATTCCGGTCTCCAACATACCAATGGCTCGTTGGCGGTCGTTTTCAGATAGTCGTGGCATTTCAAGCACATGTACTGGGTGTTTTGTCTCAACGGCCTTTTTATACCGAGTATACTGCCAGAACGCGTACACATTTTCAGGGTCATAGCTGTTGGGAATCGTGTTGCACGTGTAACTTTCATCGTTTTCATGTAGTCTGTACACACACCCGTGGGTTGAATCATGCACTTTCCATTCCAGCAGCCATTCGCTCTCTACCTCATGGCAAACACGGGGAAAATCCATTCCCACACTTTTTTTTGCCAGCTTCTCGGCATCAGTATATATAATAGTGGTGCGTTTTTAATGTGCTTCAGTATATAAATAAATAAATTTGCAGGAAATGCTGGGAAGTAACATCACTTATAAGACCTGATAAAGTAAGCCTATTATGACCCCCCCTTTTTTTTTGCAGTACGTTATGTGCGATGCCTTAATAAAACACTGTCTACCGTGATTTTATGGGACCTCTGAGGAGGCTTAGAAAGAATGGCACCAGTGCCCTCATTAGCATGTTGGAAGAGGCTATTAATGTAAGGTTGTGCAGAGGGGTCTGTCAGCCTCATCATGTAAAACAAACGTCTACAGAAACCACTGTAGTAGCACATGAATTGCTTAATAGCAGGCTTGTAGCTAGGGGTGGGCTGTAGTGGAGACCCCATTGTCTCTTAAGAGGGCATCGAAGGATGTTGATGATAGACTAATAAACTGTGAGAGATTGTCACGTGGGTTTTGATCATTAAATTGCCTAGATCTTCTTCCTATTCTCTCACCCGAATCCTTTTATTCTATTATCTTTCCCTACTTGTTTTTCCTGTATTTTTCGCATCACTCGGGTGCGAAAAATATTTTCTTCAGTATTCTCAAACTTTACCTTGTGTTTTTCTCATACTGGGATACGTAATTCTACTGCGTAGATGTCAGTGAAAACGAAACTGGGACTTTCGCTTATCTCACGATAGAGCAGACTTAAGTCGGCAGCATTCCCCATACTGGACGATATAGGCTGTGAATATTCGTTTCGCTAGACCTAGAGGTGTCAAATTGTCTGCATCTTTCACCGGTCACAACGAAATTGCATCGGCCAAACGCTCAGGTAGGAGCGATGATTTACACCTTTTAGTCGCAGTTCGAGACAACTGTCTGGGAATAGCAGCGGCAAACGGCACCCACTGTTGGCCTGGTCAGCGCGAGGTGGGGAAACGCAGAAGTGTCAGTTATGTAAGACGTCTAGTAGTGGTAATGGTAAATGTAAGGTGTTGTACACGTAAAGGGGAGATGATTTCGGAGTTTGAGAAAATGTGGGATTGTTTGCCCTTGTTTTCAAATATCCACCCTAGAGCTGAAATCTGATTGCATTTCAGTCTCCAACATCTCAGTAGATGGAACACGCGTGCTAGTGAATGAAGCTTTATAGCGAATTTCATAGTTCTCGTCAGATTTGTGACGAGCTTCTAACTACCTATCTAGTGAATTATCCTAGTCGTGGTGTTACCGTAGTGCTGTGTTTGAGGTAAATATAATAGATATCTAGTATTTTGTGAAGTGATAAAGTGTTAAGTCGCTTATTTCATTTTTAACTAGTTTCTTTTGAACAGAGTGCTTAATTTATAGTTTGTTATATTCTCTAAGTCGACGAGTTACAGTGGAAATACATAATAAATTATATCTTAGCTTACTAAACAATAATGTAGCTATAATGAAGTTAATTTAACTGCTAAATACTCAGTCGAGAATATTTTATATCAAACTTATAAATGCTAGATGCGACATCAGTGAATAGTGACGGAATACGCAGATATTCCTGAATTCATGATGATTGATTTTATAACTTATTTCACCGGAAAATTTAAATGATGAGTCAAGCAGTACGCTTGCGGTTTAATAATGTAAGTTATAGTGGGTACATATTGTAAAATTATTTGATATGTGTTCTTTCTTTTATATAGTGAAACGGTGGTACCCAACTTTACCAGCGTTCTAGTACGTGAACATTATTTGGGAAGAAACAAATTACTTTCATTACCTGAACTGTAACAGTTAAATGAAGTAAGAGGCCTTCGCGCCAGAATTAATTCTTCCAGAATAACTCTTCAGTACAATTCAGCCCGTTGTGGCAAGCAAAGATCAGAAACATTCCGACAGAGTTTTGACTAGTACTGTGGTGACCAAATATAGTAACTTCCTGAAAGTAGACACCGATCTGACATTTCTTAAATTCTAGAAGCCAAAGCTAATGACATTGTGCTCTGCTAACTTTCGTGCCTGGACAATATTTTATGTGACTTAATCAGACATTCGAAAAATTAGAACACCCAAGGAATCGTTCCCTGAGAGTTTAGTACGTCTTTTGGAACTGGGGATTTCTTGGTCAAGGACTGCATTTTCGGGTCTGTGTGAAGGTCCTAGAATTTATTATGTTCCCAGAGGCAGCGAGCAAAGTTGTGAGTATAACTGTGTACCCATGGCCATGGCTGAATGAATGAGTGTACGCAGATTAGAGTGTTATTTTACCGTTGTATATTGTCACCCATTTACTGTCTTAATTCTTTTTTTGTTTAACCTGCAGAATTTGTTACTATTTGCTAGAGTTTCTTTATTTCTTAGGCTAAATCAGATTATCAAACTCTGTTCATACATTTACGAGAAAGAAAGAAACCTCTTAGCCTCAACCCTAAGTATATATAACTCTTTGGGCCATAATCTGTTCTCTTAACGGGGCTGTGGGCTAAACCTAGAGTAAGATTCTAACGGGCTATCATCCTGGTATCATTTTCTTAAATTTTATGACTATTTGTATATGTTTTCCTTGATGTAATTTTGGTGTTGTGAGAAATTTTGATATGATAATTAAAATATCTCTCTTGAACAAAAAAATCAGTGCGTTGGTCAGCTCGATCCCAATTATCTGTATATCATTGTTATAGTTTTCCCACGTCTGTGTGTTTACCTGTCGTCACGTGTATGTGCGTGCCCGTGAGTAGATAGAGATATATTAATATATATATATATATATATATATATATATATATATATATATATATATATATATATATATATATATATGTGTTTAGACTGTCTGACGCCTTTAAAAGCGGTCGTAGAAGATAGGTGAGAGAGAGAAGATTATCTCGATTCTCAAAGACAGCCTCTATATCACATCCTATCATCTCACGTGGGGAAATTCTATTGTGTTTTTTCACCAGCTCTCACTGTATCTATCACTCATTCCAACCTATTCAGAAGGGACCAACCCTAGTCTTAATTCTCCTATCATAAATCTACGACAAATGGTCGCTCGTTACCGGGAATTGAACCCAAAATCCTAGGCGATACGACAAATGGTCGCTCATTACCGGGAATTGAACCCAAAATCCTAAGGCGATACGACAAATGGTTGCTCGTTTCCGGTTTTTGAACTTAGAATAGGAAGACGAGTACGACAAATGTGGTCTCGTCTATCTGGATTTTGAACTTAAGATTCTTTATTCTGATATAGAGTAAGAGTGTGATGTCTTGTGAGTTTCTATCTTTTAAAAATAATTTATCCCCTAGACTAACGATCTGTTTACGAGCGTGCTGACCACACAAACTGATAAGTTTTTTTCCACAGCATTTGAACATTATATATTTGGTTTACAGGTTGATTTTGTCGGAATACATGTTAATTACTGATTTTGTAATACTAAACGCTGGTAAAGTGGTGAGTGTATAACATTCACTGGGTTTTGAAGAAGTAGGTGTTTAAGCAAAAGCTAAGGAGTGCGTTTCGGACTTTTGTCCAGATTAATTGCCTCCCTTACCCTAACTGTCTTCAGGGGTGAAACTTGTAGTGGATTAAAATTAAGGGATTTTTTTTCCCCTTAAAATAAATTTTGCAATATTAATTTTGTTTTCCACGGTAGCAACTTATTTTTCAGAAGTAATCTTAACTACCATTTAGTTGGCGTAGTCGTGTTTTGCATTAGGTGCTTTATTGCCGATTAATAGCAGCGATAGTTAGATTTTTATTTTTGGAGGAGGTATCCCAGGGTTAAATATATCATCTTTTGATTTTTGGTATTTTTTTTCTCGCAAGTGGTAGGAACCAGTGTATTCCTTATCCTTATCTTTTTCTCGTCTAACTCTCAGCCACTGACTTATTATGGCAGAAAGGGCGAAACTGAGACAAATGCTCAGACAGGAAGCAATGGAAGAGGGACTGGACGGCGAAAAGCGAAAGCTTTCGTCAGGGACGAACTTGAGAGATATGATGCGGAGCAGAAGGAAAAAGCAGCGGAGAGGAAAGAAGAAGAACTAAGGAGGAAAGAAGAAGCAGCGGAGAGGAAAGAAGCGGAAGACCGGCTACTACAGCAGAAAAAGATGGATGAAGAAATGGAAATTCGCAGGATGCAGCATGAGGAAAGAGAGAAGGAGAGACAGCATGAGGAAAGAGAGAAGGAGAGACAGCATGAGTTGGCTCTTAAAACTCTTGAATTCCAAAGTCGTGGTGCTGCCTCTACCTCCAGCAATGGAGAGTCTTCTCCTCATTCTTCCTTAACTGATCCTTCTAACAGTCAATCTCTTCACCTCATTGCTATGTCTTTTCCGCTAGAATCCTTCCCTTGTCCAAATGAGAAGATTGACACTTGGCTAGAAAAATTTGAGAAAATTGCAACTCTGTACGGTTTAGAGAGGTCGCGTTGAAACATGAAGCTTTCCCAGGCTTTGAAAAGTTCTGCGTATGATGTTTACGCCAAACTGGAAAGCAGCCAACAAGACAACTATGATCTGTTGAAGAAAGCGTTACTGGAGCGCTTTGAAATGAATGCTCGCAAATTTTTGCAACTCTTCCGAAACAGCAGGAAAGACAGCTCGGAAACTTTCCAGCAGTTCTCTTCCCGTCTAAAGAAAAAGCTTGAAGACATCTTAGAGAAGTCCTGAGCGTTATTCACAATGCGCTGGGCTGAACTACCGGCCTCAAACCGTAAACCGACGGAAGAGCATTTTCCGAAAAACATAAACCTAGAGCATCTTCTCAGGTTTCTAACCAAAATAACCACAGAGAAACTGGACCTTCAAAACCACCCCTCCTGAAAAATCCATAGTTCTACAAGAAACAATGTACCCCAACCACCCCAAACAGTTGATCAACCCGACCGCCCTACATGGCTCAGCGTAGCCAGAAAGGACAAGGTGGCAAAGGGAAAACCCCTGAGCACGGGACATATGATCAGACCGAGCACACCGAGCCGAAAAGCATCGGATGCTTATTAACAGTCTCGCAAGGCGGAATTATTGACAGTGATGTTCCCAACCTGTTGGGGAAGGGACCCTCAACGCGAGGTACTGGTTACTTTGAAACGGTTCTTCAAACTTCTTTGCTTATTTGACACGGGGCTTTTCTATATGATTGCATTGTTGCCAGAAACCTGGTCAAACCCGGTCAAGAGACAGCAGAGACCGTCCAACTTTGTGGAGTTCGTAAGAGTGATGCACCTACAACGCTTCCCATCGCATTGGTGGAGATCCACTCTGAAATTGTCCGTGGCGTGATCCATGCGGCTGTTATCGATGATCCTATCTACCCAGTCATACTTGGCGGGAGATACGTGTGTATTGGGAAACCGGAAGAGCCGATTGTGGCAGCAGTAAGTACAAGAGGGCAAACCAAGAAGGAACGGGAGCCTGCGCCTAATTTGTTACCTATGGAACTTAAAGAAGCGCAATACAAGGGCCCTACTTTGGCACCCTGCTTTAGGAAACTGCCCATGGCTAAGGAACCCAGACAGCACGGGGACATTTTTTCTAAGGATGGCGTACTTTATCGGAGAACGGGCAAGCCTGACCAAGGTTACAACCAGCTCCTAGTACCGAAACAGTACAGAAGCCAAATCCTAGAAATGGGGCACTCTCTTCCCTTCAGCGGACATATGGGACAGCACGCCACAAACCAACGTATAACCACTCATTATTGGTGGCCAGGAGTAAACACTGATACTATCAGGTGCGTCAAATCCTGTGCCCAGTGCCAGCGTGTGCCACCCAAGCAACGGACACCCCCGGTCCACATGGGTGAAATGCCAATAATGGGAACACCATTCGAACGGGTTGTGATCGACATTTTAGGGCCTTTCGAAAGGACTAAAAGAAGGAACAGGTTTATCCTGACCTTAGTCGATACATGCACGTTATGGGCAGAAGCTATCCCGCTAACATGCGCAGATGCCAAGCATGTCGCAGAAGCCCTCGTGCAGATTTTCACTCGGTTGGGATTCCCTAACAAGTGTTGACGGATAATGGATCTCCATACCGAAACCTGTTGATGGATGAGATCGTTAGATCTTGAGGAACCCAAACATCTACATCACTAAGCCATTTTATACTCCGGCCGGAAATGCGGCTGTCCGTGGAACGTGGCTATGGAAACCTCACATGATGTAAAGTAAGACTGGCAAAGTGAAACATGAAGATTGGGATCTTGTATTACCTGGCAGCTTTATTTTTGGCTACAAGGAGAATTCTCTATACCATTCCACAGGATTTCCGCCAGCTACACTTTTATTCGGCAGACCCATTAAGGGGCCCGCTTGATAGCCTTAAAGTTTCAGTCCCCCTGGACAGACGAAGGTAAGTTTCGGATGAGTCAGTGTTGTATCAGCAACAGTTAATATTGTGGTCGGTTTTAAAGGAAGAGGGTTGAAAAAACTAGGGTGGGACCTTGCATACGACTAACTTTATAGCGGAGGCTCGAACAATAAGCACGCTAAACAAGATTACAGGAAAGGGTCGACGAAACAGAGAGAGAACTGGATAGAAGGACCCGAGATAGTTTTGGTGTTACTCCCAGACACGAGAAAACAACAACTGAGGAGGATCGGATGGCAAGGGCCGTTTACCCGTCCTGATAAAAGATTTCTCTAAGGGCTAACTACAGATAAGGTGGATATTCAAGGAAAGGAGAAGGTTTTCCATTTAGGAATCTATTAAGATGACGATTACTTGGAAAAACTAAGACCTTAGTTGCCAACCTCCGACCCATCTCCTGACGATCGACCCTGAAGCTGACGAAGATGGACGATAGGGGGCAAGGGGGAAAGGGAAAGCCTCCAACTAACCACAGAGGAAATCTTTCAGTAAAATGTCAAGAAGCGGCGGGGGGAGGAGAAGACACGCTACTTTCTAGACGTAGGTCATGGGAGTGCCGACATTGGTCCAGAGGAAAAATCGGAAAATTTGGGAGGCGCACCCATTGAGTATGGGAAGCAGCAAGGATCAGAGTGTGGAGGCCAAGGGCGGTAGTGTGAGGGGAAGAAGCACAGACACCCCCCGAGAGAGCTAACGGTTATTAGGATAATTTAATTCAGGCAAAGTAGATAGACTTGGAGCTGCTTCCATGGAGGGTCTATTTACGGGGGCAGGGGCGTTTCCCATACACCACGTGGGTTCATTGATCTTTATGTATTTTTCCCGAACTTCGATTTATTTCTTCCAGTATTCTTGGGCGCTACCCGAAATGACACACTTTTATTTACGGTTAATCTTTCAGTACTTGTCTTTTCCTGTATTTTTCGCATCAGCACTCGGAATGACCTTGAAATAATAATTTTCCTTCACAGGCTATATCAATTGTAGTCTGGCATTAAACTCAACTGTTACCTTGTCGGTTTTCTCATAAACTGGGTATTACGTAACCCATTCGCAATCTGCGTAGATGTCAGTGATAACGAAGACTGGGTCACTTTCGACCTTATCTCACACGATAGTTGAGCAGACGTTATGTTCGGCCAGCATTCCCCGTTAAGTGGTGTCGATGCGAGGCTCTGTGGTCATATTTCGTTTCGTATTTTGAGGTAGAGGTGTCAACTACTTGGTCTGCATCCTTTCCAATGTGGTCACAACGAAATTGCATCACGGCCCATATCGATCAGGTAGGAGCGTCTAATTTTACTGTTTTGTCGCAGGTTCGAAGACAATGTGTCCTGGGAAATAGCAGCGGCACAATCCAGTCAACCAACTGTTTGGCCTGGTCTGCGCGTAGGTGGGGAAAAGCAGATAGTTGTTTCAGTTATGTATGACGTAACTTGTAGTGGTGTTTCTGGATTATATGTAAAGGTTGTGTACAACGTATAAAGGAGGACCCAGATGATTTTCGGAGTTTGTAGAAATGTGGGGATTGTTTGCCTTGTTTTTCAAAAATAATCCTTACATAGAGCTGCCTCGTTCTGATTTGCATTTCATGGTCTCCTGTCTTCTCAGTTGATGTGGAACACCTGCGTTGATAGTGATTGGAGCTTTGTAGCGAAATTTCATAGTTGTAGTTTTTGGTGACGAGATTCACTATCTACCTATCTAGGGAATTTGTATCCTATAGTCGTGGTGTTTCACGTTCAGTGGTGTTTGTCGTGAGTTGTTTGAGGTTAACATTATAATTGACTTATATCCTAGTATATTTTGTGAAGTGATAAAGTGTTTAAGTCGCTTATTTCATTTTTTAACTAGTTGCTCTTGAAACTAGAGTGCTAAATCTTATAGTTGTATATATTCTCCTACAGTCGACGAGTTTACCAGTTGGAAATACATAATATATTGATATCTTAGCTTTACTAAAAACTATTAAATGTAGCTATAATGAAGTTAATTTTTTAACTGCTAAAAATATCAGTCGAGGAATAGATTTTATATCATTACTTATTTAGATGCTAGATTGCGACATCAGTGATTAGTGACGGAATTACGCAGATATTCCTTGATTTCATTGAGGATTGATTTTTATAACTTATTTCACGGAAAATTAAATGATGAGTCATAGCAGTACGCTTGCGTGGTATAATAATGTAAGGGTTATAGTGGGTACATCATTGTAATAATTATTTGATATGTGTTACATTTCTTTTTTATAGTGAACAACGGTTGGTTCCCAACTTTACCAGCGGTTTGTCCTTATGTTGTTAACATAAGACCGCAATTTGGAATAAAAAAAATCATTTTGTTGTTCTATAAAAAATAAAAAATTGGGTAAGAGCCTAATCGCAGCAATTTAATTTTGGATTAACTCTTAGTTTGTATGAATGATCGTTGTGCGCATATTTAAAAGATATGTAAACTCTAGTTCTCTAAAATTGACAGGAAAAAATTTTGGGGGGTTAGGTGGAAGGTGTTTTGATCTCTTATAAGGGGATTTATTTCTACATGATTGAAGTGAACCTATTTGTTATTTTTGTATTAATTTTTATGAAGTTCATCTTTGGATATTTTGCTTCTGAGCTTTGTGCCTGGAAATTTTTTTTTTTTTAGTTAATCAACATTTTGTAACCTTATTTGTTAGGGATTTTTTTTAAGTTAGATATTTGAAATCTTTTAGAAAAGTTTTGTAATTTATTTTAGGAACATGATAGGGGGATTTTTTTTAGTTGGAGTTATTTTAGTTTGTGTTTAGGTTAGATATAATTTCATTCGTATGTTGTATTGTGGCCAGCGAATAAGTTTTTGTGGTATTTAAATTTTTTTTATTTTCCATTTTTTTGAGGTTAGTGTATTTTTTTACAGAGAATTTTGAGTTTGGTGGTTTTTTACTAGTCATGATTATATGCTCGTTTATTTTGTTTAATTCACTTTTTTTGAAAGTTTACACCATGCAGAATTTGTTAAAAGGTGTGTTGACTAAATGTTTTTTATTTCTTGAGCCTATTTATCACATTATTTAAACTTCTGTTCATTTGTTTTTTAGTGAATTGTTTTTTTAATACTTGATTGATTTGTCGATTGTATAAAAATTTAAGTCCATTTTATGTTCTCTTTATTTGATTTGGGCAATGACTAAGTTTTTGAGAGTTTTTTTTGTATTTTTTTTTTCGGGGACCTATATTTTGGTTTTTTTTTTTTTTTTATGTTTTTTTGGTGTTGACGTTGCTTTTATTTTTGTTTTTTAGTTTTTTAGTTATAAAGTTTTCGTCTATGTTAGATATAGATATTTCTTATTTGACTCATTTTTTTTGTTTCTGTTTTTGCGTTGGTTTTGCTGTTTTTTATTGTTTTATCATTTTTTTATTTTCATCTGTGTTTTCTTTATTTAAAAGTCTATTTATTAGAAAAGTCCTATGTGAGTTTTTATAGATTTAGGTTATTTTTTTTTTAATTATTTTTTTGAGTCTTTTTTTTTTATTTACAAGCTGTCATTTTGTAGATTTTGGTATTTTTAGTTTTTTTTAGTAATTTTTTTTTTGATTACCTACGATTTCAAAGACAGTTTTATATTTACATTGTATCCTTTTTTACGTTTTTTATATTTTAGTTTTTTTTTTTCACCAGAACCTCTCACTGTATCAGTTTATTGTCTGCTGCTTTCCAGGAAATTTGACTATTCAGTTTAGTGACAATCAACCTAGTTCATCTTTTTGACGTTTTGAAGTTTGTTGACGACTACGGGGATTATTTTTTTTTGGTTCAGATTGTTAATTTTTCTTTATTTTGTTTTACTTACTAGAACTGTTTGAGCATTTAACATTGGATGTTACGTGTTTTTTCTTTCTATCGTTTTTTTTTATTAAGTTCGACTTACTGCTTATGAACAACTGAGTCTTTTAGTTAGTTGAGTTTGTTCAATTAAACCTTTTTTTTTTTTTTACATTTACTTATCGTTTTATTGCCATACACTAAGGTAATTTTAATTTTGTTGATATGCTTTTGTGAGGTCATAGTTTTTACTAGTTTCTTTATCTTACGTTATTGCAGCATTCACTTTCCGTTATTTTTTATTTTAAAGTGTTCTTCTTCTGATTTCCCTAGTTATTTTTTGAATGTTTGTACACTTTACTTAATTTACAGACTTTTTTTGTTTTGTTCATTCCATGTTATTACTAGGACAAAAGTATTAGTGGGTTTTTTGTTTGAGTTTTCTGTCTTATATCCAAGTCAGTTTTTGAAGCCTTTAGACGTTAATGCTATTTTTATTATTGTATTTTGGGTGTTTTCTTCTGTACCCCCCTTTGTTAGTGTTAGCGAGGGGTGAAGTCGTTTTAATTATTACCTTGTCAGGCGGACGAATTAATGCCTTTTTTTGGCGCGTCAACTAGATTGACGAGGGCATGGATGCTACTTTTTTAGTTTACTGTCGTAGTTGTCGGTTATAAGTTTAGAGATGATCACTAGTTCGTCCCGTATAGATAAGTATATTAATTTATAGCTTCAGATATTTATTTTTTCAAATAATAAAATTTTTGAAATTTGCTGTTTATAATTAGTTTTTTTTTATATTGTTTAGTTTATGTTCGTAAGTTTTTTTTAGTTTTTTATTTTTTTTTATTTATTTTATATTATATTATTGTTGGTCAGTATAGTTATTTTTTTAAATTAAGTTTAGTTTGTAGAATTTATTTGAAAGGTTTTAGATTAAAAGTCAAGTATTTTTACAAGATATTATATTGACTTATTACATTATGATTATTTAAATTATATAATTTTATTATATATTTTATATATATTTTTTAATATATTATTTTTGTATTATTTTTTTGTGAGTACAGTTGTTTGGTGTATGAGATAGGTAAGTAATAATTAGTTAATGATTTGCGTTGAGTTTAAGTTAAGGAGTGGTAGTATATATTTTTTTTGTTTTTTTTTGTTTTTAGGGTTATATGTATAGTTATTTTAAGGGTTGTTAAGATAATTATTTTTAGAATAGATTATGGATATAATTTTATTATTTTATTTTTTATTTTATATTTTTTTTATTTATTTTATAGTTATTTATATTATTATTTTTTTATTTTTTATTTTATCGTATATTATTATTTTTTGTTATTATATTTTTTTTTTTTATTATTTTTGTTTGATATATATTATTTTATTTTTATTTTTGATTTTATATTATTATTTTATGGCATTAAAAAAAAAAAATGTTAATATGGTGTAAATTTGAAATGTTATATATTTTTTGTTTTTTAGTTTTATAAGCGGTTTATTTATTTATTATTATATTTTTTATTATTATATTTTGTTTTTATTATATATATTAAGTTATGTATATTATGAAAAATATTATAATATATAAATTAAGAATTTGTTTTTGAAGCTTGTATTTATGGAAAATATATATAGATATTATATCATTGCCATTATTGACATATGTAGCAAAACACATATCCTGATCTTATAAGACCAAGTGTTTCCCAAAGTGTGTATTCTTGTCCCTCAGTTATCGAAAGGAATCAAAGGGTATACAGCACAATTTTTTTATTTTTACTTTATCATGCTTTTCTTTTAAGATATTATCATATAATATGTATATCTTTAAGCTGAATTTTTATTAATTATTATTTTTTATATATTTGTGTTTATTTATAATTAGTTTTTGTAATAACTTAAAATAATATATTATATAATGTTAGCTTTTATTTAAGTAAAGGCTGTATATAAATTTTATATTATGAAGTTGTATAATATAATTTATATTTATTATTTAATTATTAAATTTATTAATTATATATTTAATTTTAATTATATAAATATTAAATTTATACATATATAAAGCTCGTATTTTGTAGCTTAAGCTCTCTCTTAGCAAATATAGGATTACTATTTATTAATTTAAGTTTTTACTTATGTATTATGGATTTAAGCTAGATGTCATCGAACAACATAATAAGAGTTTCTGTTTTTGTCAGTATTTCTTCAGTTATTTCTCCTAATCATCCACTCGACGGAAATAAAACACGTTTCTACCAGAGGAGCCTGAAATGAAGACAGTTTTATTTGAATGTCTCAAAGTTCCTTAAGCTAAATTGCAATAAGTAAAGGAGCGCCTTGTGGCGTAGGTTCTCTGGTCTGCTGTACAAGTCCATGAATTGTGACCAGTGGTTTAGAGTACATGATAGTTAAGACAATTAGAGAACCTTCACTCAAGAAATACTCTTGGCAGTAGAATAGGTGGAAGGAGAGTATTCTTATTTAGCGAGTTCTGAAGGACATAATGAAACAAAGTTCAAATACGCCGAGTTATAATTTGCTTTTGCATGTTTTTTTTTGTCCCCTCCACTCTAGTTGAGAATAGATATATGTTGATAACCGCAAGGGATTCATCTGAAGAATGCCCCCAGCTGAAGAAAGTACTGGGCAGTAAAAAGATATGATAACAGAATTTAAAGCGTCTGTGAACCTTACTACTCAAAACAAAATTTATTAACTCCAGCTCTGCACTTATGTTTAGACATATCAATCAATACCATTTAGCTCCACGAAGAGCATAGGCCTTCAACAAACACACGCCAAGTCTTCCTGTCCTGTGCCATCCGCTCAAGTTCTTTCCATTGATGTTTTCCTCATCATTTTCACCTCTGTATCCTGCTCTCTTCTCTATGTGTTTCTTGGTCTACCTCTGCCTCTCTTTCCCTGTGGATTCTAGAACAATGATTGCCTTGTAATACTATCAACTATCAGTGTCCCATCATAGTCCGGTTCTGAAAGTTGTCCTCAATGTGTGTCCTATCCATCGCCAGCGTCATCTTCTCAACTCTTGTTCCACTGGCACTTGTCTGATTCTTGTCATTGTCGTAGATTTTTGATAGGGGAATTAAGACATAGATTGGTCCCTTCTGAATAGAAATAGAACAGGTGAAAGCTCAGTGGGAGATGATAATAGAAATAGATTTTCACGAGTGAGATGGTAGAAATTAATAGAGTCTGTCCCTGAAATCGAGAATCTTCAGACAGTCTATTAGAATATATATATATATATATATATATATATATATATATATATATATATATATATATATATATATATATATATACACACCACTCACATACACACACACATAAGTGACGACAGTTAGACGCACAGACGTGAAAACTATAACAATTGAATATAGATATTTGGGACGAGCTGACTGACACACTGGTATAAGTTTATGTAAATTTTATTATCATAAGACAATTTACCAACACCATAAATTTGAATATCAATCACATATAAATACACATAGGTTAAAGAATTACTAAAAGAATAGACCCATAGGTGTAATCCTTTCCCTCTATGTAGAGCCCACGATCCCGTTAGCATGAAAGTTATAGCCCCCAAAGAGTCACAGATATATACGCTGTGGTCTAAGATTTCTCCTCTATAGTTTAAGAACAGAGTTGATATATTAATCTATCCTAAGAGGAAATCAGCATTTGCAACACAAATTGCATAAAGAAATTTCAAAGTGGGTGCATGAATATAAAATGAAAGAATCACTCGTTCTGCTTTCTCTCTGTTCATTTAGCAGGGGCCCCTGACATACATTCTTACCTACACACGTGCTGTTTTTCGCCTTCTGGCGCAAACTTCAGGACACTTCTCTACAGTGAATCTGTATTCTTTTGATAAAGCGAATCCCAGCTCTGCAGACACAGGTTTCTTCCGATGTTCCGGGGAGCATTCGCTTTATATCTATATTTTCAGATCACTAGTAAGGTCACTTGAATCAGCTTAGGTAAGAAATGTTAAACGGGCTCCCAGTGTCAGAATCACGAGGTTTCCCGTACTTAGGAAAAAGGCAGGTTGGTAACTTCGATCAAAGGTAAAATTCTTGGTCACACCTTAATTAGTTAAAAAAAAACCGTCGGAAATGTTATTGTTGGTAATCTCTCTCGCCACAGGGGCTGAATGTACAATGAGATTGTTGGGAAGAATTATAATCTGGCTCGATAGGCCCAGTTATTGCATTTAGTTTTAAAGTTAGTGAGATGAGTACTCTGTCTCTTTCTGGATGCAAACACCATGCCAGACAGGTTGTAACTTGGAGACTCACTTATTTAAATTACAAAATGTTTCTTCTATGTTTTTCTCATATATATATATATATATATATATATATATATATATATATATATATATATATATATATATATATATATATATATATATATATATATTGCAAACCAAACCGCTGGTAGATGTTGGGCTGACCCAGATACTCTATAAATAAATAGAAACATACAGAATACTAAATCATAATATTATACACATCCTATCCTACCCTCGCGTAAAAATATAATATTATATTCACTTCGGTTATTAACTTTAAGTTAGAGACTGTAAGCTTAGCGCTTGTCTCGTCGTTTAAACTTCCGTGAAATAAATTCTAGTCATTGAAAAAAATCAATCATCATGAATTAGAAATATATATAAATATATTTCGTCAATACCCAATGATAAATCAGTGCATTTACTAGTTAGTTAAAATATTCTCGGACTGGTTACTAGCAGTTAAATTAAATTTATTTATAGCTGTATGAGTTTTAGCTAGAAATAGTTATTTATTTTGCTATCCACTGTAACGCCGTAAACTTAAAGAATATAACTGACTTATCATTTAATCACTCTGCACATAAATCTAGTGAAGATATAATAGTCGATTTACCACTTAAATCACTCGCAAACACTATCAATATAGTTACCTCGCACAGTACTACTTAAAACTATCCTCCAACGCAACTGAGAAATTCTACTTAAATAAAAGTGATTTCTAGAACGTAGCTAGGTTGCCTAGCGAGACTGTGGATGTCTGAATGAATGAAGTCTAAAACTGCTCTGGTATAAATATATCTCTTATGAAAGGAAAATCATTACATTATCGAAACTCCAGACTCTCTCTTCCACATGTTCGCACCTAGACGAAAATTTACATAATTCTATCTCATTCTGCGAATTTCTCACGCTGAAACCGAAACAGACTCGCAAATCGAGCGGACAGTCTCTCTTTGATCTTGCGTAATATGATTTACCAGACCGTGCAAGCAATTTCTGCTCTCGAGAATTCACACTATTACTGCCCTCAGACTCTGGTCATAAACGAAATACACGCACGCTCGTCTTTCATCTCAAATCTTACATCGTGAATAATTAACTTATAGGCGAGCAGATTAGAGAAAAGTTATAGACGATCGTCTTACTTCTTATCCCTGTCGAGAACGAATTAACACGATTCGGTCTCATCAAAGAACCTAGCTTAACAGCAATAAAATGTGTTGCTAAATATTAGAAAGGAAAATGACAAAGGTGTGATGAATTTACCATGATACAACGTTAAAATATCTCCAAATATAAGAATAAAATGTAGGGATAAAGATAATGCGTAAGATACTAGGAGACATGCTCGCCCATGCCCGCATTTCCCACCGCCAGTCAAACTAACTTGTTAGACGTGCAGACGAAACGGTTACCCTTTGTAGACGGGAGGGAAACGGAGATCAAAAAAAGGAAAAATATGACTGAACACGTGTTTGATTCTAGCAAGGCTAAAAAGACGCAATAGGTGGTAAAAGGAAAAAAATTCACGTCACTAGTTGCCACAATGTAAGGAAATGGACAAAAAAGACCTTAGCTCTTATTCGCAACAGTCATTTCTTGGACGTTTTTCGATACTTGGTCCCTTTATTTGAATTCAGCGGCAAACGCCGTAGAGAAGGTTCTCGAACAAATTTCAAAAAAACTAAACATGAGAAAAAATATGTTTTTTCTTAATAATAGAGTTATGAATATAAAACCTAGCTAGTTTGATAGCCCATCTTAAGCAGAGAACTAATATACTTTAAATTATACAGACGGATAGATAAGAAGGAAGATATTGACAAAAGACTGTATTGTTCACATCAGACCAGCGACAGTACTGTTGTGCAAACTTTCACAAAAAGCTTCAAATTCTTGGCCTTGAGACACGCAAATGCAAAAATCAAGCTGTAATGTAAAAGAGGGGAAAGGTGGAGAATTGTGGCTAAAAATAACTTAGGAGGCAGATTTGTGTAGGATATTGCATGTAGAACCAAGCGTGTTTTTTATGAAAAAACAAGTAGAGACAGACGGACCAACAGACAATAATACACCCTTGACTGAGATCTGACTGAATTTGACTTTTGGTTGTAGATTTGAAAAGTTAGGGGGGAAGTCGGTGATTGGGCAAATGTAATCATATTAGCGGGACAGAGATGCGCATTTTTGCCATTTGATACAATACTGTCCAGAGACACAGTGGTTATTGCCTGTGGTGTTGTTCCTAGAAGATAGTACATACATTTAGAGGGACGCCATCATATAGCCAGCAGCTCAGCTGAGTTTTGCTAGCAATTAACTGTGTTCTCAATTCTGAATTCTGGTAAGAATGAAAGTATTTATTTTGTACATTTTAATATCTCGAGTGATTGATACTGCCATATCATATAAAATGATTACGACAAGTAAGTGTTCGCTCTAGATCCCCAGCCCAAGTTCAGGGTCTAGAGACAAACAAAATATATGGACGCCTAACTAAGACTATGGAAGGCGGATCTATTGTTGAGATCAGTGGGAACATATCACCTATCTTATTGAATAACAGGAAACTATTGAACATATCTCAGATGCCATGCAGTCTTGGGGAACTAGTACTATATGAAAACAACTGGGTAAGAGGTGCTGTGTGGTCAGAGAGATCTTACCCATTCTGTGTATTGTTGATGTGTTGTGCTGTGTGTAAGAGTGGTGCAGTAAATAGATTACTGACACAGCACAAATTTTGTTTCAGAATTGTGAGTTTCTGTTGTGGCACTAGGGTAGTGCCACATAAGTAATCAAGATTGCACAAGCAGATGTGTGTGCAGCCAAACAGTGTGTCGGTGCAGTCTACCATTGTATTCTAGCTACCGAGAGGAGTGGGCCACCTGAATCCAGCATTAGATCTTCGCAGACAAGATGAGTGATTTAGTGGCCTGCTGAGGATTCACCATACTCCTAAAGAATTTACAAATATTTCCCTCATAAATATATTGAATTTTGGGAAAGATACATTTATTAAAGTTCATAAAACAATGGACAAAGCTTGTTCTAGTCACAGAGTGGGTGTGATGACACCACCCCAACAGCATATCCAGTAATAGTTTCCCAGAGACATTAGAAATATAATTAATATTAACCAGTCTGATAAAATACTTATGTATACACATTCCATTTTATTATGCCATATATTTATGCATTCCATTTATAACTCCATAACATTTCATATGTTCTGACCAACTAAAACATTGGTTCAGAACAAATAAATTTAAAGAAAATTTTAATATTTAAACTAAAACAGCCTGAGTTAGTTCAGTGTGTTATAGAATTTTATTAATATTATTAGACATTAATTACACTGACTAACAAAAAAAAACTTTTTTTTTCTTTCTCTAACATTTCTATGTTTTTCTGGTCAATTTTAATGCGCTGTTTTTAAATCTGCAAACCGTTTTTCTCTATCAGGTCGGGATATCTAGAAATACGCAATTGAAGTTTTTTAACAACGCATACAGTATTACAACATCATTCGTACAAGAAGTATAACAGTTATGTAGGCTTGAATTTCTTTGCAGTCGACTTTCGTCGGTGAATGGCATGTGGTACATCGCGATGAAGCATCCAACAATAATCGGCAAGCATGGTCACACTCCACCATCCTTGATAACGTGACTCCATTATGGCGATATCTTGATGGAATCGTTCTCCATGTTCATCGCTGAATTCGCCAAGGTTGTCAAGGAAAAAGTCAAGATGCGAATCGAGCAAAGGGATTTTGAGGGACATAATACAGCCCATAATTCTGTATGCATCTATGCACTGCTTAACAATATGCAACTATCCGCATGTCTGGTTTTGTGTAGTGTGTAGATGTGTTCAGTCAAAAACAATGTTCATACAACAATAACAGGGCAATCCACATAGGACGTCAGTAAACTCACGACGTATAAAGTCAATGAGTCTTGAAACAGCCGTTGACGTTTTTTCTTCATTATTTATTGTGGACGCCACAGTGACAAAATGGTTACGCAAATGTGTAGGCACATCAAACAGTCATTATCACAGCAACATTCAATACAGCAATAGACGGTAGACAGCATTACAATGATGAGTCAGATGCATGTTATATTTCATAGTGCTGTAAATGTAGTCAGGTGGAAAACTCCATCCTTTTCTATAACAGCCAGGAGATAACCAGATGTATGAGATCAGTTCACTCTCCTTAGTTTGACTTCAGCAAGACAGACACGTCTGCCGAAGTATAAATAATGTCCTCAAAAAATATCCTCTAGATAATAAAGGTTTCCTAAACCTAGTTCATTTAACAAAGTAGCAAGTAATGGTCCTTGGTACATGCATCAACCGATGCAGTACAATGCAGCGACATGTGAGCTGGGAAAAAACATCTCGTGGCGACGACTTTCGGAGACAGGCTATGAATCGAAATCGCTCACGACCCAAAATCGATAGAGTTAATGAAAAAGTCAATTTACCTTGCTTTCATGAAATACACAGAAATATCACGCCTCCCGACATGTGGGAAAACACTAGAGGTATTATCTCGACTAAACGAAATATCCATAAGAGGACTACACATCCCTGACAGAACAAAAAATAGCGGAGATCCCCTCTTCAACGAGGCATCTCTTTCGCCATTCCAAATCGCTCACTCCACTAGTCGTGGGCGGAAACCGCTCGACCAAACAACAAGACAAGTCATGCGCAGTCCAGCGCAAAAATGACCACAGCTCAAACTTAACTGCATTCGATACCAACGCGAGAAGACAAATGCTTACCGAGAAAAGTGACTATAAATTTCAAGCAGTTGTTGCCCTTGCGTTATAAAACAGATATTGAAATAAAACGATGTTGCGAGAATTTATCACGCAACATATCACCACCTCCTCCCGATAAAAAAAAAATGTGGAACATATTTTTTTTTTTCCAATATCAAAGAGCATGCGATAAGCGGCTCAAAACGCACGAATTATGCGCTGATAATTAATTAAATTGCCAAACAATAGGCTAATTATAGAGTGTCTGGTGAGGATATACCTCAACAGAAAAATAAATATGTCTCAAAAAATATGCACATCGGGGAGGTGTCACCAACACACATCACGTTAGCATGTAAACACAATATACGTATGCAAGTTACTATAATCATCATTAAACAGCATACTCTAATATTGTCTTTAAAAATGGATGTACAAATCTGATAGGAAAATTTAAATAGTACATTCTTTGACATGTAATGACATAAGTACATAGTAAAGTTAAACTACATGACGATCCAGGACATATGCTCTGGTATTCCGAGGGTAAGTACACAATCTAGAACTCGTAAGGTAAGTCCTCAGCTCAACAATGACATTCTGAGAAAGTACAAGCAATATAATGCTAATTAATAACTAATATGCTTCATAAGGTACAATACATTATTAATAATTGTGGCTGTTTAGTAAACTAACGGCCCTTATATTAACTACTCAGTCCTCCTCTATCATCTTAAAAAACGAACAGAAGAAGATGACAACAAAGCACGATAGTGTGTACATATAAAGTAAGTACAGATGTGCTAATCTATTGTAGAAATATAGGTGTGTTATGACTCTGTAATATATAGAAATATAGGACAGAAGTATTAGTTGGAGTCATGTGGGCATCTAGACAAAATGTCAGCCATCACATTATCCGCACCACGGATAGCTCGTACCGTGAAGTGAAAAGGTTGAAGAGCTATAGCATATCGAGTGGATCTCGAACTCTTCAAATTCTTAGTCTGAATAGCTGTAAGAGCTTTCTGATCAGTCTCTAGAATGAAATGTGCGCCCAGGAGGAATCTTTGTAGCTTTAGAATTGACCAAACCATCGCTAACAACTCACGGTCTAAAACCGAGTAGTTCCTCTCTGCCGCATTTAGTTTTCTAGAAATGTACATAACAGGATGCAGAGTATTTGCATATTCTTGCATCAGTGCTGCTCCAATCCCAGTGGATGAAGCATCACTCCGAAGAACAAAAGTCCTATCAAGAGTAGGTAATCTTAAGATGGGAGGAGAAGAAAATATATATTCTTGATTTGGTCTAGTGAAGATTGGCATTCTTCCGACCAACGGACCAGATTAGGCGAACCTTTCTTCAACAATGTTGATAGAGGTGCCATGATCGAAGATAAATTTGGAATAAATCTCCCATAAAATTGAATTAAACCTAAGAGACTCCTAACTTGTTTCTTCGTTTTAGGAACAGAGATGTTCAGTATTTTGGAAGTATTGTGGTCTTCTGTCTTCAAGAGACCATGACCAACACGATGACCCAGGAAAGAGATTTCACCAAAACCAACAAAAGCTTTAGAAGGTTTTGCTGTCAAATTATTCTCACGTAGAGTGGACAGTAAGTCATATAACCCTAAATAGTGATCTTCCCAGGTATCACTGAAGAGACAGATGTCATCTAAGTATGCGATGACATCCGAACGATGTGACAGAATTCGACGCATCATGCGAACGAAAGTGGCAGGGGCGTTCATGAGACCAAAAGGCATAACATTCCATTGAAATAGACCCCTAGGTGTAGAAAAAGCAGTAAGAGGTTTGGCATGCTCTGCTAAAGGCACTTGCCAATAACCTTTAGACAAGTCAAGTTTAGTGAAGAATCTAGAATTAGAAAGTCTAATCAGTAGATCTTCTAACAAAGGCATCGGTTCAGCGTCGAACTTTGTGACCTGATTCAATTTGCGATAATCAACACAAATTCGTATGTTCTTATCCTTCTTCCGGACAATAACCATGGAAGAAGAATATGGTGAAGTCGATGGTTCAATTATATTTAATTGAATCATTTCATCCAATTCCTTTTCCACTTGCGACTGAAAGTGTATAGGAATAGGATACGGCCTAACCCTAATTGGATTATTGTCGGTAAGAATTATGTCATGTTCTATGACATCTGTGTGTCCAGGAATGTCAGTGAGAACATCCTGAAATGTTTGTAACATCGACGAGACTTGTCGATGTTCGTCACCAGAAAGATTAGGAGAAACAGAAACGTTTTTCCAAGATTCCGTGGAATGTAATGGAACCACTGGAAGGGGAAGGTTGACATCAGAGAAGGTAGCTTCCTCATCCTGAATGACAGACAGGGATGAATAATGACCGTGAGGTGCAGGAGCATCATCCGTTGCCTGGAAAATAGGCAGCAAATAGTCCGGACGTTCGTGAAATTCCGAAAGCATGTTTATGTGGAAAGTTTTATGCTTTCCATCAATATCGACCACATAGTCAACATCGGAAATCCGAGAGACTATTGCATACGGACCTTTCCATGCAATAAGAAGTCTATTTTCCCTACTGGGGAGTAGGACGAATGCTTTGTCACCTGGACAAAGTTGTCGTAGACATCTATTCTTGTTAGCAAACTGTCTTGCCTTCTCTTTAGCAATTTCTGATGAAGCAGTTGCTAGCTTACATGCCTCAATGATCTTTTGTCTAAGAGCAATGACATACTCATATGAGGATTGAGTTTCATCGCTAATATCATCGGCAGTGATGAGATCGTGTAATAAAGACATAGGGCCGCGTGGACGCGCGCCAAAGACAAGTTCGAAGGGAGAAAATCCTGTGTGTTCATTAGGGACTTCTCTATAGGCAAAGAGAGCCGCGGGTAAAACCCTGTCCCAATCTTGAGGATGATCTTCAGTTATCTTACCAAGCAAAGTCTTGAGCGTTCTATTCAGACGCTCAACTAACCCATTAGACATAGGATGGTAGATACTACTGAGAGATCGTTCAATATGTAAGGTAGACATTACCTGTGACATAGTGTCAGATATGAGTTGAGTGCCATGGTCTGACAATATTTCTCTGGGGAACCCCAAGCGAGAAAATATCAACCAAAGAGCATCTGCGATATCTGTAGTAGATATGCTCTTAAGAGGAATAGCCTCTGGCCAACGTGTGCACATATCGACACATGTAAGGATAAACTGATGTCCTCTGGCCGACTTGACCTTAAAAGGGCCAATAATATCTATGGCCATTTTCTGAAACGGCCGAATAGGAATGTCAGCAGCCTGGATAGGCGCAGCATGTCGTGGTCCTCTAGATTTGACCTCCTGACATACCTTGCATGATTGGCAGTAAATACGAATGTCCTTATTGACAAAAGGCCAAAAGAAAGCCGCAAGGACTCTCGACTTCGTACGGGCAAAACCCATATGTCCAGCACATTGCGAGTCATGAGCATGTTGTAATATTTGGACTCTCATGCTCTTGGGAACAAGAATTTGCGAATGTGCCGACGTAGTCGAATCTTGTACCATACGTACAAGTACGCCGTTTCTCATTGCAATCCAAGATTTTCTATTTGTATCCTGATTCGGATCACCTTTCTTCGCAAGAACGAAGAATTTTTTTAAAGAAGGATCTTCTTCTTGCAATTTTATGAAAGAGTCACGAGTGATTACTAAGTGACTATCTTGGCTATCAACTTCATTATCACTATTCAGTGAAGTTTCGGGTGTTTGTAGAGCTTGTGCTCTTGTAACTACTGCATTTGTAGCTTGCATGTTATTATCTTCCCAAGCAGCAATCTGCTGTGGGGTACACTCCCTAACTCCGTGAATACGACCAATAATAAGGTCCGCAATAGGATTAGGTAAGAGACAAGCATGCACATCTCCAGTAAAGAAAGGAGTGGCAATGCGAATTACAGCAGTAGGATATTTTTCTAGAGTGCCGCCAAATGTGACACATTTAATAACCCTTCCTGTAGCACAAGATGGATCTACAAGCGATTGTCTAACACCAATAGTGGTGCATCCGGAATCGAAAAGTAGTGAGACCGGAGTATCATTAACAAGACCCTTATGTAGAATTAAAGAACCCCTCCCGTCATGCGCAACAGCAGCAGGAAGAGCGGGAAGTGGGTGACCACAACTCAAAGTAGTTATGGTACCCGGTTCGAATAAAGTACTGCATTGGGGGCATTTGTTTGCTCTCTCAAAGTCAAAAGCAGAACCAGTGACAGCGTCAAAGTTTTTATTATCAACACCATGATTACAGGCTCCCTCAGTTTCCTGTTGTACAGCATTAGCCTGCTGATATCTCTTTTTTTTGTGTTGAGATCTACCCCGACTATTATTACCTCTGAAGTTATCAGAGTTATTATTATCTCTGCAGTTATTATTGTCTCTATTGTAATTGTTATCCTGGTTCGAATTCCAGTTTCCACGATTACTATCATGTTCACATTGATGCGAACATCTATTTGTTTGGTTCTGAGGTCTTCGGCAGGAATAACCTCTATTACCATATCCTCTTTTGAAATGCTTATGATTTTTAGGGTGATAGTAACGACCACTATCAGGTTGTCTCCAATTCTTCGAAGAAGAATCACCATGAAATTGATTTCCATGATTTTGACAGAAATTACCGCTACCCTTTCTATCAAAATTTTGTTGGGATCTACGAGCAAAGTTTTGACCATACGGAGCTGCCGAAGCAACTGGTAAACCTTCTTTCACCTTAGAGTTACCCATGGTTATGTGTGGGTGCGCAGTTACGTATTGGCAACAGAAATCTTCCATTTCTTTTATTGTTTTAGGTTTACGTTCATGAAGGAAAGCAAG
Source organism: Oreohelix idahoensis (assembly GCA_024509875.1). Classification (NCBI taxonomy): domain Eukaryota; kingdom Metazoa; phylum Mollusca; class Gastropoda; order Stylommatophora; family Oreohelicidae; genus Oreohelix; species Oreohelix idahoensis. The sequence continues at coordinate 264,277 of JAMPIV010019173.1, read as the reverse complement.
GAAAGACTCATTGACAGACGACATGACTTTGTCTCTAAGTATTAAGTCCATAAGTCCTTCATAAGTTTTTTCCGTCTTAGATAGTTCAACCCATCGTGAGAAAGTAATGCGTATTCTTGCAATAAACTCGGAGAATTCAACTCCATTTTCAGGTAACATGTTTTTAAATTGTAGACGATAGCCGTCTTCGTTAAGCTGATATTTCTTTAACAAAGCGGCCCTGACAACCTCATAATTGTTCTTGTCAGGTTCATCCACCATATTTAATATACTTAGAGCTTTACCTGTCAGTATCCCTGATAACTGATAAACATATTTTGCTTTGTCTATGTTATGAGCTGTACATGCTTGTTCAAATCTGTCCAGATAGAACATTATGTCATCACTGGAAGGACTAAATGTTGGTAACTTAATCTTAAAAGTATCATTATTAGCCTTACCAGAAGATGAACCCTTGTTTGAATCATTACCATTACTCATGCTCGTCAATTTCAATTTCTCCAACTCTAAAGCTAAGAGTTTTTCTTCATGTTCCATTTTTGCTTTCCTCTCATCAGACTCTCTTTGTAACTTCCTTTCTTCAGCTTGAGCCTGCATTTGAAGTCTTTCATTTTCAGCTTCTTTTTCAAGTCTTTTATTTTCAGCTTCTTTTTGAAGTCTTTCAGCTTCTAGCTGTAGTTTTCTTTCCTCAGCTTCTGATTCCCTTTTTTGTTTTTCCATTTCCATTTGGAATCTCTTTTCATCCACCTGCATCTGCAGTTTCTTTTGTTCAGCTTCCATCTGCAGTTTCTTTTGTTCAGCTTCCATTGCTTTATCATATCGAGCAGTTGCAAATTCTTCTAACTTATCACCAGTCTTCCCAAGCAATTTACCCTGCTCAATAAAGTGCTCAAATGTAGACATGTTGTCTAACATATGAGTCCAAAACCTGAAATAATTAACTAATTTATTTCAAACCTAAGTGTAACAAGTCTTAATTAAGCACTTGTATATTCACATCACATTATATTATCCCAGTCTCTGTGGGAAACAAGTCTCCAATCAAAGAACTTGTATATGAAATATCAGCACTCAATTCTTGATCATAAGTGCACTTCTCATTCAATAGTGCACGACACTATTCATCATTCATTTATCATCAGTATAGTAGTAACAGTGCATTAGCATAGCCCATTAACTAATTACTATAACTGTAAACAATGACTATGTAAACACATGCAGAATGTAAACATTGAAAATGTAAACAATACAAACAATGTAAACAATAACAATGTAAACAATAACAAAGATCAGCAACAATACAAAAACTTTCGCAGAAATCAACTAAAAATAAAGCAGAAATTAATGAAATATCACAAAAAATGTGACGATATCTGCGATAGAATTAAACAAAATACATGACACCACAGTGTATAAACAAAAATGTTGTATGAAACTAAATTATAGACAAGAGTAGGCTAACAAATACAAACAAATCAAAACAAAACTAAAGAATGCGAAATAATAACGAAAACAATATTAAAACATGTCATCACAGCTAACATAAATAGCAACAGAAGTCGCTTAGCAAATTCCAGTATCGGAAATTTGCAAACCCTACAGAAAACGCTCACAATAGACGACCTCTATGACGTGGCATAATCTAACGGAGACACCACCCAACCGAGAACCCGCTGAAATATAAACATATAAATATACAAATAACATATAAACATATAACATATAGAATGAGATGATACACAGAAGACTCAGCAGAAGTATAAGGGCACAGTTTACATACAAACAGGCCACTTAACTTATAGGCTTCCAATCGTAGAACAGCAGAAAAACGGATGTCAATCAACGTCCTAAAGAGCGAAGCTCCAACGATGATGGCACATCTGAACTGCTTCCACTGCTAACACGATGGTACAAGAGCTTCTGAAATACTGTGTGTTGAGTTGTTTCGGCACTTGACCTTCTAATCCAAAAGTAAGTTGATGGAAATCGGTACTTGGCCTTCTTCAGAAAACAACCCGTTTCAACCGGCACTTGACCTTCTCAAAAAACGACAGCACTGGAACCTTGACAGCAGCAACTTGCTTGACTTGCGTAAAAGATAACAGCAGTCCGAGTTATCCGGCAACATGTAACAACGCCGGGTACTGTCAAATTCTTGTTTCCGTCAAAAGTTGAAATTTTGACTTTTACCGGGCAACGCCGAGTACTTTGAAAATTTTGAAGATGTTGACTGTATTGAAGAATGTTAATTTCTTGAAGGATGCTGATGAATTCTTGTTGAAAATGAAGTGGGTAAGGGACCCCGTGTTTGCTAGTACCAGAATCAAACCAGCTTATGGCCACCAAATGATGCGTGATGCCATATGATGATGGATGGTATCCGCATGTCTGGTTTTGTGTAGTGTGTAGATGTGTTCAGTCAAAACAATGTTCAGACAACAATAACAGGGCAATCCACATAGGACGTCAGTAAACTCACGACGTATAAAGTCAATGAGTCTTGAAACAGCCGTTGACGTTTTTCTTCATTATTTATTGTGGACGCCACAGTGACAAAATGGTTACGCAAATGTGTAGGCACATCAAACAGTCATTATCACAGCAACATTCAATACAGCAATAGACGGTAGACAGCATTACAATGATGAGTCAGATGCATGTTATATTTCATAGTGCTGTAAATGTAGTCAGGTGGAAAACTCCATCCTTTTCTATAACAGCCAGGAGATAACCAGATGTATGAGATCAGTTCACTCTCCTTAGTTTGACTTCAGCAAGACAGACACGTCTGCCGAAGTATAAATAATGTCCTCAAAAAATATCCTCTAGATAATAAAGGTTTCCTAAACCTAGTTCATTTAACAAAGTAGCAAGTAATGGTCCTTGGTACATGCATCAACCGATGCAGTACAATGCAGCGACATGTGAGCTGGGAAAAAACATCTCGTGGCGACGACTTTCGGAGACAGGCTATGAATCGAAATCGCTCACGACCCAAAATCGATAGAGTTAATGAAAAAGTCAATTTACCTTGCTTTCATGAAATACACAGAAATATCACGCCTCCCGACATGTGGGAAAACACTAGAGGTATTATCTCGACTAAACGAAATATCCATAAGAGGACTACACATCCCTGACAGAACAAAAAATAGCGGAGATCCCCTCTTCAACGAGGCATCTCTTTCGCCATTCCAAATCGCTCACTCCACTAGTCGTGGGCGGAAACCGCTCGACCAAACAACGCAACAGATACCTTCCTTTATCTTTGCATCGCTAACTTGCGGAAACTTTTCTCGAAGATAAGTGAAAGCTTTGCTCGTTTTATCTAACGCTTTTACAAAATTCTTCATGAGGCCCAACTTTATATGTAACAGTGGTAAAATGAAGCTGTCTTTGTTAACTAATGGCTCGCGTATTACATTTTTATGCCCCAGCTGCATACGATCCCGGATAGGCCACACCTTTCTTGCATAATGTTCCTGTCTGTTGCGGCTGTCCCATTCACATCGGAAGCAACAAAATTTAGTATACCCAGTCTGCATGCCCGTGAGAATTGCAATGACCTTTAGGTCTCCACAAATCCGTCATTGGTAGTCATTGTACTTTATTTTTTCCAAACGTATAGCCATATTGTCATAAGTTTCTTTCATATGAACAGAGTAGGCGACTGGAATTGATGAAAAAAAATTTCTGTTATGCAATAACATGGCTTTTAGACTAGTCTTGGAAGAATCGATGAAAAATCGCCATTCGTTGACTATGTGCTCATGACCGTTTACATCTTTGCAATAGCAAATTTCATCACCCATCTCAAAGTATTGAACAAGTTCTCTGTGTCTATGACGAAATTTAGATATTGGAGTATTGGGCGCTAAAAGATTTCATTCTTTGAGTCGCGAACCGAGTAATTCCGGTTGTCCTTTGGTAAGAGCGAGATCACGTATTAGATCTGAAAGTTCTGAATGGTTAATTAAGTAAACACCATCATTCACCGGTATGTAATCTGAGTCAGAATTAGTTTCTAAAGCAGGTAAACTATCACTTTCTGATGGTTCATTTACGTCCAACGGATATTGTTCTGGTGGTACTTGGATCGGACACGTGATTGGATCATGAGGCACTGGTTTCGAAACCGATTCAATATTTGGATAAACCACAGACTTTCTAGTTTTAAAAGTGAAACCATGGATATTTGTCAAGCAGAAGTAACAATCAGTAGTGTGATTTGTATGTTCACGCCATATTACTGGCACTCCAAAAGGCATCAACTTATGCTTCGGCGATTTTCGTAACCAACCTGCCAATGTATCGAACAAACTGCATTTGGCTTCCAAGATTTATTTGCATCATCAACTTTCGAATCGAAATAAAGTTCATATGCTTTCTTTAGTAATGGTGTAAAGTTTTTCTGGTCAACACGATCGGTAAAATATCCGCACACGTAACAGAACAGATCAGCCGAATTTCTACAACTTCTAGAAGCCATATTTTGCTCAGAATTATTTCAAAATACAGTAACTATTTGAAAAATCACGTAACATATGTCATGCATCTTTTAGCAGTATAAAAAGTAGAATTATGTTGCTTTTTATTAATTTTTAATAAGCTATATAGTAAAAATGAAACGGAGCAAATAACGGTTTCCCAAAAATATATTTATTCACAAATATCTTAAGAACCTGACGTGATAGAGATAAACGGATTTCAGATTTGAAATCAGCGCAAGAAACTGACCTAAGAACACTTATTCTTATATAAGAAAGAAAAATGTTGTTTGTCAGTGTTATCTGTGTGTGTGTTTGTATATTTTACTACAACACATTACATTTCAGTACCCTAGACTTTTTAACGTAGCTACATTCATATTAGTAAAAAAGATATGTTTGAGGTCGTAAGTGGTAGTACGAAGGGCCTTCTGTAATTCTCATCAACATTTATCTCAGGAGCCTTCACAGCTGACCTCATACATTACACTAGGTAACATCACAACCATACAATACCATCAAAAACCACTACAAATAGTACGAATTGCTAACAATCTAGCGTATGCAAAAAGAAAGGTAAAAAGAGCGAAAGAAAGGTAAAAGAGCGGAATTAAAGGAAAAGACAAGTGTAGAATAAAGAATAGATATCTGAAATTTATTAATCATAAATCTCTCTGCCACAGTCATCAATTCCACATTTGTGACTTTGTCATACTATTTCAGTCCTTCTATTCTACGCAAGCACCCGTTTATAAAAGTCTGTAGCTTTTTGGTTGTTGTTTTTGTTGCTCGCTATGTCTCAGAGCCATACAATAGGACTGACTTGACATTTGAGTTGAAGATTATTATTTTTGTGTTGGACTTGATTTCTCTTGTTCTCCATATGTTTCCCAATGCAATGAAAGCTCCTCTTGCTTTTTGTATTCTTATTTTGATATCATTGTCTGTCCCTCCAACTCTGTCTATATGACTGCCAAGACATGTGTACGATTCTGCATCCTTTAGTGGTGTTTCTTCAAGTTCAACCGTGTTATCATTTCTTGCATTTATTCTCATAATCTTTGTCTTTTCCCTGTGTATTTTCAGGCCAACTTGTTGTGACCTCTCATCGAGAATTTTCATTTTCTCTTGCATCTGACTATGTTTATGGGACAGAAGAGCCAAGTCATCTGCAAAATCCAGATCATCAAGCTGTTTAGTCAGATTCCACTGGATTCCATTTCTGTTGTGTGATGTCGATGTTTTCATAACCCAATCTATAGCTAGTAAGAAAAGAAATGGAGACAAGAGGCATCCCTGTCTCACTCCCGTTCTAATTCTAAACGGTTCTGTAAGTTGTCCTTCATGAAGAACTCTGCATGTCATGTCTTCATAGGTCTTCCTTATTAAGTTAATGATCTTCATGGGAACTCCATAATGCCTCATCAATTTCCAAAGTGATTCTCTATCTACACTGTCAAATGCCTTTTCATAGTCCACGAATCCGATGTATAGCGGTGAATTCCATTCCAGACTTTGTTCAACTATTATTCTCAATGTGACTATCTGTTCTGTACAGGATCTGTTTTGTCGAAAACCTGCTTGTTCATCTCGCAGTTGCTTGTCTATGGACTCTTTTAATCTCTCAAGGATGATTCTGTTTAATACTTTTCATGTCACTGATAGTAACATTATTTCTCTATAATTTGTGCACTCTTGTAAATTTCCCTCATTAGTCAACTTAACCAGATAACTTTCCTTCCATTCTGCTGGTATTTCCTCTCTCTCTCAGACTTTGCCAAGTAGTTTGTATAATATCTGTGTTGAGGAATCAATATCTGTTTTGATGGCCTCTGCTGTAATACCATCTGGACCAGCTGCTTTTCCATCTTTCAGAAGCTTTATTGCTTTCTTTATTTCTTCTCTACCTAGTCGTTCACAGCTGATTAGTAGCTCCTCTTCTGCTGGCTAGATGTCTGGGGGATTAGTTGGAGCTGGTCTATTGAGAAGTTCCTCAAAATGTTCTGTTCATCTGTTCCTGTTTTCGCGTTTAGGTCCCCCATCAAAAATGTGGTTTAGAGTATATGATAGAGAGAACCATCACTCAAGAAATACTCTTGGCAGTAGATACGTGGAAGGAGAGTATTCCTATTTAGCGAGTTCTGAAGGACATAGGGAAACAACGTGCAGATAAGCCGAGTTATAATTTGCTTTTGCGTGATTCAATATGGAAGACGAGAGAAAGGAAGATGTGCCCAATTCTAAACCCTTTGAAAATAAAGTTCGTTCGTTCGTTCATTTGTTCTTGTACATTACTAATCAATTTCCCATTCTTATCTTTTCTGATGCCATTTGCTTGCTTATATTTCCCTGCTAGCTTCTTTGTGTTGTTGGACAGGTCCCTCATATTTCTTTTGGCTGCAGCTTCCTTTGCTTCCCTTGCCAACTCTTCAATATACTTTCTCTTGTCTCTTTTGATGTTTCTTTTTTGTTTGCTTCTATGTACACTTCATGAGCCTTGGCTTTGGAGCTTCTGGTTTTGCTTCTGTTTAAATCTGCTTTCTTGTTTTTCCGCGTCTTCTATCTTGGTAATGGTTTCTGTTGTTATCCATGGTTTGTGCTGATGTTCTCTTTTTCTCAGTACTTCTTCACATGTCTCGTTCCATAATTTTTTTACTTGTTTGCAGTGGTCTTCCGTATCTTCCAGTTGTTGGAGTACTTCGTATTTGTTGGATACTGTGATTGAAAAGCTTTCTTTTATTTCCTGATTTCTTAGATATCCCACATAATACTGTTGTCTATAGCTATATACTGTTGTAAATGTCTTGAGTTTTAATTTTGTTTTAGCCAACAGAAGATGGTGATCGGATACCACATCTGCTCCTCTACATACTTTTACATCATGCAGTGATGACCTAAACTTCTTACTTATGCATATATGATCAATCTGATTCTCAGTTCTGTGGTCTGGTGATATCCATGTTTCTTTATGTATTATTTTATGTGGAAATATGCTTCCTCCTGTAGCTAGTTGATTTGAAGCACAGAAGTTAACTAATAGTACCCCATTCTCGTTCATCATACCTAATCCATGCTTTCCCATGATTTCTTCAAAGCCAGTGTTGTCTGTTCCTGTTTTCACGTTTAGGTCCCTGTCACGAGAGTATCGATTGTTATGGAAATTATAAAGTATCCTGGACGCAAAGTTGTACCAGGCGATACCAGGATAGTGCCAGATAAGAAGAGCCTGGTCTTATTAGTAATACCCCCTTCTCTGTATTACTCTAAGTTCCTAAATGCTCCTCTCCAGATCCTCCTCTGTTAATATTATTAAGCTCTGCTAGGGGAATTAACTAAACTATCTACCAACAAGAACAGTAACTTAACTTAAATAATTTAAGTAAGTCTGCTGGTAAATATTTACAATTAAATTTACAGGTTTTTCTTTTCTTGTGTGAAAATCTTTCACCGAACTTAAAATTTAATTACAACATTAAATAAATAAAATCACTTGTAAAATGTTCAAAAGTATCTAAAGTCTTTAAAATTTTAGGAAAGTTCTTCTCTCGTGGTTGTACTCACTCTGGTTGTAGAATATCTATGTCTTAATAACACTTTTATTTCACTGTCATTGAATTTTAGGCTATCACTGGCTATAACTATGCCCAACAAGATGTCATCATTAGATATGTCTTTCTTAGAATAGTGGTTTTACTGGGTACTCTGCACAGTAACCTTGTTTGGCCACTTATGTGGTGAATTGAAGCCTGTCACACTCCTGACATGGAAGGGAAAGTCACACGAGATTCCTCCAGGCCGTGGATACTGGGTGGCTGTCCCTATGAACAACAAGGGCGCTCGCACCACTAGTTCCTGCAGTAGTGGCTGACTCTTTAACGTGTACTTGGATGGCAGGATATAACCTGAAACATATTTGATTAACCACTATATTGTCTATCACTATCCCTCTAGTACAGAGGTAGGGGATTGGAGACAGTTTCAAACAGTGTGCCAGTAGGCGCACATGGCATAATATATCAGTAATAACACAATCCAGTTCACTGTGAATACAATTTTCTCCAAATCCTTAGAGACATTTGTCCATGATTCGCCTCCATAAAGTTAGTAGGTTTTGTGAAAAAAATACTAAGTGATATCTTAAACACTACAGTAAAGTAATTCCTTTCATCCTTTCCTTTGTTCCTGGTGTGTATCCCATTCCTTCAAGAAATAATTCTTTAAATACTTTTCTAAAACCATGGACACACTTTCTGCTTCCATTCTTAATTTATTTGAATATACACAGACTTGGTTTAGCCTCCAGAAATTACACAGTAGTTTGAAACACATCTACACACTTCCTAACGCACAAGTTAATTAATTAACTAGAATTATATATATATATATATATATATATATATATACATATATATATATATATATATATATATATATATATATATATATATATATATATACATTCTTTCTTACCTTCAAGTACATACAGTCGAGCTGTTAATGGTCATGCAGTCTGCTCTCAGATGCAGAAGGCAAAGAAGTCTTCACTGACAGAACTGGCGCTCTCGCTGTATTTGAAATTTTATTATGGCCTGCTTTCCATTTAGGGCACGTCCTATATATAGGCCAAGGCCGAACGACAGAGGGAGCTTTACTACTAAAGTGTGTTTGCGTTCCGAAATACAGGCATACATTTGTCCAGCTGTGCAAATATGAAAAACTAGTAATCTACATATCCTCCTTATTCCTGGACCGATTTCCTTCATCTTAGGCTTAAATTACGACCTGGATTATTATTTCTTTTTCTAGATAATTGTCTTTTTATTATCATAGTACCATCTTTTCCTAGGCGTAGCCTAAACAGCAAAATTTTTGACTTGCCCGATGTCTCGATGCAGTCCACTCGAGATTTCTTCATTCCTATATTACTTCCCGTAGAAATCTTTGCACACACTATTAAATGAACATTCCTATTAGTGAATTCTTGACCTTTGCCATGCTGTACTTCGCTCATAAGTCTGTAGCTTACCTCCAATTTAAACAAGGTTACACAGATTTGAGCTCGCCATTGTTAGGCTAGTACGTTTGTAAACACCATACATGAAGGTGCGATTCCATTGGTCCGTCTATCATACAGTTTTATAAAGTATGGCGCACTGTTGTGGTCAGCATGACGTGTTGTGAATCAGACTTCACGACAGTCCCCCATCAAAAATGTGGTTTAGAGTATATGATAGAGAGAACCGTCACTCAAGAAATACTCTTGGCAGTAGAATAAGTGGAAGGAGAGTATTCCTATTTAGCGAGTTCTGAGAGACATAGGGAAACAACATGCAGATAAGCCGAGTTATAATTTGCTTTTGCTTGTTTTTTGTCCCCGACACTCTACTTGAGAATAGATATATGTTGATAACCGCAAGGGGTTCATCAGAAGAATACCCCCAGCTAAAGAAAGTACTCGGCAATAAAAAGATACGAGAACAGCATTTAATGCTTCTGTGAACCTTACTACTAAAAACAAAATTTATTAACTCCAGCTCTGCACTTATGTTTAGACATATAAAACAAATATATTTATTCGTTTAATAGTTGGAGTTAACAATGTTTTAAAAGATCACAAATGGTTAACAATTGAGTTATACATTAATTTTAAAGGAAAAAAGTTTACTGGCGCGTAAAATTATAAGATTCAAGGTGTTATCTTAAAAATTAAAATTGGAATGTTCATCATTCACAAATTGATGAAGCGCAATGGAAAATTTTGTGTAATGGTGGGAGTCCGGAATTTTCACTTAGCTGTTTGTTATGTTGGCTCTGCGTAAGTTTCAGGAGAAGGTTATTCCATGGCAGCTGGATCTCAGTAGAGTGATTTCCCATCAAACGTCATCGCTTTCGAATGTCGCTTGGAAACAAGTTTTTCTAGCTGGTATGTCTCCTAGCGAGCACGTCTCCCGGAGAGTACATTCAGTCTTTTCGAAACCCTTTTAGATTTTGTGTCCATTTTTCCGCACGTTTCCTATGCACTGATTACTTTTTAGTCAGCATTTCACAGTTCTAGGCTAGTAATAATTTTTGAAAACCAACATCCTTGCACAAAGATGCAATGGGGGATTATCTTGTCACCGTAACAACGCTGTTTGAGTTTTATATCTATTATTAGAATACTTCTTAACTCTTTCAGTCCCAAGCAAAAATGTGGGTTTGGCCCTAGCAAAAATGGCCACCCCAGTGCGTTTTTATTGTTGTTGTTTGGAAATAATGTTTAAAAATGTTCATATGCATAAATAACTTTGTTGTTGTATATGAAACTGAAGGTAATTGGATGTACTTTACTCTTGTGCTACAAGTATAAAAGCTTTCATTGAAAAATGGTTAGTTATTCAAGGTAAAATGGAGGACAAAAGAAGAAGCCGGTGCAAAATTAGAGGAAAAGTATTCATTAAAATTCTTCTACAATTGTTCCTCATGAGAATATCCAAGTGTAAAGTTTCAAAATGTCACAAACAGAAGTATTCTAGCAAAGTACAATCAGTTTTTAATCAATAAACACTTAGAAGATTGTTAATTTCACAAATTACAACAACAGGTCATATTGTTGTAAAAAAGAGGAAATTGTCAACCCTGTGTGTTGTTGTTTGGAAATAATTTTTTAAAATGTTCATATGTATAAATAACTTTGTTGTTTTATATGAAACTGAAGGTAATTGGATGTACTTTACTCCTGTGCTACAAGTATAAAAGCTTTCATTGAAAAATGATTAGTTATTCAAGGTAATATGGAGGACAAAAGAAGAAGCCGGTGCAAAATTAGAGGAAAAGTATTCATTAAAATTCTTCTACAATTGTTCCTCATGAGAATATCCAAGGGTAAAGTTTAAGAATGTCTCAAACAGAAGTATTCTAACAAAGTTCAATCAGTTTTTAATCAATAAACACTCAGAAGATTGTTAATTTCACAAATTACAACAACAGGTCATATTGTGGTAAAAAAGAGGAAATTGTCAACCTTGTGTGTTGTTGTTTGGAAATAATTTTTTTAAATGTTCATATGTATAAATAACTTTGTTGTTGTATATGAAACTGAAGGTAATTGGATGTACTTTACTCTTGTGCTACAAGTATAAAAGCTTTTATTGAAAAATGATTAGTTATTCAAGGTAATTTGGAGGACAAAAGAAGAAGCCGGTGCAAAATTAGAGGAAAAATATTCATTAAAATTCTTCTACAATTGTTCCTCATGAGAATATCCAAGGGTAAAGTTTAAGAATGTCTCAAACAGAAGTATTCTAACAAAGTTCAATCAGTTTTTAATCAATAAACACTCAGAAGATTGTTAATTTCACAAATTACAACACCAGGTCATATTGTTGTAAAAAAGAGGAAATTTCAGTTTTTACATCAGAACGATGGGAGTTATAGCCTAATATTATTTACACATGAATGATTGTTAGTAACTGCATCTTGTGCATAATTTAAATATTATATTATCAATAAAAATTATTAGTTAGTAAAATGTAAAATTAAATGGAGGCTGAATAAGACGCAGATGAAACAGTAGATAAATTTGAAAAAAATATATATATTCTTACCTTGCCGAGTTGCTCCTCTTCTGAAGATATAATCCATAGGAAAACACATAATCCATAGGAAATCACAAAAAATCACTTCTTCTAAATATATTCTATACTACATTCAGATTCGTTATTAAAAATATCTTCAAATAACTTACGAGCTTGATCTGACGTTAAACGCCTAGACCGATTGGAAGCAGTGGTGGGCGTGGCCATTTTATCTGTGAAAATATTCGCTAAAAATTGCTACAAAAAATGTTAAATTAACACAGCAACAATTTACGTCTCTTCAAAGGCACAAGGCATTTAAAAAGAAAGTACTTCCTGTCGGAAATGACATTTTGGGTTGTTAAAATTAGAAAACAGATCTGGAAAGGAGCAAAAGGTATGAAATCCGATTTAACAAAAAACCTCCCATTATCATCATCAATTTTAAATGACTTGACATTAGGATCTGACTAGCTTCCACTACAATTTGAAGGACTGATACAATGTGAATTATCACTACTATCTAGAATTTCTTCAAATAACTTTCTAGCTTGCTGTGACGTTAATTTGTGAGGTCTGTCGGAATTAGTGGGCGTGGCCATTTTATGTAACGAAACGTGCACTTAAAAAAAATTAAAAATTAATTACTGGTGCCCAGTCCATGAGGCTGGGTTGACATCGGAGCCAGGACTGTTGTGTCTTTCATGGCAAAAGTCCAAAATGGATGGCTATACTGTAAAAAAATAGCGTTTTTGAGTTGTCAAAATTAGAAAACAGCCCTAGAAAGGATCAAGAGATACGAAAGCCAGTATACTGTTGATTGGGCCAAATGGGTCTAGCGGGAAGTACAGTACACTGGCTCTTGGGACTTAAAGAGTTAACTAGTACTTTTAATCATGGAAATCTGTAGGTAATTTTTGAGCGCATCGGTTAGTATCCACCGTTCACCATTGCGCCTTGCTTCCCCTCTCCATTCTAGACAATGCTCATCTGTTTTTGCAGCTGTTGATTTCGTAATGCCGGAAGTCGGTGTTGTCAGATGTCCTAGTTATGTGTCTTGGGTTGACTAGAAATCTTTTTTTACTACAACACCTGACGCGCGTTGTTTACCGAAACAATATGAATTTATGTAGTTGACCTTTATGACTAGTATGTGTCTGAGTCGATTGTATAACTGTAATCAATTATAAGATGTAGTCGTTGTTTAGAGGTCCTAATGACAGCGCAAATTACTAACATTTCTTCCTTCGTCTTGTAGCTCCAGCTGGTTGAATGGTGTGTAGGTTTGTAAAACTGGATTGCTCTTGCAAAAATAAATAAGATTATATGTCAGGTAGTGGCAGCATAAAATATTCCCCTATGGCTAATAGATATGAAAAACATTTGGAGGGCCCGAGAAAAACGAAAATTTTGGGAACATAATTTCAGGTTAGGTGACAGAGGAAGTGTAGAAATTGAGAGAAAAACGAATGGCCGAATATCATTTCTTCACGCGCCTGCAAATGGTTTTCTGTCACTTTAAATATTTCCAAGCCACCAAAGAACTGAACTATTTAAAAAAAAATTTGTTTAGTTCTCTTTTTTTTTTAAAACTTTATTTTGTTTACTGTAATGCTAGAGGCTGACAGAATTGACCCAATCGGAGTCGTCTTAAAGCTGGAGGCTAAACATAGTAATTGAAGATGGATAAGACACACCACCAAAAATCAGCCACGTAACCTGACATGCGCCTAACTGGAGCCCACAGGGGAAGAGAAAAGTGGATAAGCCAAAGAAAACCTTGAGAAGATCGGTGGAAGAGAAAACGAAGGCAACTGGCATCTCATGAGAAAATCTTAAGACGATCCTACACAGCTGATGAGAAAGTCAAATCAGCCAGCATCTCATAAGAAGATCAGAAGACGATCCTACACAGAACTAGCTGATGAGAAAGTCAAGTCAGCCAGCATCTCATAAGAAGATCTGAAGACGACCCTCCAGTAGAGAAGTAACGAGTATGGTTGCAGCCATTTGTTTCACATCGAACGACAAGGAATGATAATGGAGATGTTTTGTGAGAATCATCCAGTTATCCCACAGTTCTACCAGCACTCGTTACCTGAACGTTGCCTTAGTGTTATTTTTGTTTCACTTTCAATTATGTGGTCAAGCGTCATGTGGAAGATTCAGTTTCTGTTCTTTAACGATGTGCGCTGCCTCGGCTAACTTCAGACCATGTATCCTCAGGTTTTGATGACACAGGACAGGAATACGTGGTATAAATTTGTTGAAGACCTCTGCTTCCTGGGGAACTGACGGGTAGTGATGATGATGATTTAGGTGAAAAACCTAGATGCAGATTCGTGCGATTATTCTGCGCTGTGTATATTTGCACTCGTTTGTTACTAAATTGTAAAGCAAAATGTCATCGCAGTTCCATCGTTAGAGTTTTTGTTTATGTCAAGTGTAAAATGTCAAATTTTAGTTCACAGTTAATGTTGCGGTGTATATAGATTGTGCCTTCAATTGGTAGCTGCGTGGTTTTTTTATATTTTTTTTATAATCCTGTTACAATTAAAAATTTGAACTTTAATTACGGATTAACAAACAAACAAAACAATATTAAAAAAATAAATAAAAAATTATGCTTGTTGCAGCATGCTTTAACAGCAGCATAAAATTTAAATGAATATTGACATCGGTAAACTTCTATTTCCTAGTGGTGGCAAAGGTGTGAAGATGTTTTCTGAAGATATAGTGAGTGACTCTTCCAAAGACATGAATCCATGGTGCTGTCAGTGTGTCGCTGTTCATCGCTACTTGTAGCACAAAAGAAGGAAATCTGCCCTTTTATAGGCATAAACGTGAATGATGCTTTCAGTGATCTACGCTGTCACGTGATGTTAAGGCGTGCCAGCCTTTGAATATGGTGATAAAGAAACGCCGGTCTACCATAGAGATCTGTGTCCTTTTGGGCTGTTTCCTTGTCCTATTTTTCACAATCATGCAGATTCTGACATTAAGTCACACGTCAGTGAATTCTAGCAAGCCTTATTTATTGGATAATAGTGCCGTGACAAGTAAGTTGTCGATCAGTATAGACGCCAGAAATGACGAAGCCAGACAAAAACGCTTAGCAGTGGCTCAAGCCAAGATGAAGCAAAAGCAAAAAATCAGAATGGAGATTCAGGCGCTAGAGAAGGCCATAGGAAAGCTAATGAGGGAAAAACCTATAACACCAGAAGATTCAAACGCACATATAGAGAATGAAGTTTATGCTCGTAGGGTTAAAAATATCATCCAAAAGGCTCAGATAGAAGGCATGCTATCTCTCGGTATCAACCGTTCTCATCACAGCGTGCCATATTTGAAGATTGGTGATAGAAGTGATGTTCATAGAACCGATGCCAGCACACACAGGAGTGGTCATGACCAGGATGTTGAGAATATTCAGGTGCCTTATCCGGCTCAAAAATTTGGGCTTCCTCTGACATTCGAACCTGCACTGACTACACAGGAAATTGCAAATGCAGATATCACAAACAGGCTTAAATTCATGCATTTGAAACATTTTAAAGACATAGACACATCTGATGAGAATAGATTGAAAAATATAATAGAAGAGGCCAACAGCTTTGGAGAAGAAAATATCTCGACCTCATACGAAGACAACTTTATGAAGGTGAAAAAACAGTTCCAGGAAGGTACGGAGCTCCATGTCGATGAAGATTTGCTTCGGCAGGAAAACAGTTACAGCCAGGACATTTGTTCAACCTTTCCAGAGTCTCTAGGTAAGAGATTGACATCATTTTTGTTTGTTTGTATGTTTCCATGTGTCTGTGACAAGTCTTTCACGTGTAATGGTGCTCGTAAAATTCTGTGTCCAATTTTTATAATAACTGTGAATTGTATTTACAGTAAGCTGTACATTACATTTGATTTTAAAACTACCTTATAATAATAATAATAATAATAGCCCCTTCAGTCATAACTGACTATGGGAATGCGCCCCTGAGGTGACAGCCCTCAGCTGCTTATTTTCCTGGTGCTCCTTTCGACGTTTTCTCCCCTCCTCTGCTTGTTGTGTGAGCCTCTCTTCGCCCAATCTGAGGTGGCGCCGTAAATAGCATCGCCACTTAGTGCGATCGGCAGCTTCATCCTCCCATGTTGCTGGATCCATGTCCAGTGCCCTCATATCTCTCTTGCACACATCTTTGAACCTCAGCTGTGGTCGCCCAACTGTTCTCTTGCCATCTGCTAATTGTCCGTAGAAGATATCTTTTGGGATGCGACCATCTTCCATGCGGCGAACATGGCCAAGCCAGCGAAGTCTGCGCTGTCTAAGCAGTGTATACATACTTTGAAGGCCAGCACGTGACAACACCTCGACATTTGTCACTTTATCTTTCCACGAAATGCCGAGGATGCGGCGTAGACACCGTAAATGGAAGGTATTGAGCCTTCTTTCTTGCTTAGCATAGGTCGTCCATGTCTCGCTGCCATATAAGAGTGTGCTGGTGACGCAGGCATTATATACCGCAGCTTTGGTCTTCATTGTGAGTTTGGAGTTTCCCCAAACACGCGATGTGAGACGGGCAAAGGTAGCTGCAGCTTTGCCAATGCGGCTGTCGATTTCTGTATCCAGTGAGAGTTTGTCATTGATAGTAGACCCTAGGTATGTGAAGTGGTGCACCACTGCCAATTCATAGTTATCGATAGTGATAACTGGTGCAGCACCCGCATCCTGACTCAGCACATTCGTTTTCGTTAGACTTTTTGTGAGGCCAAAGTCCTTGCATGCTTTAGTGAAGCGATTCATCAAGTTCTGAAGCCCCTCATTCATATATATATATATATATATATATATATATATATATATATATATATATATATATATATATATATATATATATATATATATATATATATATATATATATATATATATATATATATATATATATATATATATGAGGCGTGTTCAAATGAAACCCGACCGTGCTGCGCCAAAAGGACATTCGTAGGAGGAGCATGATGACGTCACATCTGACGTAATAAGCACATACGAATGTACAAGTGTGTAAGTGTTCATTCTCCCAGAATTCATTGGTTGTGCTGCAGACCGTTAAAATAATGGCCGGTGTAATAAGGAATCCGTCCAAGGTCGATCAGCGAGCGGTGATTCAGTTCCTAACAGCCGAAGGATGTCGTCCAGTCGACATTCATCGCCGAATGAAAGCAGTGTATGGTGACAAAAGTGTGTCTAAGACTACAGTGAAATACTGGGCACGAATGTTTCGAGAAGGACGTCAGTTAACGAAAGATCTTCCGCGGCCAGGTCTGGTGCATATTGTTGCGACAGAAGAAGCCATCGCCGAGATTGATGCAGCAATACGGGTGGACCGTCGTCGGAGCTTACGTTCGCTAGCAGAGGAATTCGCTGTGTCTCTTGGGACAGTTCAAATGGTGGTTAGGAAGAAACTGAAGTATCGAAAGGTGTGTTCACAATGGGTCCCACGGATGTTGACCGATCACCATAAGGAAGAACGCATGGGGTGGAGTTTGAACCACCTGCTGCGTTACGAAGAGGAGGGTGATGCATTTCTGTTGCGCATAGTGGCAGGCCATGAGTCGTGGTGCCACCACTTTGAGCCGTGCAGCAAATCAGCGAGCATGCAATGGAAACATCCCGGATCACCAAAACCCAAAAAATTCAAGTCACAGATTTCCGCCGGTAAGATTATGCTGACCGCATTTTTTGACCATGAAGGGCTTCTATTGGTAGACTTTAAAGATCCTGGCGTGAGCATCAATGCCATCCGCTACAAAGACACACTAGACAACCTGCATACAGCCATCAAGAATAAACGACCCGGCATGCTTTCGCGTGGTGTGATTCTGTTGCACGACATTGCTCGTCCACATGTTGCGAACATTGTGCAGGAAGCGTTAGCAAGGAAAAGGTGGGAAGTTCTGCCACACCATGCCTACAGTCCCGATCTGTCACCATGTGACTTTCATTTGTTCGGACCCTTAAAAAAATCTCTAAAGGGACAACGATTCGACTCCGATGCAGACGTCAGGGCCTCGGTGACCAAATGGTTCAATAAGCAACCAAAGTCATTTTTCTCGGACGGCATCCTATCCAAGCAGTGGGATGCGTGTCAGAATGCCTATGGTGTCTATTTCTAAAGAACCCCAGTGGGTACTTGCTTCATAACAATTGCTGTATTTAATTCTACTACTCCTGCTGATGTACCTTACATATATTTGTTATAAGGCCACTGGGACGGGTTTCATTTGAACACACCTCGTATATATATATAAAGTAATGCACCACATCGTTTTTCTCAGGAACTTGTCGTGCTTGAGTTAAAATGAAAGAGTATTTGTCGAGTTGGACAATAGTAGTGAAGTCGACAATGATAGTGGACTGACAGAGTTATAGATTACACATAGATAAGGTGTAAATAGGAGATGGACTTGAGACAAACCTGGAAGAAGATTTATTAAAGTTATCTCTCTCTCCAAGCCTCAACACACTTTTATAGTCTAAGCACCTCCAGCTCTCTCTCTCTTCTCTTATCAAAAATAGAGACTATAGTAAAGAGCTAAAACATGTAAATTATGGATGAAAGGGTCGTGAACAGCGCATTAATAAATAAGTAAAATTTATTAAAGAAGAAATGTATGAAAATCATGCATATCAGCACACAAACAACATCAATAATCAGCAATAATCAGCAATAATCACAAATATGAAAATACACACCAACGAACAAACAGACCACCAACATAAAAACCTGTAGAAACACAGAGAAATAAAATAAACAGAATGTCAGTCCGTCCGCTTTCGTGGGACCAAATACAATAGTTCTAGAAAGTGTCTTACATGTAGGTATCCTTCAAGGTGATGGAATAACATACATAACTTTCGTTGTAGGTGCTATCATTGGTGACCCCTAATTGCGCGAGGTGGACTGGAAGACCCTGTCTATCTCCGGTTTACCAAATGAATAAACTGAGTGTCAGTCTGTCCGCTTTCGTGGGACCAAAGGCGCTAGCTCCAGAAAGTGTCTTGCGTGTAGATATCCTTCAAGGTGATGGAATAAACTGCATAACTTTCCTTGTCGGTGCTAACTTTGGTGACCCCTAATTGCGCGAGGGGGACTGGAACTCTGTCTCTCTGGCTGACCGCTGATAAGTGCGAGGTTTTTCATAACCCAGAACTACACATAAGACGAAGTTACTTGAGGACAAACGGTCCCTTTGCGCTCTTATCCGGCGCTGGAATCTTGCGTACTTGGTAGTAAATCCGGTTTGGGCTGGTCTGAACTGTGATTTGACTGAGTGCTCCGTTTAAGCACACAAAGGCTGGTGATTTTAAATTCTGCTATAGACGCTGGGCTGCTAGATATCGGGAAGCCGCAATGCTCTGACTGGTAATCCAATAGGCGAGTAGGAAACTGCTACTGCAACAGATGATTTCAGATTTTGCGTTGGTTCGTTTCATACTGCGTGAGCTTAATTTCCCTTTAGAGAGAATGGCTTTGACAAAAAAGGGTTTTGTTTCAGGTATTTGAGGTGACAACTCGTGAGGCTAGATGTACTCAGAAACCCTCTAGAACGAAGAGACTGTGACGTTCTTCGCCTGACTGGAGACTTGATTCTAGCAATTCGGTATCCCTGAAAACTGAACGAACGAACGAACGGACGAACGAACTTTATTTTCAAAGGGTTGAGAATTGGGCACGCAGGCCCGTCTGACATTCTGCCCTTCCTTTCTCTCACCTTTCATACTGAATTCATTTATTCCCATATGCATTTTACATATCAATGTCAAGGAATTCAACGTTGCAAAGTAAAATAAAATAGCACACTCATATTAACATTAACTACTTATAAACATGACATAAAATATGTAGAAAAGTACAAACATCGTCATCAGAACCTACAATTGATATTATAAGAAAAGATAATCTGATTAGGGGGGCATGTAATCAAAACTAATAAAGTATTCGAAAAGTCTACGATTGTATGAATAGGGACTGAAAGAGAGCGAACGAACTTTATTTTCAAAGTGTTGAGAGAAAGGAACTTAGGCCCGTCTAAGAGAGAGAGAGAAAGAGAGAGAGAAAGCGAGAGAGAGAGAGAGAGAGAGGCAGCGAGAGAGCGAACGAACTTTGTTTTCAAAGTGTTGAGAAATAGGAACATAGGTTTGTCTAAGAGAGAACGAATGAACGAACTTTATTTTCAAAGGGTTGAGAATTGGGCTCACAGGCCCGTCTGACATTCTGCCCTTCCTTTCTCTCGTCTTTTATACTGATTTCATTTATTCTCACATATATTTTACCCATCAATTCAAGGAATTCAACGTTGTAAAGGTAAAATAATAGCATACTCACATTCACAGTATCTAATTATAAACATGAAATAGAATATGTTGAAAAGTACAAACTAAATATTACCATGAAACAAAATATGTTGAAAAGCACTAACATCATCATTAAACCTACACTCGATATTATACTATTTGTTTGAAAAAATAATCACATTAGGGGGGCAGATAATCAGAACTCATAAAGTATTCGAAAAGTTTACGATTGTATGAATAGGGACTGAGGTTGTTATGTTTTAGATAATGTGGAAGATAGTTCCAAAGATGAGCAGCAGAGTAAGCTAAGCTTTTCTTGAATAAGTCAAGCCTAGGCTTGGGCACTTGTATTTTGTTAAGGCGTTGACTGCGTCTTTCATTGTATTTGAACATTGGCCACAGATATGTTGGAGCATTCTGTGGCAGGATTTTGTGAACAAATTTAGCTTTGTTGAACAGAAAGCGCTTTCTTAGAGGCAGTATTTTGAGATCTTTATATAGATCTACACACTGTGTTTGGCAGTTGTCAGAAACTAGACGCACTGCACGCTTTTGTAGTGAATGGAGTCTTTTTGTGTTAGACATAAAACAACCATCCCAGATTGTGGAGCAATAGTCAAGGTTTGTTTGTATGTGAGATATATAGAACAATTTTCGTGCATCTTCATCTAGGAAATGTTTGATTTTAGCTAACTGGTAAACTTTCTGTGCCGTTTGCTTGGTCAGAGCATGAACATGTGAGTTCCAATTTAGATGCTGGTCAACGACTATAACTCCGCCTATGCCGGTCCCAAGCCCGGATGAAAAAGGAGGAGGGCGGCCTGCATGGAGGCCGTAAGGAGGCAGCCCCTCCACCATGCAAAGGCACAACAGGCCAATCACCTGTTTGCTTTAAACCATGATTACGAGTAACACAAGAGAGAAAACCGGACTGATTCTAAAGGCGACGAACTGGAACGGACAGCCGATAGGATAGTTTGGCGCTCTCTCTTCCAAACCTCTACACCTCACGGTAGAAGGGGAACGACTAAGTAAGTAAGTAAGTAAGTCAACGACTATTCCTAGAGTTTTATGTTCATTAACGTTTCCAATTGGTGAGGTACCAATATAGATCTGAAGTGTTGTTTTCTCAGAATTTTGTAATTTTTGTCTAGTTGATATTAACATGCACTTTGTTTTAATTATATTAATTAGCATGCGATTTCCGATGCTCCACTTAATCAGATTGTCTGTATCTTTTTGTAACGATAGTTCGAGTGTGTTGCAACTTGTATCACTTGTGTAGATAGTACAGTCATCAGCAAATAGGTCACAGGATGCGTGCTCGACGTGTAGTGGAAGGTCATTAATGTATATGGCAAAAAGTAGAGGCCCAAGAATAGAGCCCCGAGGAACGCCGGTATTTATTACGGTTGGGTTTGAGCAAGAGTTATTGTAAGAAACTACATGTTTTCTGTCTGACAGGAATGATTTAATTATCGTCACTAGTTGAAGGTTTACTTTTTGATGTTTCTAGTTTTCTAATTAAAATAGCGTGATCTATCATATCAAATGCTTTTTTAAAGTCTACAAAAACTGCCCCACATATGTCTGCAAATTGTAACGCTTTCATGTTGATAGTAAAAGCTTACTGTATATTACCCGCCTTCTTCAATGAAACGTGTGCTGCATTTCTAAGAAAAACATTGAGAGACTGCGTAATGACCTAAATTAATCCTAACATTAATTATATTACGTTACCAAAACGAACGAACAGATGGACAAAAGGATAGCGAGAGGGGAGGGCTGAAAATCAGGAACGCATGCAACACGCGACGCGCGATATACAAATGCTGGCATCACGCGTGTAAGTCTACAAGCACTAACTTTTTCAGACGGACAGTGATAAAATACACTACCCTTTCCCAGAGTTAGGTTTATAAATCATAACAGACTCTTATTAGAAAAGATAACATTAGATGGGTTTACGTTTGAACACATAACAGTACCCAGACAGCACATCTTCCAAACAGGAGGTAGAAGAAATTGCATATTTTGAACGCAGCCACGTAGCTCCTTTAAATTAGTATTTTTGGGTTCCTTAGGGCTTGCTGACAAATAATATGTAAAACGTTACGCAAATAGTCCAGGAATTAATAAATTATACCCAAAATAAAATATTGGGGGTGCCTGACAGCATAAAATCATTTCTGCTCATAAGATTTTTTTTTTAACGTGTTTGAAAAAAATTTACGTTACAGAAATAGCCTACCATGTAAACTCCAAATTGATTGGAGCGCAACAAATGAAAGCCTAACCACGATTGGTCGGGCTATAAATACTATCTTGGTTGTTAGGGGAAACGGGGAAAGGTAACATTTTTTCAAACACTTGTCGAAACGTGGCTCATTGGCCAGTCTCGCTGATATACACACTTGGGAGCGTTAGTTCGAGACCACTTGTTTAAAATAGCTTGATAAAGCATCAGTGCGTTGAAGCCAGCATATATTTGGCTAAATAAAAGCCTGGAAGATAAGCAGAAGGAAATTTGTGCCAGTTTGTGCCAGAATTCATTGCTAATCAACGTATCTGTGTTATTCGTATGAATTGTGGTAAGCTTGAACCATTTAATATCTTTTAATGAAAATTGAATGTGAATTGTTGATTTATGCCTGTATATATATGTGTAGTTCAGTGGCAAACGTGAGGTAAAGCCTAAAATGCTCCAGCCTGAACAGAGGGTGTCGGAGAGAAGTAAAACGGCATGGAATGGCCAAACAGTACACTGACACCTGGATGATTGACTAGAAAGAAATAATGCTGGAAGTGCAGAGGCGTAGTAACCATTAAGGATGGTAATGCTGGTATAAAGTATTTCAGATGAAGCTGACTGTTGGCCTAACGCTCTGAACGCAATGTTTGTGCTGTATTGTGATCAGTGTAAAAGAGAATATAAATTAGTTATGAAGTAGAAGGTACATCCTTCTTGATTTCAGGGACAGTGGTCTTGATGGTACTGAGCAGCATCTGGTCAGAGATTTGCTGAATCCAGAGTCGGACAGCATACTCCTTGGTCTTTTTAGCTATCAGTGAGGTGTCTCCTGAGCCCAGAGGAGAATTCGAGCAGAGGAGTCCTTTCCTGCCGCCATCACTCAAGATAAGCAGAGTTGGCCAGCTGAGCTCAACATTATGTCCCCTCATCTTGAAATAACTTTATAAAAATACTATTCAGAGGGGAATTTACTTGTCTTAAAATCAGGAACTGTGAACATCTCCAATACTGGTCCCTAAAGACAAACTATTGAAGTCATGATGACAAATACCAACAGAGCTTGAACAAAACAAAACCAGTATTACCTCATTTTACTACTACACAACTGACACACATAGAACATTTGTACTAATATATGTCACTACAATATTCATATTAAATACATTCTGTACATAACTTGTAATTTAAATTGATTGTGATTCCTGGTTCCCTTGTAGTTGAATCAGGACACATATTCATTCATGCTAGTAATGAATACATATTGTTATTTGAACCGTTACGAGTGACTTCTTTAAGCTATTCTCATAGAGTGTTATATGTATGTGAGTGTCACAGTGTTGTTAAGAGTAGTGGATTAAATTAAATTGTTTATCTGTCTGTTGTTGTGACTTACACTTCACCATACACATACCCTAGACACATAACGTAGCATCACACTATTCCAGAATAATTCTGACTGAGATATATAGATATGTGGTAGCAAGTAAGGTTATCTATAATACACTACTCTTAATAGATATAGATACCTTCACAGCTGATCTCAGTCAGTACACTAAGTTCCCTATAAGTATTTATAACATCCCACTTCACCACATATATTGGGGTCTCGCTCTTGGGATTTTGAATCTTTAACTATTAAAAATATTGGGGGTAATTCACTTCAGGGAATATAAGAATTAAAAGGTATCCTTGGGTGGAATTAAATAAGGTTGAGCTCACGGTGCCTGTGTTGTCCATTAGAGATTGAATTGTTGGTTAGACATTGTATAAATTTACATAATAGACAATGGCGGACCTGGCCAAATTTCGATCTGCTGCGGTTCAGACTGCAAAAGAGTTAGGATTAGATGGGCAAGTTATGGTTGCCTATGTCACGACGGAATGTGACAAATTTATTGAACGTGAAGAAAGAAGGTTTGAAGCCGAAAGAAAGTTAGAGGCTGACAGGGAAATTAAGAAGTTACAATTTGAAGTTGAGGCTGAGACTAAGAGGTTGCAAGCTGAGGCTGAGACTAAGAGGTTGCAGATTGAGGCTGACAAAGAGGCTAAGAAATTGGAAGCAGAAGAGAAGAAATTAGCTGCAGAAAGGGAAGCCGAGGAAAGAAGACAGGCTGCAGAAAGGGAAGAGAGGAAATTAGCTGCAGAAAGGGAAGCAGAAGATAAAAGATTACAAAGGGAACATGAGTTACGACTAAGGGAGTTTGAGTTTCAAGGCCATGCTCCTGAAAATGGTGCCAGTCCCTTTGCCTCTGATGCTACGGTTACTCAAGGAGCCTCAATCTCAGCTATGAATTTTCATTTAGATCATTTTGTTGAGAAAGACGATGATATTGAGAGCTATATAAATAGGTACGAACTATTAGCTATCACGTATGGGTTAGAGAGAGAAAGGTGGAGCTTAAAGTTATCTCAGGGACTTCGTGGGGCAGCTTATGAAGTTTTTGCAAAAATGAGCAGAGGTGATCAGGAAAATTATGACATGCTAAAGCAGGCTCTTTTGTTAAGGTATGAAAAGAATGCAGAGTTTTACAGGAAAAAATTTAGGAATGCTAAACTACTGTCAGGTGAAACCTATCACCAGTTCTCTGCACGCATAGAGACATACTTGGAGAAATGGACTTCTCTGGGGAAAACCCAAGATCTTAAGGAAATGGTCCTTATAGAGCAACTAAGAGAGTCCATGGCTCCAGACCTGAGAAAGTTTCTCATGGAACAAGGTGCAGAGAGGCTGGGTGAGTTGCTAAATGTTGCTGAAAGGTATCAAGCAGCTCAAGCAGAGGTAACAGGTAATAAAAAGAAACAGGTGGATAACTTTAGGGCACCACAGAACTTTAATAAATTTGATCCTAGGGATCAAAATAAAGGTAAGCACCAATTTGATAGGCCACGGTATGAAAATAAAAATAAAGTCCCACAATTCGATGAAAGGAAATATGATGAAAGAAAATCTTTCAACCAAGGAAAAAGGTGGTGTAAAAATTGTCAGATGGACAATCATGACACTGACCGTTGCAGAAGGAAACCTGTGTATATGGCAACCCTTCAGGTCAGGTCGACCTCAAGACAGGAGGAGGATATTATGTTAGATACCACTCCAGAAGAGATGAGGAAGGCACAGGCTGGGGATAAAACACTCAAGCCTTGTTTCAGAAAATTGTCAACTTGTCATACAACTCCAGGCAAGGGAGATTTTTACATGAAAAACAAGTTGATGTATAGGAAGACTGGAACTAGATCCCATGGTCACGGACAGCTGGTTCTTCCAAAAAGATATAGGACAGAATTAATAAGGAGCCTACATGTGAAACCAGATGGGGACCATGAGAAGATAGGTACCATCATTCAAAAGGTGGCTCACAATTATTATTGGCCCAAAGCAAGATGGGACATTGAGAACTTTGTAGAAAGGTGTAGCATAGCACATGAGGGAACACCCACAAGTGGGAACATGGATCAGGACCTGGACACGCCACGGGGCAAAATTAGGCCTGACAATAAAAAGAAATATAGATTTGATAAAGTGGACCAAATGGAATGGGAAGCCCCTTTTCACGGACAAGCTTCACTTAACTGTTTTACAATGGCCACTATGCGGAGAGTGCAAAAGATGTCTTACCCCAGGATAAGCCGACAATCCCTCAATCGGACTTAAACAAACTGGAGGAAGAGGATGTAGAGAGGAAATCTCTCATCAAGAATTTTAAGAGGGGAGAAAGCCCCAAAAGAAAAATTGGTAGCGGTCGTTTTGTGAATGATAATTCTGGGAGGAAAAATCATCACTATAAAGCTTCAAGTGGAAGAGACCATACCGGTGCATGGACAAATAGGTCCACACAATTAAAGGTCCATATGTAGCTTTGTTAAGAACGTGGACTGATGAAAAGGCAGAGGAAAACATTACATCTTCATACCAATATGTGAATGAGCTGACCACTCGGTTAAAAACTGGCTGGAAACTTGCCAATGAAAATTTGAAACAAGCCAGGAAGAAACATGCTGCCTATTATAACAGGAAGGCGAAAGACAGAAATTTGGCTGTGGGAGAGAAAGTACTGCTTCTTTTGCCTGGGAGTCAGAATAAGTTACAAATTGGATGGCAGGGTCCATATACAGTTCTAGAGAAGGTGTCTAGAACAAATTATAAGATAGATAAGAAGGGGAAAGAAAAAATCTATCATGTGAATCTCCTGAAGAAATATTTGGAAAGAGAACATCAGGAAGAGACACACTTGTTGACCTTGTCCATCGCCATGGAGATGAAAAAGGAACCACTTTCATCATTTGAATATCCATTACACCCCTGTGAGACAGCAGCACAGGTGAAAATCAGTACACATTTAACGAAAACTCAGAAAGAGAGAGTGCAACAGGTTCTAAATAATCATGCAGAGGTGTTAACAGACCGACCAGGGCATACAAACCTATTGGAATATGATATGAAACTCATAGACTCCACACCTGTCTGTATGAAACCATATTCGATTCCGTTTGCTAAGGAAAAAGCTTTGAAGGAAGAGATAGACTATCTATTGAAGGAAGGAATTATTTCGCACAGTGAGTCTTCGTATAGTTCCGGTGTTGTACTTTTAAGGAAGCCCTCTGGAGAACATAGACTCTGTATAGATTACAGGAGACTGAATGCTATTACAGAAGGACAGGTGGATCCATTGCCGGATACAAATCAGCTGTTTGCCAGGCTAAATAAAGCTAAATATTTCTCAAAAGTGGATCTGAGTAAAGGATACTATCAGATTCCAGTAAAGCCTGAGGTTAGACCATACCTAGCTTTTAGTACCTCAGAAGGACACTATGAGTTTAATAGATTGCCATTTGGATTGAAGAATGCACCTAGTGTCTTCTCTAGAATGATGAGAAAATTATTGGATCCTCTGAATAATCCCTGTATAACAAATTTTATGGATGATATCCTTATAGCAACAGAAACATTTGAGGAACACATTGACTCTCTGAACATGCTGTTTGATCGACTTAGGGAGGCAAATTTAACAGCCCGACCAACCAAATGTTGCGTTGGATGTAAAGAATTGGAATTTTTGGGACACACAGTTTATCAGGGAAACATGACCCCTGACCCAAAGAATTTAGAGAAACTACAGAAAGCCCCGAGACCACAAACCAAGAAGGACGTGAGATCCTTTGTCTCATTATGTGGTTTCTACCAGAAGTATATCAAAAACTTTAATTCCATATGTGCACCTTTAACGGAATTGACACGTAAAGGACTTCCAGATCGCATTACATGGACACCACAATGTGAAATGACTTACCAAGAATTGAAGGAAAAGCTCACAAGTAAACCCATTTTGAAATTACCTGACTTAAGTCAAGAATTCATAGTAAGGACGGATGCAAGTAATATTGGGTTAGGTGCAACTTTACTACAGAAATCAGATGCATTGGATGGGGAATTAAGCCCAGTGGCATATGCTAGCAGAAAGTTGAATAAAGCTGAAATCAACTACTCAACTAGCGAAAAAGAATGTCTTGCAGTAATATGGGCAATAAAGAAATTCAATATTTATCTATATGGGAAGGCATTTAAGTTGCAAACTGACCACAAACCTTTATCGTTTTTAGCACAGGCTAAGCATGAGAACTCTAGGTTACTCCGATGGTCTTTGCTTCTGGCTCCATATAATTTTAGCATTGAATATATATCTGGAAAAACCAATCTGGGAGCGGATTTTTTAAGCCGCCATCCGTGTGATGAGAATCACCGTAAACCCCAGAAATAATAATAAATTTCTATATGTGTATATAGAATAAAGGACTGACATATAATGTCTGTTTTAAGAGGGGAGGTGTCATGAAATATTCTAATCCACATATATAAATTATTAGGTAAATATGAAGCCTAACAAATAAAATTAATAAAGAGAAGAGCAATGGTAAAATAACAGTGCTGTCACAAGGAATGTACTCGAAATCCCCCTTGTTTTCTGCTTCGTCTGCAAATTGTAACGCTTTCATGTTGATAGTAAAAGCTTACTGTATATTACCCGCCTTCTTCAATGAAACGTGTGCTGCATTTCTAAGAAAAACATTGAGAGACTGCGTAATGACCTAAATTAATCCTAACATTAATTATATTACGTTACCAAAACGAACGAACAGATGGACAAAAGGATAGCGAGAGGGGAGGGCTGAAAATCAGGAACGCATGCAACACGCGACGCGCGATATACAAATGCTGGCATCACGCGTGTAAGTCTACAAGCACTAACTTTTTCAGACGGACAGTGATAAAATACACTACCCTTTCCCAGAGTTAGGTTTATAAATCATAACAGACTCTTATTAGAAAAGACAACATTAGATGGGTTTACGTTTGAACACATAACAGTACCCAGACAGCACATCTTCCAAACAGGAGGTAGAAGAAATTGCATATTTTGAACGCAGCCACGTAGCTCCTTTAAATTAGTATTTTTGGGTTCCTTAGGGCTTGCTGACAAATAATATGTAAAACGTTACGCAAATAGTCCAGGAATTAATAAATTATACCCAAAATAAAATATTGGGGGTGCCTGACAGCATAAAATCATTTCTGCTCATAAGATTTTTTTTTTAACGTGTTTGAAAAAAATTTACGTTACAGAAATAGCCTACCATGTAAACTCCAAATTGATTGGAGCGCAACAAATGAAAGCCTAACCACGATTGGTCGGGCTATAAATACTATCTTGGTTGTTAGGGGAAACGGGGAAAGGTAACATTTTTTCAAACACTTGTCGAAACGTGGCTCATTGGCCAGTCTCGCTGATATACACACTTGGGAGCGTTAGTTCGAGACCACTTGTTTAAAATAGCTTGATAAAGCATCAGTGCGTTGAAGCCAGCATATATTTGGCTAAATAAAAGCCTGGAAGATAAGCAGAAGGAAATTTGTGCCAGTTTGTGCCAGAATTCATTGCTAATCAACGTATCTGTGTTATTCGTATGAATTGTGGTAAGCTTGAACCATTTAATATCTTTTAATGAAAATTGAATGTGAATTGTTGATTTATGCCTGTATATATATGTGTAGTTCAGTGGCCAACGTGAGGTAAAGCCTGTAATGCTCCAGCCTGAACAGAGGGTGTCGGAGAGAAGTAAAACGGCATGGAATGGCCAAACAGTACACTGACACCTGGATGATTGACTAGAAATAAATAATGCTGGAAGTGCAGAGGCGTAGTAACCATTAAGGATGGTAATGCTGGTATAAAGTATTTCAGATGAAGCTGACTGTTGGCCTAACGCTCTGAACGCAATGTTTGTGCTGTATTGTGATCAGTGTAAAAGAGAATATAAATTAGTTATGAAGTAGAAGGTACATCCTTCTTGATTTCAGGGACAGTGGTCTTGATGGTACTGAGCAGCATCTGGTCAGAGATTTGCTGAATCCAGAGTCGGACAGCATACTCCTTGGTCTTTTTAGCTATCAGTGAGGTGTCTCCAGAGCCCAGAGGAGAATTCGAGCAGAGGAGTCCTTTCCTGCCGCCATCACGCCAGATAAGCTACTTGGCCAGCTGAGCTCAACATTATGTCCCCTCATCTTGAGATAACTTTATAAAAATACTATTCAGAGGGGAATTTACTTGTCTTAAAATCAGGAACTGTGAACATCTCCAATACTGGTCCCTAAAGACAAACTATTGAAGTCATGATGACAAATACCAACAGAGCTTGAACAAAACAAAACCAGTATTACCTCATTTTACTACTACACAACTGACACACATAGAACATTTGTACTAATATATGTCACTACAATATTCATATTAAATACATTCTGTACATAACTTGTAATTTAAATTGATTGTGATTCCTGGTTCCCTTGTAGTTGAATCAGGACACATATTCATTCATGCTAGTAATGAATACATATTGTTATTTGAACCGTTACGAGTGACTTCTTTAAGCTATTCTCATAGAGTGTTATATGTATGTGAGTGTCACAGTGTTGTTAAGAGTAGTGGATTAAATTAAATTGTTTATCTGTCTGTTGTTGTGACTTACACTTCACCATACACATACCCTAGACACATAACGTAGCATCACACTATTCCAGAATAATTCTGACTGAGATATATAGATATGTGGTAGCAAGTAAGGTTATCTATAATACACTACTCTTAATAGATATAGATACCTTCACAGCTGATCTCAGTCAGTACACTAAGTTCCCTATAAGTATTTATAACATCCCACTTCACCACAGGTCTAAACCCTGACTATCAATTAGCAAGCCATTGTTAACTAGGTGTTGTAGTGTTATTTTATGTATGTGTTTTTCTAGTGGTTTGGATAGTGATGATATTAAGGAGATTGGCCTATAGTTACCAAGGTTATTATTGTCGGAAGAGCCAAAAGAGACGACCTTTACATCAAGCAAACAATAAAATTACACTACCGTTATACAAAACAGTTATGTTCCTCTATGGGATTTAAATTATGGTAATCATTGCTATGATAGTTTAGAGCTGTCTTTAACCATAAAAGTCCTTCCACTCTATCAGTTATCAGCATGCGCCCGCATAGGCTAATATATTTTGTACACCCATGTGTACCTGTCAGTAAATGGTCTGACAGCAAAAATCTACTCTTCTTCCAAGTAAACATACACGAAACCTAACCCTGTAGTTACAGCTGACTGGATATGTTATTCATCTTACAACATTAAGTGAATTTAAATAAAATACAGATTACAGCATTTGACATTACAAAAATAAATCGTATGTCCCCCTGGGGAAATATATTAACATTCCACAAATGAATACATAGAAAATGCAATGTTCTTGCTATAATAATACAGTTGTGACTGAATCATAAGATAAAATGTTTTCTATGGCTGGTGACTGCTTTCTGTGAAAGTATGACTAGTGTCTAGCTACACAAATCGGCATATCAAATTTCACACCCAACCACTAGAAGATTCTATCAAAAAGGAATGTGACTATCTCCCATAATTCAGAGTTATAGCGCCTGCATCTCACTGTTAAGTTTTAAGTGAAAAATCCACACCTCTGACATTTCCTTACAGTAATGACAGTTATTTTTGCCGACTCTTAACCCATGGCAAGCGTCTGTACTACTGATTCTACGCCTAGTGAGTATCTGTTATCGTAAGTTTATCATTTAACCCATTATAAACTATAACTCCTTTTCATACTCCTCATGGACGATGTCATTAAGGCATGTAAGGAGAGAACAAGAAAGTATTCAGTGGGGTACTGGAAGATGAGACAGGTCTGTATTTCGGAGCTGGCATTTGCTGATGATGTTGCCCTGATTGCTAAATCAGAGGCACATCTCCAATTCAACCTGCAAGTCTGGAAGGAAGAGCTGGAGAAGAGAGGGATGGTCATAAGCAGCTCTAAAACAAAATCCATGGTGATATCACGAGAAGTAAGAAGACATCAGATTAAGCTGGGAGAACAGGTCCTGGAGCAGGTAGACCACTTTAAATACCTCGGAGCTATTATTGACCGAAAGGGAGGCATCAAAGAAGAGTTGGCCACTCGAAAAGCAGCAGCTGGGAGACTTTTTCAGGCCATAAATCGAGGATTCCTCAGCAAGAGAGAGGTTGGTAAGAAAACGAAGATGGCTGTATACCGCTCCACCTATGTCCCAGTCTTGACACATGGATGCGAGTCATGGGCAATGACTACAACCCACAAAAGCCCGATCCAAACCTCAGAAATGAGGTATCTGAGGAAGGTGGTTGAAGTAACAAGAAGAGACATGGTACGCAACCAGACGATACGTCAAGGCCTTAAATCCCACCCCCTGCAGACCCAAGTAGAACAGTCCCAACTAAGATGGTTTGGCCATGTCTGCAGAATGGGAGAAGATCGGCTACCACGACAAGCATGGGAAACAAAGAGCCAAGGATCCAGACCCCCAGGACGACCCAGAGTCCGCTGGGAGGACAACATTAGACAATCTTTGAAGGACCGAGGACTAGAATGGAACCAGGCCAGGAGGAAATCAGCCGATAGGATAGTCTGGCGCTCTCTCTTCCAAACCTCTACACCTCACGGTAGAAGGGGAACGACTAAGTAAGTAAGTAAGTATAAACTATAACTGCTTAAACACCACTTAACTAAGGCGGTAGACAGCGCTACATTATCACTGAATAAAATTACTGGGAGAAATCCTCAAAAATGAATTCAATTCACATTCCTATCAGATATATGTAAAAAAAAAACTAACATGAATGTACATATAGATGTCTACTCACCCCGACAAATGCCGAAAACATAGGCAAATAACATTTAGTTCTGTGTTAACGTTTGCCTTATTCTCATAATGGTCATCCCGGGCAGGAAATATTTTACGAGTGTGTTTGACTGATTAAACTCTCTAGATTTATAGTCTACAAATGAACACCTGGTATGCCTTGTTTCTACAGATGTTTGGCGTATAACGTAATCAAGAGTAAGACAAAGGTTATTCTAGAAGTATACATCAGAAGCCACGACCGCGAGAAGATTTCCCCAGATAGACAAATGCATAATATTATGAGCGCTCGCTGCGTTCGTCTAAGGGGCAAAACCACAGAGACCGACCGCGGGTTTATCTTCCCTGAATCGAAGATGAAACGGTTACCCAGGCCTCAAAGGGTACCACCCGCTAACAGACCGTTTCTTCACAGAAACCCTCTCGGCTCGTGATCAAACGCTTTGAGCGCAAGAGATATTCCCCTGGTCAGCCAAACACCAGGTGCGCTGACGTAACATTATCGTTATCTGACCGCTGAAGGCCAGAACGTAAACAAACCGCGGGGTGGGGTCTGACAAGGGGAAAAATGGGTCCCGAAGGTAGAATCAAAAGAAAGAAAATACAAAATGTAGAGGAAACCAGAACATTAAAAGAGTAATAAAATTGAGACGAGATGGAAAGACAAATTATCAGTCAACGTGACAAGTTAGCCCCCTTTTTAAAAGTTCGTGAACCACGGACTAGAGGACAGTAATTTATCTGTTCCATAGACGTCCGTTATATGTCCTTGGAACATCCTATACTCATAAGCCAAATTCGTATCCAACTCCTGTCTGTCTGTCCGTATTGCTCCGAGTTCATTTCTTTTCTTCCCTCTGTCTAATAGACGTTCGGCGAATGGGATTTTGCGAGGCCACTCGGTACTGACGTAAATCCTTTCCCTGTGAACCTGACCTTGGTTACACAGTTCGCTCCGCCTATTTATCGTCCGGAAAATTATCCGCACCTGTTGTGAGTTTCGGCCCCGCCTGAACTCACTGGCCACTGCATAGCCTGTTACATACAGTGAAATTATTGCTGGACTCGGGGTGTTTACGTTTCCCTCTGGGTTTACGTGTCCCGCGCGTGAACTTTAATGACCTGAGATAGCTGCAGCCTATCAGAATTTTCCGCGCGCGTGTAACCTGAGTCGGCAAATGAAGCCGTTTGCTGGCCGAAGAAACGCTAGCATATTTCTTCTTCCTCTCCACACCTACTCCCCTGTTTCGGTGGGAGCGTTGATCAATCTTCAGACCTGTGCCGTCTAAAGGCGGGTCTGGAACTTTCCTTGCCTTGCCTCTCACAATTCTGGCTTGGTCAACGGAAAAGATCAAGTTGCTCGGTAATGGCCTGGCGTAGGCGATTACTTTGCTGTCCATCAGTGGATTGAGACCACTGGACTAATGCGATTACAATGAGAGAGCTCTGATGCCTGAACCGCAGAGTCTTCAATCGCATTCGGGGGTTCTACTGAATCATAACAGATCTCAGTAGCTTCTATCTTTGGAGAAAGATAGGTATTATCTGCGAGTTGCAGAATTTGTTGAGTCGCTTTACCGTTACTAACATGAAGTGAGCCAAAGCTCTCAACAATAGCTCCTTGTAAAGTAGTAAGGCAGCTTTTCTCACTGTCTTCTGCCCTGAGAAGTATGAGAGACTCATATGGAGTACCAGGGATCCCTTCGCCCGAAACCCTGTGTCCACCAGAAACGTCAACTTTGCCCTCCCCGGAGGAAGTTACTGGCGTCAGTTGGGCTCCGCAGTCTGCATGCAAAGGACTGGACGGTTTGAGATCCCGTTAGATCGCGAAGTGCCCGAGATAAAACTCTCGGTGTGTTTTCCCAAAGTTCCTTGGAACAGTTTGGAAGCTTTTACCCTTTTAGCAGGCGCCTCGTTCTTGCACCTTTGCAGCTCAGGGTGATGAGAGGAGCGGCACCTCCTTTCTCCGATCGTTGAGTTGGAGGGATACGCCTCTGCATATGGTTTTTCGCTGTCCGGCCGGGAATCTTGCGAAATATGACGTGATAGGGTGTGGCTCCCTTTTCTCGACGTCACATGTCGGTTAGGTGGTGCTCGGTCTGGAGCGTGAGAGGTTCGGGGTTCACCGCTTGCCAGACGGTAACAATCCGTCTTATAATGCTTGTTAGCACCTCTCTCACCTTTGTGCAGTTTCCACGCCTGGGAACGTTTCGTACTTTTTCCCGTGGTTTTAGGTCTGCTGTCCCGACATAAATTCTTTCCTTTTTCGGGCTTCGGATCCAAGTCCAAAGGAAAGTCGATTTTCTGGAGTTGGGGCACGGTTTTAGCAGGCAAGTTATCTGTCAGGGGCGGAAGGTTTACAGGGGCGTTGTCCGACAAGGGCGCAATCGAAGGGGAACTAGAGTGACTACATTTAGTATCTGTTTCCATCCTCCGGGTTTGGCTATCCAGTTCATTCATTCTGATTTGGTGTAGCCTGTCCCCTTCTTGTCGCTCCATCTCCCATTTCTTGTCCCTTTCTTGTTGCTCCATCTCCCATTTCTTTTGCCTTTCTTGTCGCTTTGTTTCCAATTGCTTCTCCTCTTCTATCGCTTCTTCTACGTACTTTCGGGTGAATGCTTCGCTCTCCCCAGTTTGTTTACAGGATCATGCCAAGATTAAACGGCTGTTAAACCAGTCGTCTACTTCGTATTGATCCTGCAGGCTTACTGCAAATTCTAGAAAGGGCTGGATTTCGCTATCGTGGTACTCCATGTCCGTAGCTACCTCAAGGGCCATCCTATGCACTTTAACTAGATCGGCCATTATATCAGGGTAAGCAAACACTATAGAAGAATAAACCTAGAGATATATGTTTGTGACAAGCAAAAACCCCCAAAACTCAAAAAAATGTAAGTGATGTAAAACTTTTTATCATCACTCCACCCCACTTCTGTCAGTACTTAGCTAATGAAAGGATTGGTTACTATCATCCGAATGAACACCCTCCCTTGGTACAGATGCAAGCTAGTAACTGACTATCTGTAGCTTCTTATCTCAGATTAAAGAGCTACTCCTGAAAAAAATATTTAACCCTTAAAAAATTTTTTTTCTGACTTTTCCAACAATTGTCGTCAGATTTTCAAACCCAAAACTCAGCAGTGATACTAGCAACCTTAACCAGCTGTCTCATGTGTAGCATGAACAATAAATGTAACTTGATATTTATGATTGCTGTGGAGAAAAAGCGCTGTATAGACTTCCTCCAAAAAAAAGGTAGTCTAGGGATAGCAATTCCTATTATCTGCAGAACACTAAACTCAAAGAATAAAGATAGAATCTTGTGAGAGAATCATACCAGACTAGATTACACATAGATAAGGTGTAAATAGGAGATGGACTTGAGACAAACCTGGAAGAAGATTTATTAAAGTTATCTCTCTCTCCAAGCCTCAACACACTTTCATAGTCTAAGCACCTACCGCTTTCTCTCTCTCTCTCTCTCTCTCTCTCTCTCTCTCTCTCTCTTTTCTCTTATAAAAAATAGAGACTATAGTAAAGAGCTAAAACATGTAAATTATGGATGAAAGGGTCGTGAACAGCGCATTAATAAATGAGTAAAATTTATTAAAGAAAAGATGTATGAAAATCATGCATATCAGCACACAAACAACATCAATAATCAGCAATAATCAGCAATAATCACAAATATGAAAATACACACCAACGAACAAACAGACCACCAACATAAAAACCTGTAGAAACACAGAGAAATAAAATAAACAGAATGTCAGTCCGTCCGCTTTCGTGGGACCAAATACAATAGTTCTAGAAAGTGTCTTACATGTAGGTATCCTTCAAGGTGATGGAATAACATACATAACTTTCGTTGTAGGTGCTATCATTGGTGACCCCTAATTGCGCGAGGTGGACTGGAAGACCCTGTCTATCTCCGGTTTACCAAATGAATAAACTGAGTGTCAGTCTGTCCGCTTTCGTGGGACCAAAGGCGCTAGCTCCAGAAAGTGTCTTGCGTGTAGATATCCTTCAAGGTGATGGAATAAACTGCATAACTTTCCTTGTCGGTGCTAACTTTGGTGACCCCTAATTGCGTGAGGGGGACTGGAACTCTGTCTCTCTGGCTGACCGCTGATAAGTGCGAGGTTTTTCATAACCCAGAACTACACATAAGACGAAGTTACTTGAGGACAAACGGTCCCTTTGCGCTCTTATCCGGCGCTGGAATCTTGCGTACTTGGTAGTAAATCCGGTTTGGGCTGGTCTGAACTGTGATTTGACTGAGTGCTCCGTTTAAGCACACAAAGGCTGGTGATTTTAAATTCTGCTATAGACGCTGGGCTGCTAGATATCGGGAAGCCGCAATGCTCTGACTGGTAATCCAATAGGCGAGTAGGAAACTGCTACTGCAACAGATGATTTCAGATTTTGCGTTGGTTCGTTTCATACTGCGTGAGCTTAATTTCCCTTTAGAGAGAATGGCGTTGACAAAAAAGGGTTTTGTTTCAGGTATTTGAGGTGACAACTCGTGAGGCTAGATGTACTCAGAAACCCTCTAGAACGAAGAGACTGTGAAGTTCTTCGCCTGACTGGAGACTTGACTCTGGCAATTAGGTATCCCTGAAAACTGAGACCAAAAGAGACGACCTTTACAATCAAGCAAACAATAAAATTACACTACCGTTATACAAAACAGTTATGTTCCTCTATGGGATTAAAGTTATGGTAATCATTGCTATGATAGTTTAGGGCTGTCTTTAACCATAAAAGTCTCCTGTTCCTTCCACTCTATCAGTTATCAGCATGCGCCCGCATAGGCTAATATATTTTGTACACCCATGTGTACCTGTCAGTAAATGGTCTGACAGCAAAAATCTACTCGTCTTCTTCCAAGTAAACATACACGAAACCTAACCCTGTAGTTACAGCTGACTGGATATGTTATTCATCTTACAACATTAAGTGAATTTACATAAAATACAGATTACAGCATTTGACATTACAAAAATAAATCGTATGTCCCCCTTGGGAAATACGAGGTGTGTTCAAATGAAACCCGTCCCAGTGGCTTTATAACAAATATATGTAAGGTACATCAGCAGGAGTAGTAGAATTAAATACAGCAATTGTTATGAAGCAAGTATTCACTGGGGTTCTTTAGAAATAGTCACCATAGGCATTCAGACACGCATCCCACTGCTTGGGTAGACGGCGGATGCCGTCCGAGAAAAATGACTTTGGTTGCTTATTGAACCATTTGGTCACAGAGGCCCTGACGTCTGCATCGGAGTCGAATCGTTGACCTTTAGAGGTTTTTTTAAGGGTCCGAACAAATGAAAGTCACATGGTGACAGATCGGGGCTGTAGGGTGGGTGTGACAGAACTTTCCACCTTTTCCTTGCTAACGCTTCCTGCACAATGTTCGCAACATGTGGACGAGCATTGTCGTGCAACAGAATCACACCACGCGAAAGCATGCCGGGTCGTTTATTCTTGATGGCTGTATGCAGGTTGTCTTGTGTGTCTTTGTAGCGGATGGCATTGATGTTTACGCCAGGCTCTTTAAAGTCTACCAATAGAAGCCCTTCATGGTCAAAAAATGCGGTCAGCATAACCTTACCGGCGGAAATCTGTGACTTGAATTTTTTTGGGTTTTGGTGATCCGGGATGTTTCCATTGCATGCTCGCTAATTTACTGCACGGCTCAAAGTGGTGGCACCACGACTCATCGCCTGCCACTATGCGCAACAGAAATGCATCACCCTCCTCTTCGTAACGCAGCAGGTGGTTCAAATTCCACCCCATGCGTTCTTCCTTATAGTGATCGGTCATCATCCGTGGGACCCATTGTGAACACACCTTTCGATACTTCAGTTTCTTCCTAACCACCATTTAAACTGTCCCAAGAGACACAGCGAATTCCTCTGCTAGCGAACGTAAGCTCCGACGACGGTCCACCCGTATTGCTGCATCAATATCGGCGATGGCTTCTTCTGTTGCAACAATATGCACCTGACCTGGTCGCGGAAGATCTTTCGTTAACTGACGTCCTTCTCGAAACATTCGTGCCCAGTATTTCACTGTAGTCTTAGAAACACTTTTGTCACCATACACTGCTTTCATTCGGCTATGAATGTCGACTGGTTGACATCCTACGGCAGTTAGGAACTGAATCACCTTTCGCTGATCGACCTTGGACGGATTCCTTATCACACCGGCCATTATTTTAACGATCTGCAGCACAACCAATGAATACTAGGAGAATGAACACTTACATACTTGTACATTCGTATGTGCTTATTACGTCAGATGTGACGTCATCATGCTCCTCCTACGAATGTCCACTTGGCGCAGCACGGTCGGGTTTCATTTGAACACGCCTCGTATATTAACATTCCACAAATGAATACATAGAAAATGCAATGTTCTTGCTATAATAGTACAGTTGTGACTGAATCATAAGATAAAATGTTTTCTATGGCTGGTGACTGCTTTCTGTGAAAGTATGACTAGTGTCTAGCTACACAAATCGGCATATCAAATTTCACACCCAACCACTAGAAGTTTCTATCCAAAAGGATTGTGACTATCTCCCATAATTCAGAGTTATAGCGTCTGCATCTCATTATTAAGTTTTAGGTGAAAAATCCACACCTCTGACATTTCCTTACACTAATGACAGTTATTTTTGCCGACTCTTAACCCGTGGCAAGCGTCTGTACTACTGATTCTACGCCTAGTGAGTATCTGGTATCGTAAGTTTATCATTTAACCCATTATAAACTATAACTGCTTAAACACCACTTAACTAAGGCGGTAGACAGCGCTACATTATCACTGAATAAAATTACTGGGAGAAATCCTCAAAAATGAATTCAAGTCACATTCCTATCAGATATATGTAAAACAACTAACATGAATATAGATATAGATGTCTACTCACCCCGACAAATGCCGAAAACATAGGCAAATAACATTTAGTTCTGTGTTAACGTTTGCCTTATTCTCATAATGGTCATCCCGAGCAGGAAATATTTTACGAGTGTGTTTGACTGATTAAACTCTCTAGATTTATAGTCTACAAATGAACACCTGGCATACCTTGTTTCTACAGATGTTCGGCGTATAACTAATCAAGAGTAAGACAAAGGTTATTCTAGAAGTATACATCAGAAGCCACGACCGCGAGAAGATTTCCCCAGATAGACAAATGCATAATATTATGAGAGCTCGCTGCGTTCGTCTAAGGGGCAAAACCACAGAGACCGACCGCGGGTTTATCTCCCCTGAATCGAAGATGAAACGGTTACCCAGGCCTCAAAGGGTACCACCCGCTAACAGACCGTTTCTTCACAGAAACCCTCTCGGCTCGTGATCAAACGCTTTGAGCGCAAGAGATATTCCCCTGGTCAGCCAAACACCAGGTGCGCTGACGTAACATTATCGTTAGCTGACCGCTGAAGGCCAGAACGTAAACAAACCGCGGGGTGGGGTCTGACAAGGGGGAATATGGGTAACGAAGGTAGAATCAAAAGAAAGAAAATACAAAATGTAGAGGAAACCAGAACATTAAAAGAGTAATAAAATTGGGACGAGATGCAAAGACAAATTATCAGTCAACGTGACAGAGCTGTTTATTCAAAAAGCATGAAATTTATACACAATATACATGGATATGTCATGTAAACATCGGTATTATTTAACATAATCCCCATCAACTTGTACGGCTTTATGCCAGCGCGAAACAAGTGCATGTATTCCTAGCCCGTACCAGATTTTGTCTTGATCATGTAGCCATTTCTTCGCTGCAGGAATTACTCCATCATCTTCAAACCTTGTCCCACGCAGTGCATCTTTAAGTGGACCAAATAGATGAAATTCAGAGGGTGCCAAATCGGGACTATAGGGTGGATGGGGTAGTACAGTTCAACCCAATTTGGTGATTGCTTCCCGTGTTGCCAGACTTGTGTGAGGTCGCGCATTGTCGTGAAGGAGAAGCAGGTCTGTTGGATTCTTGTGCGGCCGAACTCTGCGAAACGTTGAGTTTTTTCAATGTCTTAATGTAAGCTTGCGAATTAATTGTCTCTTCTCTTGGCATAACGTCCACAAGAATCACACCTTCAATGTCCCAAAAGACAGTGATCATAACCTTTCCAGCTAAAGGAATTGTCTTGAATATCTTTTTTCGTGGTGATTGCGGATGGTGCCACTCCATTGACTGTCTTTTTGTCTCAGGTTCAAAATGATGTGCCCAGGTTTCGTCACCTGTAACGATCTTAGCCAAAAAGTTCTTTCCATCAGCATTGAAACGTACCAACAATTCAGAAGAAATTGCTTTCCTTTGAAATCGGTGGTCATTTGTGAGACTTCGAGGAACCCATCTTGCGCAAACCTTAGAAAATCCGAGAGTTTTTATAACTGCATTTGCACTACCAATGCTGACTGACAGCTGTAAGGCCAATTGTTGAGTAGTGATTCGCCTATCAGTAAGAATAATGCCCTCAGCGCATTTTAACATTTCTGCGCTGGTGGCTGTGGCAGGACGTCCACAGCGCGGCCGATCAAGCAGCTCCGTATCTCCACTTCCTGATTCTTTGATTCTCTGAACCCAGCGACTGACTGTACTCCTGTCGACTGCAAAACGTCCATACACATCACATAGACGCTTGTGAATATTCACAACAGTTTCCTTCTCTGCAACGTGAAATTCTATCACAATTCGCTGCTTATAACGCAAGATGCTAACACGCTCCATTTCAACGGTTTAGGGCAGCCGTATTATTTGGCCGGTTGCGGTGCAATTTGGTGCACACAATTGGCACTTGCCATATTTGAAGTGTGCAAAATGTCATGCTTTTATCTTCATTATTAGCTGAGAAAAACGATGTGGTGCATTACTTTCTGAACGCCCCTCGTATATATATATATATATATATATATATATATATATATATATATATATATATATATATATATATATATATATATATATATATAGTTATTGAATCGACCTCACTGCACTCCGGGCAAACCTATAGGTGCTCAGTCTCCCTCATCAAATGTCGAAGAGTATGAATGCTAATTGTACCTGTAGCACGCTGGTTGTACATGCGACGGATGCATGCTCTCTCGCGTCCATTTTGCTAGTCCCACGTTTGATGCCAAACTCCAACAGCCTCAGCCTTGTTGATTCATCCATTGCAGTGTCATTATCCAGCAGGCGATCATTAATAGCCCTTAGTATCTCTCTCTTATCCATGTCCAGTGTCCCCAATATGGGTGCTCTCGAGGCCAGTCTGTCAGCTCTCTCATTGCCACGTACCCTTGCATGACCAGGACAGTAGATCGACACCAGCTCTTCAAGACTTGAGGATTCTATTGATGTTTTCCATTCCTGCCGCAGCAATCAGTTCTGAACTTTCCGAAGCATGGCTTGAGAGTCTGACAATATAACTGCCCTGGTTGATGGACTTTCAGATAACCACCTCAGTGCCGCAGTAACTGCCTTTACCTCCATTCTCATGCTGGAGGTTATTGTCATCTAGGCTCCACTCGGTTCAGCGACGACCCTGCCCTTTATTCTTGCAGAGAAGCCCCATCCTGATTTCACACCACGAATACAGACCCATCAGTGTACACAATGGCGTTATAATCTCTATCTCTCTCTCAAGTATATATATATATATATATATATATATATATATATATATATATATATATATATATATATATATATATATGTATATATATATATATATATATGCAAACATACCTACGTATGAAAGCTATTACACAGTCCTACCAAAAAAAATTTTTTTTTTTGGTGCCAAACATTTTACTCTTGATTGTACATAAATGAGGCCTGCTCAATCCAAATATCACATTTACTTGTCTGTAGCAGCTCTAGTTTTTGAGATACAGACATTTTTGTATTTCATTAATACAGGGTGACCAAAAAAAAAAAAAACGGGCCCGCGCGCGCACGTTTTGTGCGCGCGGGCCCGTTTTTTTGGGTCACCCTGTATTATTACAATATTTTCTATATAAGGCTATGTAAAAAAAACTATTGCTGTCTAGTCCTTTACAAAAGAAAACTGCTTGTTTACTCTCAGTTTCAGTTTTTCAAGAATCTTCCCAGGATTGCCTTTTTTTAGATTTTAAGCTACTGCATGCATGTTAGTATGCTACTTATTTTATTACACTTCTAACAGAGAATGGCATCATC
Source organism: Oreohelix idahoensis (assembly GCA_024509875.1). Lineage (NCBI taxonomy): Eukaryota > Metazoa > Mollusca > Gastropoda > Stylommatophora > Oreohelicidae > Oreohelix > Oreohelix idahoensis. The sequence goes on along the minus strand of JAMPIV010019173.1, from coordinate 221,164 downwards.
TTCAAGAAGAGCATGTTTTCTTTCACCGCATTTATTTTGTTATAATTGTGGAGAGTACACTTTCAAAGAAGAACATAGGAAGCATATTATTGTTTTTGGGAAAAAGGCATGCTTTGCTTACTTTAAAGTAAAACTAGGTGACCAGGACAAGTCTTGGGCTCCTCATATTGTTTGCAAAACATGTGTTGAACACCTGCGACAGTGGACTTGTGGGAAAAGAAAATGTTTAAAATTTGGAATTCCAATGGTTTGGAGAGAGCCCAAGAACCACTATGATGACTGTTATTTCTGTGTTGTGAATATTAAGGGAATTAATGGAAAAATCACAAAAAGTGGAAATATCCAGATTCAGATTCTGCTAGGCAACCTGTTCCACACGGAGATGATATACCAATTCCAACTTTCAGTCAGATTTCGGATTCCCTGCTAGAAGATGAGACAGCAATGGCATGTGGAACGACAAGTGACAGTGATAGTGATTTCGAAGATGAATTTTCAGATGCTCAACGATTCGACGAGCTTGAACTAAATGATCTAATCCGAGATCTATATCTCTCCAAAGAATCTTCAGAACTTTTGGCTTCAAGATTGAAAGAAAAAAAATTACTGACTGCTGAAACAAAGGTTACATTTTATCGCAGCAGAGAGCAAGGTTTTATTCCATTCTTTTGTAAAGAAAACAGCCTTGTGTTTTGTACTAATGTAGGAGGTCTTGTTAACAAAATGGGTTAAGTTATACACCAGATGAGTGGCGACTTTTCATTGACAGCTCTAAAAGAAGTTTGAAGGGTGTTCTCTTACACAATGGTAACAAATATGGCTCAACTCCAATAGCTCATTCTACTACAATGAAGGAGGAGTAAGCTAGAATAAGCACAGTTCTGGAAAAATTGAAGTATTTAGAACATAACTGGATGGTTTGTGCAGATCTTAAAATGATGAACTTCTTGCTTGGCCAGCAAATGGGATTCACCAAATATCCATGTTTTATATGTTTGTGGGATAGCAGGGCAAAAGATATGCACTGGACAAAGAAACAGTGGCCGTTGAGGGATGAATTTAAAGTTGGAGAAAAAAATATTGTCAATAAGCCTCTCATTGATCGAAAAAGAGTTCTACTGCCACCATTACATATAAAGCTTGGCTTGATGAAGCAATTTGTTAAGGCACTGAACAAAGGTGGTACCTGTTTTAATTACTTATGCAGAAAGTTTCCAGAATTGAGCATAGATAAACTTAAAGTTGGAATTTTTGATGGACCTCAAATTAGAAAGTTAATAAACGATCCAAATTTTATTGATTCCATGAACAAAACAGAGTCCACAGCCTGGTCATCATTTGTTTTAGTTGTGGAAAACTTTCTGGGTAACTTTAAAGCAGACAATTATTCTGAATTAGTTGGAAACATGCTGTCGAGTTTTTGTGAACTTGGATGCAACATGAGCATAAAATTGCACTACCTCCATAACCATTTACATTTATTTCCGGAGAATCTTGGCGACTTTAGTGAGGAGCAAGGTGAAAGATTTCACCAAGATATAAAAACAATGGAAGAGAGATACCAGGGACTTTGGGATGCCCACATGATGGCAGATTACTGTTGGACCCTTAAGCGTGACTGTCCGGGCATATCACATTCCAGGAAGTCCTCGAAAAGATCCTTTTTGCGTGTTGACTAAACAAGTGCTAGTGATAAAGTTTTATTACATTTTTGGTAATATATGCTCAGTAATTACATATAATATGAATGCAGACTAAAGTCAAAATGCCACTGATAGCACCTAACTCTAGGATTGTACATAACAATTGCCCTACTAATATGGTCATTCTTAGTTATCTCAAAAACTAGAGCTGATAGAAAAAATCTGATTACATTTTTGGAATCAGCAACCCAAAATTACCCAAGAACAGCTATAAAATTTACGGCACCAAAATGTGTGTTTACGAGTGTTATCTGTCAAAGATATGTGTGAGTTATTTCCATTCAGCGCATGTTTTAATTAATTGTTGAGTCTTTAGCTTTTATTACTGTCTAAATCAGTGGTTCTCAACCTGTATTTGCTCATGCCACCCCCACCCCCTTCTGAGCCTCATTTACCTCTGTGGCCCCCCCCACCATAGTCGCTGTTAACTAGAAAAAGGTACTTTATCATTTTACTGTGGCCCCTTAGAAATATGGCATGGCCTGGGGGGGGGGGGGGGAAGAGAGAGAGAATATGGCCCGCGTTGAGAACTACTGGTCTAAATATCTCTTTAATTAATTGTTGCGAATAATTTAATTTAATTATTGTTTTTGAATTTTTCTCGTGTAAAGGATTTTACTTACTAAGTCGTTCCTCTTCTACCCTGGGGTTCAGAGGTTTGCCAGAGCTCCAAACTATCATATCGGCTGTCTTCCTCCTGGCCTGGTTCCAATCTCGTCTTTGGTCCTTTAGAGATTGAAGTATGTTGTCCTCCCAGTTAACTCTGGGTCGTCCTTGGCTCTTAGTTTCCCACATTTGTTGTGGTAGCCAATCTTCTATTCTACAGGCATGGCCGTATCATAGTATTTGGGACTGTTCTACTCGGGTCTGCATGGGATGGGTTCGAGGTCATGACGTTTAGTCTGATTCTTGACCATGTATCATCTTGTTCAACCACCTTCCTCAGATACCTCATTTCCGAGATTTGGAGCTGTCTTTTGTGAGTTGTAATGATTTCCTAATACTCGCATCCATAAGTCAAGGCTGATACATAGGTGGAGCGGTATACAGCCTTCTTCGTTTTGATGTCAATTTCTCGTTTGCTGAGAAATCCTCAATTTATGGCCTGAAGAAGTCTCCCTGCTGCTTCTTTGATGCCTTCCTTCCAGTCTATAACAGCTCCAAGGTATTTAAAGTGATCGACCTGTTACAGGACCTCTTCTCTCAGCATAATCTGGTGCCTTTTTCCTCTCGTGATATCATCATGGCTTTTGTTTTTGAGCTGCTGGTTACCATCCTTCTCTTCTCCAGCTCTTCCTTCCAGACTTGCAGGTTGGATTGAAGACGTGCCTCTTATTTAGCAATCAAGGCAAGATCGTCGGCAATTGTCAACACTGAAATTCATACCTGTCTTATCTTCCAGTATCCCTCTGAATACTTTCTTGTCCTCTCCTTACATGCCTTGATGTTTGTTATCTCTTTTCATGCTTTGATGACATCGTCCATGAGGAGTATGAAAAGATTAGGTGACAGAATATCACCCTGTCTTACACTAGTGGTGGCCGTGAACTCTTCTGACTTATGATTTACCGTCCTGGCATAATTTCTGCAAGTCGTGTAGATGTTCTGTATAGCATGGATCAGAGGATGTGCCAAAATAAATTGTCCTGTCCCAAGGAAACCGCATTCGTGAAAACATGTACACATTTACAAGCGAATAAAACTTGACACACACGCACACATGATCTCTCTCTTTTTCACATATATATATATATATATATATATATATATATATATCTCTCTCTCTCTCTCTCTCTCTCTCTCTATATATATATATATATATATATATATATATATATATATATATATATATATATATATATATATATATATATATATATATATATATATATATATATATATATATATATATATATATATATATATATATATATATATATATCTGTGTGTGTGAGAGAGAGAGAATGTGTGGCTTATTTGAGAAAAACGATGCTAGAAGTAAATGGCGATAAGTTCTATGATTGTCTCCAGAAATAGCTCTAAGAGTATATTTCGGATCGTAGATATGAAGAGAGTATTTCCTGCCATTGACATCATTGCAAACTATAGAGAAGGTAGCTGCTACTAGCTTGAAGGTTGGAATAACCAATACCAGGAGTATTTCTCTGCCATTATCGTCAGAACTAAACAAAATAGAAATAAATAAATAAATAAACAAGTGGCTCAATAGATCGTTTCCCCCACCTGATATATTGGGTCAGGAACAAACATATTTGAGACGTGATATTATGACACCCTTTATATAGCTCTGACTCTTATGTTTTACTTACAGATGTTAAAATGGGGATATTTATTCAAGTAAAATTAAAGCCAAAAGTTGGCTACAATCAATAAAACTTTGACTGAAGTTATAACAAGTTAAGACAAGTTAATGCAGATTAATATAGTAAATTTACTCAAATATAAGATCACATTCCTTTATATTTTTATGAGCATACTTTCTTCATTGGCAGCAGTTCACTATGATGTACTGGATTTGTATTCAGCTTGTAATGAAATAGTTATAAAAGTTATTGTAACCGAAGTTGGGTATAGTCTTGGTAGACTTCCCTATAAAATATTGGTCTCGTCTGTCTTAGGAAGTAGTGCATTATCTGTCTATCATCTAGTTACGACTTTGGTTTCTGACAGTTTATGTTATGACTTCTTGTCCTCCAAGCACCATATATGGTTATTTTTGCTGGCTAGTTTGTTTAGGGCTTCTTCCGACCAGGCTTCTGACGTATTGTAGAACTAGGTTTGTGCACATAAATATTATTATTACTGTGAATAATAATTGTTCTAGACCTAATTCTGGTGTTGAAATATCATTTTTACTCTTGACTGAGTATTAGCGCTGAACACTGTTGCTGATGTTCTGTCTGATGCGAGATGAAAAAAGTTATTTAGCTATGACGAGATTATTCATTTATCTTCTCCGTGTTGTGCGTGTGGACCCCGCCCCTTTCTAATCAAAGATTTTTATTAGAAACGTACTCACTATGAATTGGGAACAGGGAGATGTTCATCTTCAATGGTCTGATTTAGGGAAACTTGTTAGCAATCTCCAGATTTTGATATCCACTGCTATACAAGCTGTTACGCCGACGTGGTGGTGATGGTCAATCAATACGCAGGTTTAGCCAAGCGGGATTGGCGAAAATGTCTGCATTTCGCCGTCTGAAGTCTCTAATTCGTGCGTTGCTCGATAGCAAAAGGAAAAAAAAAAAAAAACAATTGAGGCAGCAGATCTAGCAATACGTTTTAGCGGATGTGAAATCTAGAGATAATAACTCTAGCTTGTCGGTATTTTCATAATTTACGGAGGAATTTCGTTGAGAAACGAAGCTCAAATCTCCTTCCAGCTTGGTCTCCCAAAATTGTAATTATTAGACCACTATTCTTCTGGGTATTAAACTGGGAAACTATGTGCTTGGACATCGCGAACAATGATTTGTGCCTGAACTAACATTAACAAGTTACATATATCTCACAAAATAATATGATACACTTGATGCACACGTGATGTAATCATCACTCATCGCGGCTCCAGTCGGACTCTGGGGATGCTGCTGCTTTCGCGTTTCTGAGCGACGTAGCATAAAGCAAACCCATCACTTGCTGTAGTGGTTTATGAATATATATTTTCATATGTTGAGGTTGCCGGCCTCATATATAACCACTAAGGAAGAAAACATGTCAAATGTACATTTGTAAAATAAATATTCTCAACTTACCCCAAATGGGTTATACAATCTCCTCCCACAGTGTAGAAAGGACACATGCAATTTAGGTTATATGCTTTCGAATCACTTGGCCTAGAAATTTTATTTATTTCACTAATGACGGGTGTTCTGCGAATCACTTGGTCTGGACAAATTTTGATTCCTCTTATGACGGGTGTTCTGCGAATCACTTGGTCTGGAAATGTTTTGTATTCCTTTTATGACGGGTGATCTGATTCCTTAGGACTCCAGTCTTTGTATTTATAAATTTGGGCTTACTTTTTTAAGTTTTAAAGTTTCCCAAATACTTCGAGCTGTCCTGATCCTTTTAAGTTTCCAGTCTTGGTATTTATAAAGGCGAGCTTACTTTTTCAGGTTTAAAGTTTCCCAAATACTTTGATCTGTCACATAATAAAGGAATTCTTAGTCTGATCCTTCTCTCTCTCTGGCTTCTGGGAGTCGCTAGTTTTAAGTTGCGATGCAGTCTCTGATCTGTGTTTCTGATTTCGCTAGATTTTATTTTCAGTTCCAGTTCAAATCACAGAATGTGCTTCCGCCGAATTTTCCAATGAAATTCAATGTATATTCCTGCTCTCAAATCAAACCAATCGGAAGCTCCGAACTACCTGGGTAGGGGTGTTTTAATTAAAAATATCCCCCACGTGTTTAAAATATTAAATTTAATATTCCACCGCGTGACCTCTTTATAATAAGCCGTAATATTTCCGCCAACTCACAAACAAATCTGTGAACTATTATGCTGTCCAGACTCTACCTTCCACCCATATCGTCTTCCAAGACAGATTATCTAATAATCTCACAGGGATGGCCCGGCGAAAGCTATTATCTCATTATCGCCTGTGTTTTTTGCACACCTCAGACGGCTCTCTCAGACAGACAATATTGACTTCCTATTCATCCTCGTACGAGGGCAGCTTGTGTCAATAGAGAGTGTCTTTAACAAAGGTGGCTAGGCGCCTCGATTGATAAGCTTATCACCCGCTGACCCGTGTAATGACTGGGTTTTGTTACGATAATACCACATTTTACCTGGCGGAACGTAAATACGTCTGGGGAACTGGTCACAGTAAAAGAAGGTAAGGGCAATAAATATGCCAAATAATAGGACGATGAGTGAGAGAAAAATGAAGAAAAGAAATAATACTGCCGGAGTTGATGAAAGAGTGAGAGAGGGGCCAAAAGTACACGTAAAAAGTACAGACGTTTCGTCACAATTCGCACTCTTCGAATTTCATCATCTGTCAATGTGCTTTTATTTTCAATAATTTTTTCTCATGAATGGCCCGCAAACTTTAACATTGTTGGTTTATGTGGCCCTGAGGGTTGAATAAGTTGTACCACCCACCCTGTTCTATATTAATTACCTTTCTCCACAATTCTTCTTTCTTCTTTTCTCCCTTTTCGCCCCTTATGGAGCATGGAGCCAGAACTGCTGCTGGTCACCTTGAAGGAAACCTGCAGCAAAGCATTTATGGGCTATTGTAGCGTTAGTTCATGTAGCGATTTGTTTAACATAATGAAGTTGCGAGAATCATGCTCAGTAGGCTAGATTGAAATCTGTCCACGGGTAAACTGTTACATCGACACACTTGTATTTACCAGATTTCGGGGCCTGCGTGTCCAGGCTTGACATAGCTTTTATAGTCAGCTGGTGGTCTATGGCGCCCTTGTGCGATTTTTGCTCTTGGACCTGAAAACATTTTGTTGTATTTCTTGTTTTCAGTCGTCCGTTATACGTCATTACATAACAGCTGCTTTTCCAATGACAGTTTTTTTTAGAAAAACGGAAGCAGTACTGTGGAACTCTGAAGTGTCACTTTTCTGTCTATCTGACTGTCTTTCTTTCTTTCTTTCTTTCTTTCTTTCTTTCTTTTGTTTGTTTGTTTCTTTCTTTCTTTCCGTCCGTCTTCCTGTCTTTCTTTCTTTCTTTCTTTCTTTCTTTCTTTCTTTCTTTCTTTCTTTCTTTCTTTCTTTCTTTCTTTCTTTCTTTCTTTCTTTCTTTCTTTCTTTCTTTCTTTTCTTTCTTTCTTTCCTTTCTTTTGTTTATTTGTGTATTTGTTTATTTGTTTCTTTCCTTTCTTTTGTTTCTTTCTTTCTTTCCTTTCTTTTGTTTGTTTGTTTGTTTGTTTGTTTCTTTCTATCTTTCCTTTCTTTTGTTTGTTTGTTTGTTTCTTTCTTTCTTTCCTTTGTTTGTTTGTTTGTTTGTTTGTTTGTTTGTTTGTTTGTTTGTTTGTTTCTTTCTTTCTTTCTTTCTTTCTTTCTTTCTTTCTTTCTTTCTTTGTTTGTTTTTTTGTTTCTTTCTTTCTTTCTTCTTTTTTTTTCTTTTTCTTTCTTTCTCTCTATCTCTTCTTTCTTTCTTCCTTCTTTTCTTTTGTTTNTTTTCTTNTTTTTTTTTCTTTCTTTCTTTTTTCTTTCTTTCTTTCTTTCTTTCTTTCTTTCTTTCTTTCTTTCTTTCTTTCTTTCTTTCTTTCTTTCTTTCTTTCTTTCTTTCTTTCTTTCTTTCCTTTCTTTTGTTTGTTTGTTTGTTTGTTTGTTTCTTTCTTTCCTTTCTTTTGTTTGTTTGTTTGTTTCTTTCTTTCTTTCTTTCTTTCTTTCTTTCTTTCTTTCTTTCTTTCTTTCTTTCTTTCTTTCTTTCTTTTCTTTTGTTTGTTTGTTTCTTTCTTTCTTCCCGTCCGTCTTCCTGTCTGGCTTTCTTTCTTTCTTTCTTTCTTTCTTTCTTTCTTTCTTTCTTTCTTTCTTTCTTTCTTTCTTTCTTTCTTTCTTTCTTTCTTTCTTTCTTTCTTTTGTTTGTTTGTTTCTTTCTTTCCTTTCTTTTGTTTGTTTGTTTGTTTGTTTGTTTGTTTCTTTCTTTCTTTCTGTCCTTTCTTTTGTTTGTTTGTTTCTTTCTTTCCTTTCTTTTGTTTGTTTGTTTGTTTGTTTGTTTCTTTCTTTCCTTTCTTTTGTTTGTTTGTTTGTTTGTTTGTTTGTTTGTTTGTTTCTTTCTTTCTTTCTTTCTTACTTTCTTTCTTTCTTTCTTTCTTTCCTTTCTTTTGTTTGTTTGTTTCTTTCTTTCTTCCCGTCCGTCTTCCTGTCTGGCTTTCTTTCTTTCTTTCTTTCTTTCTTTCTTTCTTTCTTTCTTTCTTTCTTTCTTTCTTTCTTTCTTTCTTTCTTTCTTTCTTTCTTTCTTTCTTTCTTTCTTTCTTTCTTTCTTTCTTCCTATTTTGGTTTATGTAGTAATTTATTTGACATGATGATGTTGCCAGTCTCATGCACAACCTTATATTAGTTGCCTTGTACGACATGCTTGAGGAGGCAGTAGTACCTCCTGTAGGTCTTATATCCAAAATATTCGGTGTCATGCTGACGTTCTAGTTCTAGTTCTCGTGTTGGGTTTATCTAATGTGTCTATGTCTGTCTGTGTATGTGGGCAACTGCCTGTCTATCTCCCTATCTGGCTCTCTCTGTCTCTCGGTCTGCCTGTCTGTCTGTGTATCTGGACACCTGCTTGGCTATCTCCCTATCTGCCTCTGTCTGTCTGTCTGTCTGTCTGTGTATCTGGGCACCTGCCTGTCTATCTCCCTATCTGCCTCTATCTGTCTGTGTATCTGGGCACCTACCTGTCTATCTCCCTATCTGCCTCTCTCTGTCTATATGTATGTGTATCTGGACACCTGCCTGTCTATCTCCCTATCTGTCTCTCTCTCTATCTGTCTGCGTATCTGGGCACCTGCCTGTCTATCTTCCTATCTGTCTCTCTCTCTCTATCTGTCTGTGTATCTGGACACCTGCCTGTCTATCTCCCTATCTGTCTCTCTCTGTCTGTCTGTGTATCTGGGCACCTGCCTGTCTATCTCCCTATCTGTCTCTCTCTCTCTCTCTATCTGTCTCTCTCTCTATCTGTCTGTGTATCTGGACACCTGCCTGTCTATCTCCCTATCTGTCTCTCTCTGTCTGTCTGTGTATCTGGACACCTGCCTGTCTATCTCCCTATCTGTCTCTCTCTATCTATCTGTGTATCTGGACACCTGCCTGTCTATCTCCCTATCTGTCTCTCTCTCTATCTGTCTGTGTATCTGGACACATGCCTGTCTATCTCCCTATCTGTCTCTATCTCTATCTGTCTGTGTATCTGGGCACCGGCCTGTCTATCTCCCTATCTGCCTCTCTCTGTCTATCTGTCTGTGTATCTGGACACCTGCCTGTCTATCTCCCTATCTGTCTCTCTCTCTCTCTATCTGTCTGTGCATCTGGACACCTGCCTGTCTATCTCCCTATCTGTCTCTCTCTCTGTCTGTGTATCTGGGCACCTGCCTGTCTATCTCCCTATCTGCCTCTCTCTGTCTATCTGTATGTGTATCTGGGCACCTGCCTGTCTATCTCCCTATCTGTCTCTCTCTCTTTATCTGTCTGTATATCTGGACAACTGCCTGTCTATCTTCCTATCTGCCTCTCTCTCTATCTGTCTGTGTATCTGGGCACCTGCCTATCTCCCTATCTGTCTCTCTCTCTATCTGTCTGTGTACCTGGGCACCTGCCTGTCTATCTCCCTATCTGTCTCTCTCTCTATCTGTCTGCGTATCTGGACACCTGCCTGTCTATCTTCCTATCTGTCTCTCTCTATCTGTCTGTGTATCTGGGCACCTGCCTGTCTATCTCCCTATCTGTCTCTTTCTCTCTATCTGTCTGTGTATCTGGACACCTGCCTATCTCCCTATCTGCCTCTCTCTATCTGTCTGTGTATCTGGGCACCTACCTGTCTATCTCCCTATCTGCCTCTCTCTGTCTATATGTCTGTGTATCTGGGCACCTGCCTGTCTATCACCCTATCTGCCTCTCTCTATATGTCTGTGTATCTGGGCACCTGCCTGTCTATCTCCCTATCTGTCTCTCTCTTTATCTGTCTGTGTATCTGGGCACCTGCCTGTCTATCTCCCTATCTGTCTCTCTCTCTCTATCTGTCTGTGTATCTGGACACCTGCCTGTCTATCTTCCTATCTGTCTCTCTCTATCTGTCTGTGTATCTGGGCACCTGCCTGTCTATCTCCATATCTGTCTCTCTCTCTCTATCTGTCTGTGTATCTGGACACCTGCCTATCTCCCTATCTGCCTCTCTCTATCTGTCTGTGTATCTGGACACCTGCCTGTCTATCTCCCTATCTGTCTCTCTCTATCTGTCTGCGTATCTGGGCACCTGCCTGTCTATCTTCCTATCTGCCTCTCTCTGTCTATCTGTTTATCTCTAGGTGTTTCTCTGCCTGTCTGTCCATATTTGTTCCTTCTGTACTGTATGCATATTTATCAACACATGCAAAATGGAATTTAATGGCCTGCAGAATAAATGAGTATAAAATCCTCTATTGTATGAGAAACCGCAATGTGAAATGTATAGGATTTTTCAAGTTCGTATTATTATTCGAAAAAACGAATAATGATATTAAAAAATGTAGACGCGATTTGAAAGTTAACGTGAGATTTCTTATGGAACCAAAGCTTGAGTAAATCGATGAGGTAGAATTTTAATGGCCTGTTCTGTTGTGTTGCAGGGAGGTGGTAAGATGGAGATATACAAATAAAGTGCGTCTCTTTACTCGAATACGTTGTAGCAGCCATAAATAACTTGGTAACGGTTTGTGTTTGGCGATGTTAGAGTAAACAGTGTTTTGTGTGGGAAAGAGTTGTGTGGTAGAATTGTTTTTTGTTTCCACCTGACAGGTAAAGAAGTGAGTGATAATTGGTAGATTGAGGTTCAAGTAATGCTTGAAATTTAGAGGTGGAAACATATGGCAGTCAAAGAAAGGGTTGATAATGGATAGATTAAGGATGAATGCATGAATGGATATAAGAACTGAAGACAGACAGACAAACAAATGGGTACATGAGTGGATGTGTGAGGGAAAGACTGAATATGTTGATTTGCGTTTGAGTGAATGCGCGTGCAAGGGGAAGACAACGCTATAAATGGGAAGATAATATCAAGAGGTGGACAGAAAAGAGAGTCTATATGAGAATACCATCAAGACAAGAGATAGAAAACGATGGAGATCCATTTCGTTGTGGAGATGGTAGCTGATAAGGATGATGATGATGATGAATGCGCGTCTGGGTGAATGGATAAATACGTGTTGGGCGTAGTGGTGGATGAGCGGATGTCTTGCGAATTTCTGTAAGTAGATAATGTATAGACAGTTGGGTGTACTATAGACATACTCAAAGACACATAGCATGGCGTAACCTAATTTAAGCGACAACAGATCATCGATCTATTAAAAAAAATTCTCCACCGATTTAAAAAAATATATCATTCAACTACGGGCTTCCATTTGTCGTAGAGCAATCTTTAGAATTGTCTGTAACCACAGGATTAGCCTCGGTTGTGAAATATATTTTTCTGATAGTGCCACTTGTCAGACTGGTCAGATGGCAACGGCGTTGCCTGGTAATATTCTGGTTAGCCTACTCTTCGGCACTTTCAGCAAATGGTGTAATGTGTCCCACATTAATTATTATTCGTTGTTTCTCATTTATAGATACTCTCCTCTGACACTTTTTTTTGTGTCTTTCATATTCATATAATTTTAGGAATAGCATGTATCTTGCTATCACCTTCGCAGCCAACCACTATTCCATTTAAACATTGCAACTGTTTTTTTAATGAACTTTTCTATGTCTCTGTGCGTGTATTCTTTCGTTACATTTGGCTAAATCAGCTAATTTTCTTTATGTGTTTAAAATGTTACATGTTATTAGTTGTTTCTTCTCCTCTTTTCGCTTTTCTTTGTTTAGCTGCTTTGGAAGAATAATTGGTTCGTCTGAAATATTCGAATAGCTTGGGTGGTTATTAAAGCACACTGGCTGCGAAAACCACGCCATCGATACTTTCATGTGACGGAAAACATGTCTGTAGTTTCATGTGATGGCAGGCATCATCCGACTTCAGCACGACATTTGTGGGACTTGGTTAGCCTTCCCTCTAGGATTCCTACTCACTCAGCCAGACTGCAGTGATGCAGCCTGTTTCCGGGACCACCACTTGGAGGTGGAGTAGGGTCTTGGTCAGCTATATAGTTTGTATAATAGTTTTATGTGATGGTGGAAATTTGTATAATACAGTAGTTTTATGTGATGGTGGAAATTTGTATAATAGTTTTATGTGATGGTGGGTATTTGTATAATAGTTTTATGTGATGGTGGAAATTTGTATAATAGTTTTATGTGATGGTGGAAATTTGTATAACAGTTTCATGTGATGGTGGGTATTTGTAAAATAGTTTCATGTGATGGTCGGTATTTTTATAATAGTTTAATGTGATAGTGGATATTTGTATAATAGTTTCATGTGATGGTGGGTATTTGTATAGTAGTTTTATCTGATGGTGGATATTTGTATAATAGTTTCATCTGTTGGTGGGTATTTGTATAATAGCTTCATGTGATGGCGAGTATTTGTATAATAGTTTCATGTGATGGTGGGTATTTGTATAAAAGGTTTATGTGATGGTCGGTATTTGTATAATAGTTTCATGTGATGGTGGATATTTGCAAAATAGTTTCATCTGATGGTGGGTATTTGTATAATAGTTTCATGTGATGGTGGGTATTTGTTAATTGTGTCATGTGATGGTGGATATTTGTAAAATAGTTTCATGTGATGGTGAATATTTGTGTAATAGTTTCATGTGATGGTGGGTATTTGTTAATAGTGTCATCTGAAGGTGGGTATTTGTATAATATTTTCATCTGTTGGTGGGTATTTGTTAATTGTGTCATGTGATGGTGGATATTTGTATAATAGTGTCATCTGATGGTGGGTATGTGTTAATTGTGTCATGTGATGGTGGATATTTTTATAATAGTGTCATCTGTTGGTGGGTATTTGTTAATTGTGTCATGTGATGGTGGATATTTGTAAAATAGTTTCATGTGATGGTGAATATTTGTATAATAGTTTCATGTGATGGTGGGTATTTGTTAATAGTGTCATCTGAAGGTGGGTATTTGTATAATATTTTCATCTGTTGGTGGGTATTTGTTAATTGTGTCATGTGATGTTGGATATTTGTATAATAGTGTCATCTGATGGTGGGTATTTGTTAATTGTGTCATGTGATGGTGGATATTTGTATAATAGTGTCATCTGTTGGTGGGTATTTGTTAATTGTGTCATGTGATGGTGGATATTTGTATAATAGTGTCATCTGATGGTGGGTATTTGTTAATTGTGTCATGTGATGGTGGATATTTGTATAATACTTTCATCTGTTGGTTGGTATTGCAGTTTGTTTTGCTTAACCAGGCTCATACGATGGGGATTAGACTTGGGTGATCTGCTCGTAGTTTAACTTTTTCTAAGTCAGTAGTTAGAAGTGTTTGAGAAAAAAAGTCGTAGCCATTTCAAAAAGACAGAAAAAAAAAAACGAATTCTGGAAAGTTACTTCAATCCTAAGATCGGATGTTCATTTGAAGTGGTGTACTCCGTTTGATATTACATTTTAGAACATAATTTTATGGCAGTCCCAGCTTTTCCGTTTTTATGTATGTGAAATGCTGAAGTTAAAATAATTTTTTTTTAAAAGCTCTGATTTTAGTTATCAGTTTATGCTGTCGTGTATACGGACATGGATAATTCATAACGACTGCTGAACTTTGAGCTTTAACTACGTATTTTAGAAAAATGCTTGTTGTAACATGTTTGAAAAAAAAGAAAAAAGAATTAATAATAACTTCGGTTAACTTTTGTTCACCAGTGATGGCGATGATGTGACAATGTTTTCTGGAGATATATAGAACTGAATCTTTTCCATAGACATGAGATCATGGCGTTGTCATATTTTTGCTGTTCGTTTGATTTGCGTGTAGTACAGAAAAAAAGTAAATCTCACCTTATAAGGGCATAAACGTTGATGACATTTTCGGTTCTCAACACTGTCACGTAGTATAAAGGCGCAAAAGTCTTTGAATATGGTGACCCAGGATCGCTGCACTTCCATTGAGCTCAGTATCTTCTTCGGCTGTTTTCTTGTCGTATTTTTTATAGCAGTCTTTGAGACTGTAACACTGATCCACAAGTCCCCGACCTCTGACGAGCCTGATACATTGGATAGTAATGAAGTGAGTGTTGATCCGCTGATTAATATGCGAATCGAAGATAGCGCCAGACAATTCATCACGCCACTGGTCCAGGCCAAGATGGGGCAAAGTAGAAAGATTGAAATGACGATTCAGGCGTTAGAGAAGGCAGTATCAGAGCTGATAAAGGAGAATCCTACAACACCAGAAGAGTCGAACGCACAGTTGGAAAATGCACTTTACGCCCGTAGAATTAAAAAGATCATCCTAAAGGCCCAGATAGGAGGTATCGTATCATTCGGTATGAATCGTTTTTATCTCAAAATGCCACAGTTGAAGATAGGTAAAAAAAGTGATGTTCATAGAACCAGTTCCAACACAAACAAGCGTGGCCGATATCAGAATGTTGAAAATATTCAGATACCTTATCCGATTCAAGCACTGCCCACCCAGGACATGGACAAATCTGAGGAGAATATGGTAACAAATATAATAAAAGAGGCTCAAGGTTTTGGAGAAGGAACTGTCTCGACACCGTACAAAGACAACTTTATGAAGGTGAGAAAACAGTTCCAAGACAATATGAAGCCCTATGTCGGTGAAGATTTGCTTCGGCAACAATACAGTTCCAGCCAAGACATTTGCCTGGCCTCTCCGGAGTCTCTAGGTAAGAGATTGAAATAATTTCATGTTTGCTCGTTTTCATTGTGTATTTGACTAACTGTTGTTGTTGTTGTTATTGGTTGTACGTTCTCGCACAAGTCATTGGATTTTGTGTGGTTCATGGGATACCCGGTTCAACCCCATATGGGTTATAATTTGAGTATATAGTGATCCTTTTTCTATATAGTACATTACATTTGTTGCTTTTCAAGACTGCAATTTCTCTGGCGTTTGGTGTGGCATTTTCTGAGATCTGTTGGTTTATCTCTTCCATGTTTTTGAGTAT
Organism: Oreohelix idahoensis; assembly: GCA_024509875.1. Taxonomy (NCBI): domain Eukaryota; kingdom Metazoa; phylum Mollusca; class Gastropoda; order Stylommatophora; family Oreohelicidae; genus Oreohelix; species Oreohelix idahoensis. Next base: position 205,682 of record JAMPIV010019173.1, on the reverse strand, counting down.
ATCCCTTCTGAGTTCTGAGATGTTTATACATTGATTTATTGTATGATACCTTCTTATTTGCTGCCCTTGAGATTAACTCATTTTTTTCTATTGAGAATGCACTGCTTTGTAATGCTTTGTAATTGTTCTTACTTTTGTACTGAAAATTTGTAGTGAATTTTTTGTTTATGTATTTTGTTCTTCTTTAACCATTCTCCTTTGCTCTGGTAGTTATATGTTAATGTTTGGTTTAGTAATATAACATTTTATTATGTTATTTAGTTCTCTTGGTATGTACGTTTTTTGTACAATTTCTAGTGATGGTGTTGATGAATTGTGTGCTTTCAAATATTCTTTAAGTGGGTTTCTTTGCTGTTAATATTTCTTGCATGTTAGCACGTAATGTGCTGTGGTATTTTTCTCAAAACATGCTTGACAGTTGGGTTCCTCTATCATAAAATATCCAATTCCTAGTTGTAGTCTAATAAGTTGTTTATTGCATTGCATTTTTGGCATGATCCCTGGAAAAAGGGGAAGGGGTCGACCTAGACGACGGTGGACCCAGGACATCACAGAGAGTCTGAACTTGTCTTTGGCTGATGCAGGTCGACTTGCCCAGAATCGTGATGCGTTCAGAGCAGCTGTAATGGAGACAACGTTCTGGAAAGAATACGTCACATGATGATGATTTATCTGACATGTTCGTGTTAGATCTTTTAACAGCTTATAATCTACCTTTATGGCTTTGTTTTCAATCTTCTGTCCATTCCGTTGCTTTTAGACTTGTTATTATTCTGTTGATCTCTGTGCCCAAACATGTGTTTATCTGGTTAAGGCTGCTTCTTCCTGCTTTAGCTTCCGTGTCCGCTGCTTCATTTCCTTCTATCCCCACGTGTAAGGGTATCCATGTTAATAGTACAGTGCAGCCTCTGTTGTTTAGGTATGTGCTAAGTTGAAATATTTCTTCAACTAAATCTGGTCGGCTACATTCATACGCATTACGTAGTGCTTGTATAGCTGACAGAGAGTCAGTTAAGATCGTTAGCTTATTGGGGGGCTTGTCAGTAATTATTTGCAGCGCTTTTGCTATTTCAACCATTTCTGCCGTGAAGATACATGTATTTTCAGTTATACTATAATTTTTCTTGAGCTTTCATACTGGGATATGTATTCCTATACCTAGTTCTTCATTTTCTACTTTAGATCCATTAGTATATACTTTTAAGCTACCCTTAGTTATTTGATCTATGTATTCCTTGGCTATGTTTTTTGATACAGCTATTTTATTAATTATTTCTGGTAGATGAAGGTCGATATCTGGTTTCATGAGCTGACATGGTGGTGGTATCACTGGTGTGTATTTGCTACTACAGTTTATTGCATTAATTATAGCTTGTTGCTGTTCTACTTGTTCCAGGCACTTCCATCCTGTTGGGTATCTGGTCGGGTCTAGTGGGGTGTGCCATACCGTTGGGTGATTCTTCACAAACACTGATCTGGTCGGGTGATTTTTGTCTGTTGGTACTTTGGCCATATAATTTAATCTAAGTTCTTTTTTTTACTAAACTTCACTAACATTATTCCTACTTCTACCTCTAGTGCTTCAAGTGATGTCGATTTTATTGCTCCTGCAATTGTGCATAGTGCCTGGTGTTGTTTTGTATCCATGTTTTCTTGTTGCTGGGTGCTGCTGAGTCCTATACTATACTTGCTTAGTCTATAATCCCCCTGACAAATGATCTGTAGAACATAAGCATAACCTTTACGCTGGCTCCCCGTCCATTACCTTTTAGGTATCTCATCATGTTAGCGAGTCCTCTGCACCAGCTGACCTATATGTTTGTACCAGTTGAGTAGGTGGTCTAATGTCATACCTAAGTATGTTGTTGTTTTTATGTTTTGTCCCTGGATCTTTATGTTTATTACAATATTTTGTTATTACGCTGCCTCTTCATTCACATGTAATCATTATCTTAACGTTGTCCTTCCGCTCCCTAAGGGAACATAGACCTTCAATAAACTAATTCCGTCCTTCTGTCCAGTGTCATCAGTTCCAGTTCTTTCTTTGTCGTCTCTATCCCGTTTATTTCTGTCTCCCGTTCTCTTCTTTAAGTGTTTTTCGGTCTCTCTGCACCTTTATTACCCTATGGATTCCAAAACAAGGGAAACCCTGTAATGCTATATTTAGCTTGGGTTTGGTTTTAAGGAACATCTTCATTGCACATGTACAATTCCATCAGTTCTCCGATCTCTTCCCTTAGATCACACAGGGATAGTGCACGAACTCCGTAGGACCGGCGAGGATCCCAGTGTGTCTATATAGGAATCACACATTCTATAAATATGTTTGTGGTGTGTAGGTTTCCAAATTTTTAAATGTTGCCATGGCAGCGGCCGTATGGTCTACTTTTAATATTTCTAACTGCCGAGGGATTTTTACGTGCGCAACTTGCACACGGGACCTCCTATTTTTTCGCCCTTATCTGAGAAGGCTAGGCGTCCGATCTCCCTACCTAGGAGATCAGGGGGAGTATGACATCATTAGGAACAACTGGTTCTTAAAAACTTTCTTTCAATTATATTTCCTGTACTGGGAGCGAACCCAGTACCTTTAGAATTATAGGCGGACGCCATAGCACATAGCCACTCCGATCCCTTGTTCTGTAAAAAGGGTAAAGGATCCCGTTACACGCCCATTGAGGCATATTGGGAATATGGTGTTAGGCCCATATTTTCTTGACCATCGGCACACTAGGGGTGATGTGGTCAGCATCACGCCGACCGCCTTAACCTTCCCAGAGTTGCTCTGGTACCATATTGGGGCTGGTTCGACCCAGGAGCCGTTTGCGACCTAAAACAAATCCCACTTCATCTTGGGATCGAACCATGGACCACTGAGCTTGGAAGTCAGTGCAATAACCATGCTACCGCGGCTCCCTTGTTCTGTATTTACACACATCTACTGAGATAAGTAACAAATTAAAGAAAGTTCTATATCCTATCCAGAAATCTCACTGAAAGTAAATGTCAGCTCGTCAGATAGAAATGGATATTTCTTAAGGATAAAACTACGGAGCATATGGGAAGGAAACTTCTGCTAGCTTGAAGAAGATTGTATTAACTAGAGAAATGCTTTGGTCCTCTCCGTCATCTTCAGAGCTTAAGAAAAAATGGATCAGCATAATGTCGTTGGAGTCATTATGAGATATATGCGGCGACCGTCTATCGTTGCAGTCAGACAATTTATTTTGTGACTGACTTTTTTTGTCACTGTCTTCATTTCTCAGCAGTGAGATTTTGAGGTATTATCTTGGTTTGGTGTTTGGGTTCATTGTCATCTGGGCTTACTTCATGCTTCTGGCAGAATCCAGCGGAGGCACACTTCCAACTGATCTCCCCAAACATGATTGTTGAAAAGGACTACGTACAGCCACTTAAGACCGTGGAATATACAGAATGTCCGTCGGCTGTTAACTCTCCGTATTATGTTGGAGAATCACGGTACGCGAATCTTCTGGTCTCCTGTTCCAGATTAACAGTTAGCCAATTACCGGTAAGTTCAGTGGGATTCTTAACTACCTGTATTTTGGGAAATAATTAGCTGTCTTACAAAAGTAGTTTTTTCGTTACATAGGGTTTGCTCATTTCCCTGTGATTCGATCTGATAAATCAGCACAAGCAGTTGCCGTTGACATTAAAACGAAAGATAAACAGTCACCAGGAGTTTTCGCAGACGAAAGTCACACAAAACGGACAGCGCTGAAATAGTATAGCGGTCACTGCTAATTAGATATTATTTACATACGTATGTGAGAACATTGTTAAATATGAAATAAACAGTTTGTCACATTATTAGTCGCCTGAAGTAAAAACGCATATATGCAGAGTTGTGCAAAAGTCTGGATCCATAGGCAGTTTGCCTATTTTTCCTCTCTTCTAACTTCAATAACACTTTTTGTAATGTTTCAGTGCAAATATGGATTCTTCTTCTTCTGCGTTCGTCCTGAAAAGGACGTTTGTTACGTTGTGTCGCCCGTTGACAGCAAAGCTGCGATATATGCGCCTTTCGGCCCGACACATCCGGTTTCAGCATGGCATTTTTTGGACCGGGTTAGCCTTCCTTCTTCGATCACTACTCTCTCAGCCAGACTGCAGTGATGCAGCCTGTTTCCAGGACCACCACTTGGAGGTGGAGTAGGGTCTTGGTCAGCTCTGGTTCGCTGACCCTGACGCAAGCAGCAAGCAGTGAGTCACTGACTGCATTTATCATTGTTGCTGCGTCTTCGGTCCCAAATATGGATTAAAAACTAACAATTGTCGAACCGTTGGAAGTCGAAGGCCACCAGTTTGAGCATTTTCTGTAATTTCGGACATTGAAATAAATTATACAACTTATTTCTCTATAGACTTTGGGGCAACCCTGTACATATGTATGTACATTCAATACCATAATACCCGCCGTAAGTACGTCGGTGGGTCAGTCACATTTTGCACACGGTCATTTGCGCACTTTTTCTATTTTCGAGAGAGTACATTTACTTTCAACCACGGCTAAGGGGGTGCAACTGTGGTTGAAAGTTAGACAATAATTGTATTGTTTCCCTTATATGTACTCTCCCGAAAATATAGAAGTGCGCAAATGACGGTGTACATGAACAGTTTGATTATGGAAAGTCAAGATTTTAAAAAATGCTCGAACACTTACGAGACATATTGTCATAAAAGAAATGTTAGTTATTTAGTCAATTTACGGTCCAATAGATCATTATCACTGCTCCACGTGTCATTTAGGAAGGTCTCTCCATGTCTTCATATTTAATACATCCATATAATGTTCACTACAAATATCTAATGACGGTCGCCTGCAATGAAAAGACCACAGTGGTAATAGTACCGTCTGTAATACATGTAACCGAAACAACACACTATAATTAAAAACCTGTCAATATTGACGGGTTATTGCTAGTAATATAATAATTGACATTGCCCCATTAGTTTTTGTCACGCTACAAGGATATTTTCTGGTGTTTTGAATATCTGTATTATACTATAATTATTTGTGTGTGGGTAGTTTGAGACAAGATGTCGGCACTTCTCTCTGTTTTCTTATGTTACCGCGGCGAGTGTCGAGCGGAAAGTAACTTGACTTTCGCGCGTTGCTACAAATATCTGCCTGTTTGTTCCAGATGCTTCCGCCCCTTGCCAGTCAGAAATGCCCTGTAGTAAAGTCCTGACCGAGGTCAAACTTGGCTCGTGTTAATATTCATCTTACATCATTTTACCTGGGGGATTTGCAAACTACTATCCCAGACAGCTTCTTTCAATGCGTGGTGCATTTAGATGGCATTTACGACCGCATGTAAACTTGATTAAGCTAATGGACCCTGTGAGTTCTATATTAATTAATATTCTCCACGATAACCTAGATTGAGATCTGGCTGTGGAACAAAATTTCAGTGACTCACTGACCAATATACTTTCAGGTTTTGGTATATAATGTGTGACATCGCGTTTACAGGTGGGTAGTGTTTCTTAGTGCGGCTGTTATATAATGTTTGCTCTTAGACATGACTACATAAAGCCGGTTTTTCAAAAGAGATTATTTTGAGAAATATGAAAACAGGATTCCAGAGCTTTCCTTCCTTCCTTCCTGCCTTCCTTCCTTCCTGCCTTCCTTCCTTCCTTCAGTCCGTCCGTCCTCCCTCCCTCCATCCCCTCCCTTCTTGCTTTCTTTGTTTCTTTCTTTCTTTGTGTTTTGATCCTTTCCTTAGTTCTTTGTTCTTTCTACATTATTTCTTGTTCCCTTTGTTCTTTCTACATTATTTCTTGTTCCCTTTGTTCTTTCTACATTATTTCTTGTTCCCTTTGTTCTTTCTACATTATTTCTTGTTCCCTTTGTTCTTTCTACATTATTTCTTGTTCCCTTTGTTCTGTATTTTCATTCTTACTTCTCTTTTTATTTGTTTCTCACTTTTTTTTCATCGTCCTTCTGATACTCCTCATTTTCTTCCTATAATGTCATAGAATGATGGTTATTCTTCCATGTCCATAACGAATCACTTCTTGCTTGCTCCCACATGTATGTTTTGTGTTTGTGCATATCATCCTCTTTTGCCTTATCGCTTCTCGTGAAGCCTGGAGCCCTCTCTACAGTTGATCTTCTTGGAGGAAGATGGCACCACATCATTCATGTGCTAATGGAATGGCATCACACAACATCGCCGACAAGAAAGAAGTTCAAAAGTTCACCATCTGTAGGGAAAGTTATGGCCTCCGTGTTTTGGGATGAGAAGGGTGTGATTCTTCTCGACTTCTTGGAACAGCGAAACACGGTGAATGCAGACCGTTACATTGAAACTTTGAAGAAGCTTAGAGGTCGTCTTCGGCGACTTTACCCATTAAAAGATCAGAGAACTGCACTACTGTTGCACGATAGTGCCACGCCACACACCGCTAAACGCACCATTGATGCGATTCCAGAATTTGGCTGGACATTATTACCACATCCCCCTTACAGTCCCGATCTTGCACCTTCTGACTTCCATCTGTTTGGACCACTGAAAGAAGATCTTCGCGGACATCACTTTGAGGACACCGAGACCCTTAAACGCGCCGTACGCCAGTGGTTTAGGAAAAAGGACACACATTTTTACCGTGCGGGGATACATGCCCTTGTGAGAAGATGGACAAAAACTGTAACAATTAACGGAGACTACATTGAGAAATAAATTTTTGAAGTTCAGACTTGGGGCTACATTTCAATGTGCATTTTATCTGTTTTCTTGCCTATTGAATGAAATTAAAAATTACGAGGCATTACTTTTTGACCGTCCCTCGTAATAGACTCCCGAGAACTGCACATTTTTTTCCCTCGTTTCTCCATTGGTTCAAAAATGTTCTAGTATTAAAATTTGGAAGGCATTTCCGGTGTGTTTTTTTATATCCACAATATTCGGGGTCATTGTAGCGTGATAATCAAATGCTGTACTCTTCTCTTTTCAAGGAAATGGGTTAAACAATCAGAGCAGCGCAAGCTCGCTGATGACACGAACCGGTTTTCTAATGGCGTCTAATAGGAAAGTAAATGTGCGTTTTAGTATCATGGAGTTGTATAAATTGCAAAAGAATGGCTGGACGGAAAAGCTTGAGGTAAAGTGCATTTTGCAGACGAAGACCTCATACGTATATTCAAAAGAGAAGACTGCTGTGTGGATTATTTTCGGAGATAATCAAGGTAAAGTGGGACATTTTGTCAATTATTACTGTGTAAATGGTCTTTCCAAATTCGCTACAAATCGAAGACAAAATCAATATAGGAAAACCATATACGAAAAGAAAGCCCAGGATCGTCCCAATAAAAATAGATATTGCTGAAAGTCGTAGGAGAAAGGGTTAAGAAGAACGAGAAGGAATGCTGGATCAATCTAACACACTGGCTCGATTCTGCACGAAAAGTCAACAATTCCAGCAGACAGCAAAGTGTGACGCCATACTGCTTTCCGGAATTCGATGCATTCCCATGATTTTGGATCATGAATGTCACAAGGTTATTGTGTTTTGTATCAATTAAAAGTTACTATACTGGAATAATTCGGCACTTGGCACTGCAATTAAAAAGTTAATATGAAAGGACTTGGCACTGCAGAATATGAAAGGCGAAGATAGCATTACGATTATGTATAAAATGTATTTGATTTTATTCATGTATTATTTTAGAATGTTTTATGCAGATAGACGCCTGTCTTGTCTCGCTATCCTGATCAGAACTGATCCATGTATCATTCGTATACATGCACACATTCTGAACACTCTCATTCATGGACACGTAGGCTTGTGGAACCTATGACCAAAGGCTAGCTACTTATCACATATTGTCTCCATGTTCATTCGTATCATACTCCAGCAAAAGGTCTAGAATCTTAGATCAATAGTACCTTCCTGGACCAACTCAGGAGCATCAGACATTGTTAATCCCACCTCATACACGAGGTGACTTGGTGAAATATTCGAGTGCTCTGCCCCATCTGTGCTTGGTGGCCTGGTAGAAGACCTGCAACTAATACTGCTGTGAAGTATTGCTAAAGGACATTCACGGAACTTAATGATAAGTATCTATGTGAACAATTCAGTCAACCATTGTGAGTGGTCATAGCCAAATATTTGTGTCATGATGAACAAACTGTTCTAAGATATCAGGCAAGACAAGAGACGATTTAGTTAGAAGGAAAACTTGGATGAACATTCTGTTAAAATCTCAAGATTCCAGAAAAGGACTTTTTGTCTAGGTTAATGATTGAAGCTCACTATTGAGTAATTGTGTAATTAACCAGTTATTCATTCAATTTCATCATTTTCATCGCTCATAATTTGCACAAGAAGAAAACAAAAGATAGATGTATATAATAAATAATTCAGTAATTGTATTTCTCTGACTTATCAATTTTATATTGTAGCATTTTGAGTTTTACTGAATTGTTATAGGTTAGTTACTAGCAAAGGTGGCATCTTAGGCTCTAACTCTAATCTGAATACCCTCTTGAGTAGAGACCTTCACAGCCATGACTATCCTGTGATACCAGTGCTCTTATCTGACACTGGGGCTATATTCTTTTTCCAGACAGACTTCTCTTCTGATCAATACGCTTAAAACCTTTTGCAACACCGGGGGCTCGATCGCGGAACATACTAGAAATTCCTGAGCCACACTCTATCTATATTTAGATAGAATGAACATAGAGTGTGGCTTATCTCGTGCCACAAAATAGTTTTAAAATGTTCCTTGAAATTACCATAGTAGTACTAAGTAAATAGTTGACCCACACATGGTTGTGCGAATATTGTTTTGTCCTTAGTTAATTAAGATTAATTAGAGTTAACTTTAACTACGTGGTAGTAAAGTTACATACCCTACTCAACTTAAACATCATGACTGACTTGGTGAGATTTAGGACTGCGATCATGCAGATGGGGAAAGATGTAGGCGGGACAGGCGATGATCTTATTCAATATGTCACAACTGAAGTGGATAAACATATGAACAGGGAGGAAAAGAAGTTACAATTAGAAGCTGAGAGAGAAGCCAAGAGGTTGGAAGCCGAGAGAGAAGAAAAGAGGTTTGCAGCTGAGGCCCAAGCCAAGAAATTAGAAGCTGAAGAAGAGGTTGGCAGCTGAGGCTGAAAGGGAAGATAGAAGAATACAAGCTGAGAGACCATGAGCTGAGGATGAGACAGCTTGAACCTCAGGCTGCCGCTAGCACCAGTGGGCGAAGCTCACCTCACTCTGATGGTAACTCCAACCAAAGCGCCCCAAATGGAGCCATGAACTTCCATCTTGACCCATTTGTGGAGAATGACGACGCAATAGAGGCCTACCTGGACAGGTATGAATGGCTTGCCTCTACATATGGCTTGGAAAAAGAAAAGTGGAGTCTGAAGCTATCTCAAGGATTGAGAGGTATTGCCCACAGAGGTATTCTTGAAACTCCCCAAAGATCAGGAAGATTATGAAGCCTTGAAGCAGGCATTACTGGTTTGGTATGAACAGAATTCAGAGGCTTATCGGAAAAAAAGTCCGAACTGCTAAGAAAGAAGCTGGAGAAACTTATCAGCAGTTTGCAGCAAGATTGGAAACTTACCTACTGAGGTGGTGAAAGTTAGGAAACTTTACTCAAGATTTCGACGGGTTAAAGGAGATGATTTTAAAAGAACAACTCCTAGATTCCATGGCCCCTGAAACGAAGACGTTTCTTGTAGAAAATAAAAGAGATGGATTAGATGAAATAATCATATATGCAGAAAGCCACCAATTGGCCCATCCCCTGACTCAATTAAATAAGAAGAAGCAGGGAGAAGGATTTAAGCAACCACATAACTATACCAATTTTGAACAAAAGGGTTAAAACCAGGACCATACAACCAAGAACAAGCCAAGATTAGACTACAAAGAAAAAATCCATCTAGGGTATAACAAGAAAACTTCAAGAAAGGAAGAAAAGTGGTGCAAGTTCTGCAAAATGAACAACCACAATAGTGTGGACTATCGAAAAAGAATCCCCCTCATCACGCTGCATGCCTTGCAACAGGAGACAATGGTAGGAAGGAACTGACAGTGAGTCATAATAACCTCCATCATCCACCTGTCTGCGAGGAAATGACCGTGAATGGCACTCAAGTCCTGTGCTTATATGACACATGGTTGGACTTTGACTCGGTCATGTGTTTTTCTCTAGTGAGCCCTGAACAGATAACCACCAAAACAGTGGAAATCAGAGGACCAACAAAAGGAGTAGGAACCATGACACTACCCATAGCCCGAATCAATGTGAGATCTCGCTATGTGGAAGGAGAGATCAAGGCAGCGATGATAGATGACCCTATAAACCCATTGATCCTGGGATGTAGTTATGTTTTCTTAGGAGAACTTGTGAAACCTGTAGTTATGGCAGCAGTCTAGACCAGGTCAAGCTTCAAGAAAATGGAGGAAAATCCGATAAAAACTCATCCATAAAAGATGAAAAAGGCTCAAATAGCAGATAGCACGTTGAAGCCTTGTGTTGGCAAATTGCCAAAAGCACATAACCGTCCTATCAAAGGGGACTATTACATGAAGAAAGGGCTGTTATACAGAAAAGCTGGAACCGGACCACATTGGCATAGCTAGCTTGTAGGACCAACTTCATATAGGGAGAACGTTATGGAGCTAGGACATGATGTACCCTTCAGTGGACATATGGGGATAGGTGCCACTAGACAAAGGATAGTATGTCACTACTCTTGGATGAACATTCTGTTATAATTTCAAGATTCCAGAAAAGGACTTGTTGTCTAAGTTAATGATTGAAGCTCACTATTGAGTAATTGTGTAATTAACCAGTTATTCATTCAATTTCATCATTTTCGTCATTCATAATTTGCACAGGAAGAAAACAAAAGATAGATGTATATAATAAATAATTCAGTAATTGTTCTTTTCTGACTTATCAATGTTATATTGTTGCATTGTGAGTTTTAATGAGTTGTTGATTATCATAGGTTAGTTACTAGCAAAGGTGGCATCTTAGGCTCTAACTCTAATCTGAATACCGTCTTGAGTAGAGACCTTCACAGTCGTGACTATCCTGTGATACCAGTGCTCGTTTCTGACACTGGGGCTATATTCTTTTTCCAGACAGAATTCTCTTCTGATCCATCATTATCTACTACTGACAACTGTACGGTTACAAACCTTTTGCTACAGTCATGATGCAGTATTCCTTCCCCTTTTGTTAGGTTTATCTGTCTACCTGTCTGTTTATTTATCTGTCTTTTTTCATGTCTGCTTTTCTATCTGCCTGTCTCTCTGTCTGTCTGCCGGCCTGAATGACTGTCTGGCAGCCTGTCTGTCTGTCTTTTATCTGTGTTTTGTTATGTATATATCTATATTAATCGCCCTATCTGTCTCTCTGTTTGGCTATGTTTTGTCTTCTGTGACTGTTTTTCTGTCCATTTGTTATTTGTCTGTGCATATTTCTCAGTCAACCAACAAATGCAAAATGTAACGTAATGGTTTGAACTATAAACGTATACAAGCTTGTCTGTTTCCTGAGAAACCGCAAACTGAAATATAAACGATTGTCAGAGTTGTATTAGAACTTGAAATAAGAAATAATCACATTAAAAAAAAAAAGCAAGACGCGATTTGAAATTAAACTTGAGATTTCTCACCAAAGCTAGAATAAATCGATGTGGTATAATTTTAATGGCCTGTTATGTTGTGTTACGGGGGAAAGGGGGGGGGGGGCGTAAGATGGAGATTGGGGAAACAAAGCGCGTCTCTTTCCTTGATTATGTTGTAGTCACCGTAAATAGCTTGGTAACGGTTTGTGTAAGACGAAGTTAGAGGGTAACGATGTTGTGTGTGGTGAAGAGTTGTGGTAGAATGGTTGGGCCGACCAGTATAAGAATGTTATTTCTTTTTTTTTTTCAAATGACAGAGAAAGAAATGATGGGGTAGATTGAGGTTCAAAGAATTGGGTGAAATTCAGAAATAGAGAAAGGCAGATAGACAGACAGACATACAGTTATTATAAAAAATGCGTGGATGACAGAATGAGCCATTGGATTAAAGAGTGGTGAGTGTGCGTCTGGTTGGACAGTTTGATGCGTACTGATTAGCGGATAATTGGGTGGGTGAATTTGTGGGGTTAAAAAAAAGAATAAACAATTGTGTAGGCTAAAGACATACTCATAGATGCACATCGTAATGTAGCTTAAACTTAAGCGACAAACTGAGACCACAAAATCATTGATTTTCCCCCCCCCCAAATTCTCCAGTAAGTCGGACAAATATCAATCAGCTGTGTGTTTCTCTCTGTTATAAAGCAACATTCAGAATTGTCTGGAACGCGAGCTTCAGCCTCGGCTCTGAAATATATTTCTCAGATAGTTGCCACATGTTGAACTGACCAGATGTCTGAAGCGTCGTATAGTAATATTCGCTTAAACCTACTCTTTGCTGTTTCCAGAAGATGGTGTTATGTTGCCCTTGTATATTATTCTTCCATTTCTCACATTTAGTGATGCTCCAGTTCTTTATTTTTACTTCATATTCGTGTACCTCCATGCACGTTTGCACTTATGTTGCGATATCTAGAGGGAAAACGTAGGTTCTGGTTCTTGTCATTATTCTGCACTATGTAATTGTACTAAGTTTAATTTTAAATTTTACTGCATATTTCATTGCAGTACCAGCTTCGGCGTTTCTATTTATATGTAGCGCATAAGGAGAAAACAAACAACTCAAATTTTAGATTAAAGTTAATATTACATTGTGTATGAGCGTAGTTTATGCTTTGTTAAGTAGTTACATGTTAATTTTTCATTATTATCCAGTCACAATTGAACTTTGAACTTTAACTACGGAATTTTAAAAAAAAAATGCTGGCTGCAATATGCTGGAGAAAAAAGTGAATTAATATGGACTTCGGTAAACTTCTATTCACTAGTGATGGCGAAGATGTGAACATATTTTCTGAAGATGTAGTAACTGGCTCTTCCATATGAGCTGTCATGCCTGCCTTTGAATATGTTGGTAAAGAAGTTCTGCACTTCTGTTGAGCGCTGTGTCTTTTTGTGGTGTGTATTTGGCGCCATTTTTATAATCGTGCAGTTTCTTACACTGAGCCACAAGTCTCCGGACTCTGACAAGCCTCGTAGAATGGATAGTGTTGTTCTGGCTAACAATCCGCTGGTCAGTTTAGAAACGCGAATTGAAGAATCCAGACAAAAGCGCCTGGCGTTTGCCATAGCCCAAATGAAACGAAGACACAACATCAAACTGGAGATTCAGGCGGTGGAGGAGGCAGTAAGAAAGGTGATGAGTGAGAAATCTTTAAAACCGGAAGAGTCAAACGCACGGCTAGAAAATGAGCTTTACGCCCGTAGAATTAAAAATATCATCCAAAAGGCTCAGATGGGAGGTATGATGTCTCTCGGTGTGAATCGTTCTCATCACAGCGCGCCATATTTGAAGATTGGTGATAGAAGTGATGTTTACAAAACAAATAACAGCATAAATAGGAGTGATCATTACCAGGATGTTGAAAATATTCAGGTGTCTAACCCGGCTCAGAAATCGAGGTTTCGTCTAACATTCGAACCTGCACTGGGCAACCAGGAAGTCGCAGAAGCAGATATGAACAGACACAAATACATGCCTTTGAAACATTTTAAAGACATAGACACATCTGATGATAATACATTAAAAAATATAATAAAAGACGCCAACAGCTTTGGAGAAACAAATATCTCTACCTCGCACAAAGACAACTTTATGAGGGTGAAAAAACAATTCCAAGAAGGTACGGAGATGTATGTCGATAAAGATTTGCTTCGGCAGGAAAACAGTAACAGCCAGGACATTTGTTCAGCCTTTCCAGAGTCTCTAGGTAAGAGATTGACATTTTAGAGATTTTGTAAGGGTCCGAACAAATGAAAGTCACCTGGTGACAGATCGGGGCTGTAGGCTGGGTGTGGCAGAACTTCCCACCTTTTCCTTGCTAACGATTCCTGCACAATGTTCGCAACATGTGGACGAGCATTGTCGTGCAGCAGAATCACACCACGCGAAAGCATGCCTGGTCGTTTATTCTTGATGGCTGTATGCAGGTTGTCTAGTGTGTCTTTGTAGCGGATAGCATTGATGTTCACGCTAGGCTCTTTAAAGTCTACCATTAGAAGCCCTTCATGGTCAAAAAATGCGGTCAGCGTAACCTTACCGGCGGAAATCTGTGACTTGAATTTTTTGGACGGATTCCTTATCACACTGGCCATTATTTTAACGGTCTGCAGCACAACCAATGAATATTAGGAGAATGAACACTTACACACTTGTACATTCGTATGTGCTTATTACTGTAGTGGATTTGATGGTATTGTATGATGGTGATATTACTAAGTGTGATGCATGAGGTCAGCTGTGAAGGCTCCTGAGATAAAATGTAGCTGTGAATTGTCAGAAGGCCCTTCTTGCTACCACTACGACCTCACACTTATTTTTTTTTCTAATGAATGTGGCTACGTTAAATGTCTAGGGTAATTATATGTAATGTGTTGTGGTAGTTTACATACACACACACAGATATTTACTAAGTCTAATAATATTAATAAAATGTTATAATACACTGAACTAACTCAGCTGTGTAAAATTTTGATAGTAATTTTCTTTAAATTTATTTGTTCTGAACCAAGGTTTTAATTTGGTCAGAACATATGAAAGGTTTTGCAATTATGAAAGAAATGCATGAATATTACATAATAAATGCAAGGTGTGTACATATGTATGTTACTAGACTAGTTAATATTACTACTGTTTATAGTTGTAATCTATTTTGGGAGAACATTTAATGGATGTGCTGTTGGGGTGGCCTCATCACTCCCTGTCTATGGTGACTACACATTGTCCAGTTATTTGATGGAATTTTATGGGTGTGTTAGGAATTAAGTTGAGTTGGTGAATTCTCAGCAGACCAGGCGCTCACGTAGCTTGAAGGTGTAGCTCTGGTGCTGAGATCTGGTGGCCCCACCTCTCCGTGCTTGGGGGCAATATCAGAAGGCTGGTGGCCCCACCTCTCCGTGCTTGGGGGCAATATCAGAGGTCTGGTGGCCCCACCTCTCCGTGCTTGGGGGCTATAATAGGCTGCTCTGACAAAATGTTACTGCACGGGTCCACTCTTGTAATATTCAACAACTCAGCTGACACCACATTGGTGCCAACTAAAACTCACAGTTCTGCAATCAAAGTATTAGTCATGTGTCAGAATTCCATCCTCTAACCATTTCTGGACACAACACTACACAACAACAACACCACATAGACGGGTCAGATCTTTCTGACCAAACAACACATCTTACCAAGTTGGTTTCACATAGGATAAGCTCTCCCAGACTACGTATTCTGAAATATGTTCATTAGCTTCCTGCCATAGAATAGGATAGGTGATATGTTCCACTGATCTCAACACTTGATCTGTCCTTCATAATCCTTGCTGGAGTTTATGTATTTTATTTGTCTCTAGACCCTGAACTGGGGCGGGGGGTCTAGAGCGAATCCTTACTTGTTGTAAGGGACAGATTATGCTATTGCAGTATCAAATCACTCGAAACCTTAAACAAATATTAAAATGTACAAAGAAATAATTTCAGTCTTACCAGAATTATGAATATAGTACACAGTTAAATGCTAGCAAAACTCAGCTGAGCTGCTGGCCTTAGGATGGCGTCCCTCTAAATATTTCAATAGCTTCTGGGAATTACACCACTTAATAATTCACTGTGTCTACTAGGACAACTTATAATGAATGGCACAAAATGCGCGTCTGAGCGCCGATAATATATTCATCTATGGCCAATCACTGCCTTTTATTTTTCAAATTCAAATATCCTACCAAAAAGTCATTTCAGTCATACCTCAGTCAAGTATGCCTTATTGTCTGTTGGTCCGTCCGTCTCTACTTGCGTTTCACACACAAAAAAACACACTTGTTTTTTGAACCAACCCTGCCTTCCCCTACACAATTTTGCCCTTTAAAGTTATTTTTAGCCACAATTCACCATCCCACCCCGTCTCTTCATTCCAACTAGATTTTAGCACTTGCGTCTTCAAGGCCACAATTTTTTGAAAATTAGTGACATGTTTTATTTCAATGCAGTCGATCGTTGATATGAACAACACAGTCTTTTGTCAATATCTTTCTTATTATCTATCCGTCTGTATAAATGAAAGCATATTATTTCACTGCTCAAGATGGGCCATCCGGCCAGCTAGGTTTTATATTCCTAACATTATTATTAAGAAAAGTTACTTTTCAAATATTTTCTAGAATCTTCTGGAATGCGTTCAACTTCAGTCAGATTTTTCCTTTTGATCTCCGTTCTCATCCCGTTCCGTTTTGCCTTCAAGTCTAACAATTTAATTTCCATGGCGGGTGATGACCCGCGGCGTGGGCGATCATGTATTCTAGCAGCTTACGCATTAGTTTTTATCCCTACGTTGTATCATTGGAGATATTTTAACGTTGTATCACGGTTAATTTTGTGACACATCTCCCCACTTGAAAACATGCCTACGGCAAGTTCTAAAACCAGTGATACACATAGATAAAATCTCTCCTTACGCCTGCCATTACTCTAATTTTGATCACAGGGGTGCCGACTGAGGAAATCTGCACCGACATTCAATTTGCCTGGGATATATTGGATACTAAACTGATAAGGTTGAAGCAATAAAGACCACCTCAGCAATCTTGCGTTTTCATGCTTAGCCTGAGATAAGAATACGAGAGGCTGATGGTCCGTCTCGACCACAAAAGTCCTACCATACAGATAGATTTGAAACTTCTTTATTGCCCAGATTAACGCTAAACATTCTTTTTCGCTTGTGGCGTATCCTTGTTCCGCCTTATTCAATTTGCGGCTTGCATAAGCGACTGGTTTCAGTTCCCCATCAGGTGAAGATGATCTTTGCAACAAAGCTGCTCCGAGTCCTACATTACTTGCATCGGTTCTTAAGACAAAGTCCTGTGTCAAATCAGGTAGTTTAGAATAGGCTTGCTAGTGAGTTTTTCCTTTAAGTCTTGGAACGCTAATTCACTTTGCGCAGTCCAATTAATTTTATCTGGAAGTCCCTTGCGAGTCAGATCAGTCAGAGGAGCACAAATAGAGTTAAAATCTTTGATATATTTTTGATAAAATCCGCATAACGACACGAATGATCGCACATCCTTTTTTGTTTGTGGTCTAGGTGCTCTCTGCAGTTTTTCCAAGTTCTTGGGATCAGGGGTCATGCTACCCTGATATACAGTGTGTCCCAAGAATTCCAACTCTTTGCATCCAATGCAACATTTTGTTGGCCTAGCAGTCAAGTTCGCCTCCCTAAGCCTATTAAATAACATTTCTAGAGCTTCAATGTGTTCTTCAAATGTCTCTGTGGCGACGAGAATATCATCCATGAAATTCGTGATACATGGGTTATTCAGGGGATCCAACAATTTGCGCATCATCCTTGAAAATACACTCGGAGCATTTTTCAGTCCGAATGGTAGCATGTTGAATTCATAATGTCCATCCGAAGTGCTAAAAGCCAAATAAGGTCTCACTTCAGGCTTCACTGGGATCTGGTAATAGCCTTTACTAAGATCCACCTTTGAAAAGTATTTTGCCTTGTTCAGTCTGGCAAATAACTGTTTTGTGTCTGGTAATGGATCCACTTGTCCTTCTGTGACAGCATTCAGTTTCCTGTAATCTATGCACAGTCTGTGTTCCCCAGACGGTTTTCTCAACAGTACGACACTAGAGCTAAAAGATGATTCACTGTGTGAAATAATCCCCTCCTTCAACAAATAATCTATTTCTTCCTTCAATGCCTTCTCCTTCGCGAACGGAATAGAATAGGCTCTCATACAGATTGGGTTTGAGTCTACCAGTTTCATGTCATACTGTAGCAAATTGGTATGGCCTGGTTTATCTGTTAATACATCTGTATGTTCCTCCAGAACCTGTTGAACTCTCTCCCTCTGGTTTTTAGTCAGGTGCTTACTGACTTTTACCTGTGCTGCTGTTTCACAAGGATGTAATGGATATTCATGTGAGGTGAGTGGTTCCTTTTGCATTTGAGTTGCGATAGCTAGGGTCAGTAAGGGGGTGCTTTCCTGGAGTGGTCTGTCCAGATACTTCTTTAACAGGTTTACATGATAAACTTTCTCCTTCCCCTTTTTGTCAATTTTATAGTTTGTTCTAGACACCTTCTCTAGAACCGTATATGGACCTTGCCATCCAATTTGTAATTTATTCTGGCTACCGGGTAGTAGAAGCAGCACCTTCTCTCCCACTGCCAGTTCTCTATCCTTTGCCTTCCTATTAAAATATGCTGCATGTTTCTTCCTGGCTTGTTTCAAATTATCATTTGCCAGTTTCCATCCAGCTTTCAAACGAGTGGTCAGTTCGTTCACGTATTGATAAGATGAGGTAACAGTCTCTTCCGCCTTCTCATCTGTCCAGGTCCTTAATAGGGCTTCTAATGGACCTTTTATTGGCCTCCCAAATAGCAGAGTTGCGGGAGCCATCCCGGTTGAACTATGTGGTACCTCCCGATACGCAAACAATGCGGCGGGCAGGAATTGATCCCACAGATCCGGTTTTTCGTGTGCCAGCTTTCTCAGGATAGAAATGAGAGTCCCGTTGAACCTCTCTACCTGGCCGTTCCCTTGCGGATGGTACGGACTACAATGAAAGTGTCTGGCGTGAAATAGCTTAAAAACTTCTTCCGTTAGTTTCCCCTTGAACTGAGAGCCATTATCCGTCAAGATTTGATGCGGGAATCCTAATCGGGTAAATATTGTAAGTAGTGCCTCTGCTACATGTTTTGAATCAATTGATGGCAGGGCTACCGCCTCTCCCCATATAGAACAAGTGTCCACCAGAGTAAGGATGTAACTGTTCCTCCTCTTGGTCCGAGTGAGAGGTCCTACAATATCCACTGCAACCCTCTAAAAAGGTGTTCCCACTATGGGCATTTCCCCTAGAGTTGCAGGAGCAGTCCAGTGCTTTGGAGCTACCCTTTGACATTCTGGGCAGGATTTGACATATCTTTTTATATCCTCCGTTATCCCTGGCCAGAAGTAATGACAAGCTATACGCTGTCCTGTGGCGCTGATCCCCATGTGACCACTGAAGGGAATCGCATGCCCGAGTTCCATCACTTTATCTCTATATGAAGTGGGAAGAACCAGCTGGTTGTGACCATTTGTTCCAGTTCCGGCCTTCCTGTATAAGAGT
Source organism: Oreohelix idahoensis (assembly GCA_024509875.1). Taxonomy (NCBI): domain Eukaryota; kingdom Metazoa; phylum Mollusca; class Gastropoda; order Stylommatophora; family Oreohelicidae; genus Oreohelix; species Oreohelix idahoensis. The sequence goes on along the minus strand of JAMPIV010019173.1, from coordinate 186,393 downwards.
TTGTTCTTCATAAAATATTCCCCCTTGCTCGGAGGTGTGTGGCATTTGGGCAATTTTTTAAAACATGGCTGGAGTGTCTTATCCTCAGCCTGCGCCTTCCTCATCTCCTCTGGATGAGCATTTATAGGTTCACCTTCTTCCTCCTTCTGTGACCTGGTCTGCACTGTCGCCATGATCACAGGTCTCTCGGGATTCCCCAAGAAGACGTATCTACACCCCAATATCAGAGGGTAGATTGGTTTATCTATCACTGCTGCTCTGATTTCTCCTTCCACATAGCGAGTTTTCACCGTTATCCTTGCGATGGGAAGTGTCATGAGTGGTATGTCCTTAGGTGCCCCTTGTATTTCCACTGTTTCTGTGGTATACTGACTTGGGTCCACTAGGCTAGACTTCACAACTGAATCATAATCCAAACCTGTATCATAAAGGCACCTTATGGTGACCCCATTACAAATAACATCCTCACAAACTGGGGGGTGATAAGGTTCCTGCTGTCCCTTAGGATTAACCTTTAATCTTTGAGTCCCCGACTTCATTGCAGCAATGTTTGAAGGTTTCCTTCTACAAAATTCGGTGTTATGGTTATCTTTCTTGCACCATTTACATCATCTTTTTCCTTGGTTAAACGGTTTTCTTTCATTGGATTTTTGGTCATTGAACTGTGAGTTTATGTCTCGGTAGTCATTTCTTGGCCGTTCAAAGTTTGTCCTACCTTTATTTCCCTGCTCTCTATTATCAAATTTATTAAATTGCTGTGGAGCTTTAAAATTGTCTATGTGCTTCTTTTAAGCACCACTTACCTCTGCCTGGGCTGCCTGATACCTTTCAGCGACATTTAAAACCTCTCCCAACTTCTCTGCACCTTGTTCCATGAGAAATTTTCTCATGTCTGGAGCCATGGACTCTCTCAATTGCTCAATCATGATCATTTCTTTAAGATCTTGGGTCTTCCCCAGAGCAGTCCATTTCTCCAAATAGGTTTCCAGTCTGGCAGAGAATTGGTGGTATGTCTCCCCAGACAACAGTTTGGCATTTCTAAATTTCTTACGATAAAATTCCCCATTTTTTTCGTACCTCAATAACAAAGCCTGCTTTAACATGTCATAATTCTCCTGGTCTTCTCTGTTCATTTTTGCGAAGACTTCGTAAGAAGTACCTCTCAGTCCCTGTGATAGCTTTAAACTCCACCTCTCTCTCTCTAACCCATATGTAGTAGCTAATAACTCAAAACGTCCTAGGTACCCCTCTATGTCATCGTCTTTCTCAACAAAATGGTCTAAATGAAACCCCATAGCTGATGTTGAGGCTCCCAGACTGGGCGTAGCATCTGAGGCAAAAGGGCTGGCACCATTTTCAGGAGTCTGGCCTTGTAGCTCCAGCTCCCTTAGTCGTAATTCGTGCTCCCTTTGCAACCTTCTATCTTCTGCCTCCCTTTCGGCCTTTTTATCTTCTGCTTCCCTTTCGGCCTTTTTATCTTCTGCCTCCCTTTGCTGTCGTTTGTCTTCTGCCTCAATCTGCAGCCTCTTAATTTCTCTATCAGCCTCAATTTGTAACCTCTTCTCTTCAGCTACCTTTCTATCTTCCCTTTCAATATATTTATTACATTCAGCCGTTACATATTGAATTAAAATCTGACCATCCATTCCCATCTCCTTTGCCGTCAGCACAGCAGCTGATCTGAATTTGGCCAGCTCCGCCATACTTTTTAAAAAAATCTAGCAATGTGCAAGGTAAAATTTCCAACCACTAAAGTACTTCTAATTACTCTAGTCTAAAATAATTCTAATTAATTAATTAACTACCACTGGCTGTGAAGATTCACCAACTTTTATTTTCAGGGACACTTTTAGTTTTAAGGGACACTTTTAATTTTTATAATGTGTTCCCCTAATCTAATTCTCCCCCCAGGAGATCCTAATATACTTAATGGGCTAATTATCCCGGGACAAAGAGACCCCAATATATGTAGTGGATTTGATGGTATTGTATGATGGTGATATTACTAAGTGTGATGCATGAGGTCAGCTGTGAAGGCTCCTGAGATAAAATGTAGCTGTGAATTGTCAGAAGGCCCTTCTTGCTACCACTACGACCTCACACTTATTTTTTTTTCTAATGAATGTGGCTACGTTAAATGTCTAGGGTAATTATATGTAATGTGTTGTGGTAGTTTACATACACACACACAGATATTTACTAAGTCTAATAATATTAATAAAATGTTATAATACACTGAACTAACTCAGCTGTGTAAAATTTTGATAGTAATTTTCTTTAAATTTATTTGTTCTGAACCAAGGTTTTAATTTGGTCAGAACATATGAAAGGTTTTGCAATTATGAAAGAAATGCATGAATATTACATAATAAATGCAAGGTGTGTACATATGTATGTTACTAGACTAGTTAATATTACTACTGTTTATAGTTGTAATCTATTTTGGGAGAACATTTAATGGATGTGCTGTTGGGGTGGCCTCATCACTCCCTGTCTATGGTGACTACACATTGTCCAGTTATTTGATGGAATTTTATGGGTGTGTTAGGAATTAAGTTGAGTTGGTGAATTCTCAGCAGACCAGGCGCTCACGTAGCTTGAAGGTGTAGCTCTGGTGCTGAGATCTGGTGGCCCCTCCTCTCCGTGCTTGGGGGCAATATCAGAAGGCTGGTGGCCCCACCTCTCCGTGCTTGGGGGCAATATCAGAGGTCTGGTGGCCCCACCTCTTCGTGCTTGGGGGCTATAATAGGCTGCTCTGACAAAATGTTACTGCACAGGTCCACTCTTGTAATATTCAACAACTCAGTTGACACCACATTGGTGCCAACTAAAACTCACAGTTCTGCAATCAAAGTATTAGTCATGTGTCAGAATTCCATCCTCTAACCATTTCTGGACACAACACTACACAACAACAACACCACATAGACGGGTCAGATCTTTCTGACCAAACAACACATCTTACCAAGTTGGTTTCACATAGGATAAGTTCTCCCAGACTACGTATTCTGAAATATGTTCATTAGCTTCCTGCCATAGAATAGGATAGGTGATATGTTCCACTGATCTCAACACTTGATCTGTCCTTCATAATCCTTGCTGGAGTTTATGTATTTTATTTGTCTCTAGACCCTGAACTGGGGCGGGGGGTCTAGAGCGAATCCTTACTTGTTGTAAGGGACAGATTATGCTATTGCAGTATCAAATCACTCGAAACCTTAAACAAATATTAAAATGTACAAAGAAATAATTTCAGTCTTACCAGAATTATGAATATAGTACACAGTTAAATGCTAGCAAAACTCAGCTGAGCTGCTGGCCTTAGGATGGCGTCCCTCTAAATATTTCAATAGCTTCTGGGAATTACACCACTTAATAATTCACTGTGTCTACTAGGACAACTTATAATGAATGGCACAAAATGCGCGTCTGAGCGCCGATAATATATTCATCTATGGCCAATCACTGCCTTTTATTTTTCAAATTCAAATATCCTACCAAAAAGTCATTTCAGTCATACCTCAGTCAAGTATGCCTTATTGTCTGTTGGTCCGTCCGTCTCTACTTGCGTTTCACACACAAAAAAACACACTTGTTTTTTGAACCAACCCTGCCTTCCCCTACACAATTTTGCCCTTTAAAGTTATTTTTAGCCACAATTCACCATCCCACCCCGTCTCTTCATTCCAACTAGATTTTAGCACTTGCGTCTTCAAGGCCACAATTTTTTGAAAATTAGTGACATGTTTTATTTCAATGCAGTCGATCGTTGATATGAACAACACAGTCTTTTGTCAATATCTTTCTTATTATCTATCCGTCTGTATAAATGAAAACATATTATTTCACTGCTCAAGATGGGCCATCCGACCAGCTAGGTTTTATATTCCTAACATTGTTATTAAGAAAAGTTACTTTTCAAATATTTTCTAGAATCTTCTGGAATGCGTTCATCACTGCATTCAAATAAACGGACTAAGTTATCGCAAAAGCGTCAAAAGAATGACTGTGGCGTATAATATCCAAGGTCCCTTTTGTCGATTTCTTTACTTTATGTCAACTTGGGGAACGTGACTTTTTCCTCCTTTCCCCACCAATTTGCGTCCTTTTAGCCTCGCTAGTTTCAAGCACGCGTTCAGTCAGATTTTTCCTTTTGATCTCCGTTCTCATCCCGTTCCGTTTTGCCTTCAAGTCTAACAATTTAATTTCCATGGCGGGTGATGACCCGCGGCGTGGGCGATCATGTATTCTAGCAGCTTACGCATTAGTTTTTATCCCTACGTTGTATCATTGGAGATATTTTAACGTTGTATCACGGTTAATTTTGTGACAATTACGTCAGATGTGACGTCATCATGCTCCTCCTACGAATGTCCACTTGGCGCAGCACGGTCGGGTTTCATTTGAACACGCCTCGTATATATATATGTATATGTATATATATATATATATATATATATATATATATATATATATATATATATATATATATATATATATATATATATATATATATATATATATATATATATATATATATATATATATCCCAACGGGCTGATCACCCGTTTGCCAGTCACTTTGATTATGGAAACAACGACAAACGGATTGATTTGTCGTTGCCCTAAAGACGCCATTAGGCGTGATGGGAACAACGGCAGAGAAAATCTATTCGCAGTTGCCCTTAAGACGCCACTAGGCGTAATGGCCACTGACTGCTTTGCCGGTCGTTGGCTAAGGACGGAAGAAGATATATATATATATATATATATATATATATATATATATATATATATATATATATATATATATATATATATATATATATATATATATATATATATATATATATATATATATATATATATATATATATATATATATATATATATATATATATACATACTACTACTGGACAAAAGTTAAGGGCCGCCATCCAGTTTAGACAAAGTTTATATAATTCTTCGTGAGCAGGGTCGATTTTCCAAATGTCCGGTAGCTTGAAATCTCTCAAGAAGTCTCTGAGTGGTAGCGTGGGACACTGCTAAACGTCTTGCAACATGACGAACAGATTGACCATCCTGAATCCATGCCATGGCTCGACCACGGTCTACAGTGCTGAGACTTCTCCTTGGTGGCATGGCTAATGCAGTGATCATTTCGACCACTTGTCATACTGATTTAGTGCATACCAACGGTGAACACTCTTTACCGATGATCATTTTCCACGTGCATTCAAATTCAACTCACTTTTTCACCTTTTGAACTAGTGGGGCGTGTTGCAAAAACCACGAGTATTTGCAGAAACAATGGCAATTTTCACGTGCGGGATAAAGTGACCCAGTTTTTGGACATTTAAAAAAAATTAACCTAGTGCACACAGAAATGTATACACATTCTCTGAGCTCAGTTTTAATGACAGTTTCACTTGTCTTTACAGTTTGCCAATCAATTATATAAACCTTGTCTAAACTGAATGGCGGCACTTAACTTTTGTCCAGTAATATATATATATATATATATATATATATATATATATATATATATATATATATATATATATATATATATATATATATATATGTATATATATATATATATATATATATATATATATATATATATATATACACAATATGTACAATTAACCTTCATCTGATTATAGTTATAGGACACAAGAGCCAAGCCATCTGCATAAATCCAGATTATCAAACTGTTTTGTCAGATTCCAATGGATTCCATTTCTGTTGTATGTCGATGTTTTCATAACCAATATGTTGCTAGTAAGAAAAGACATGGAGACAAGAGGCATCCCCGTCGCAGTCTTGTTCTTATCCCACACTGTTCTGTAAGTTGACATTCATGAAGAACTCTGTACGTCATGTCTTCATAAGTTTTCTTTATTAAATTAATGAGCTTCAGGGGAACTCTATAGTGCTTCATCAATTTCCAAAGTGATTCTCTGTCTACACTGTCAAATGCCTTTTCACAGCCCACAAATCCGATGTATAGCGTGTCGTGTTTTGGTCTGTCTTACACCACGGTCATATTTACCGCACGCATACTATAGGAAAACGGACCGATATAAGAACCAATGAAAACGCTCCTTTTTCTAGTGTGTATAAGGAAACCTTTTTAGGCGTAACATAGAGGCCCAATTTGTGTAAATGAAAGTACGAAGTTATTTAATTTCTTAAAGGTTAAAGATGTTTAAACTGAAAGGTATAGATAGTTCAACAACGGGGATGTTACTTAAGAGGTAGGTGCAAAGACTTCCTCGAATAGTAGTTCATTTAAAGAGAAAAATCGTTTATATTGACATCTATACATCATGGTAGTCCCAAATTTAGTTAGTTAAAGTCTGCATAGATTTAAATGCATTTTGCTAACTAAACAATTATTAAATAGAACGGTAGAGATAAATTCACAGTATAATACAAACTTTAAATGATCAAAATCGGTTCAGAATTAAGAGAGATAATAAATATTAAAAAGTTTGCACATTGAACAAGCAGGCAAAAGATGCCTCGTTTTTAGATTCCTAACACCGGTTTTTGGCCGTGTTCTCCGATACGGGGGAGCGACGGTATAAAAGTCCTTGAACTTAGTTGATTGGGAGCCACAACTTTTTGAAACACTAAGCGGTACAGAAGAAAGCGGCAAAAGTGTGCTGTCCAATATTTTGCCACTGCATCTGCATAGCAGACCTAATACCTTTTGACAGCCTGTTACAGCTTATGTGTATTGCCTGAGGGTAAGAAAGAATATATATATATATATGTATATAATTATGTAATTTTCTTGTGATTAATCCACTTGTGTGTTCATAAGTGTGTTGAGTGTGTTAAGAAAAAAACGTACAGGGCGAGTGTATTGCCATCTGAACACAAGCATGTGTTGACTGTTAGAGACGAAAGCCAGCATTGGGAAATGTGTAGAATCTTTGAGAATTATGGCAAAAATACGACTGTATGTTTATTAATGTATTTGAAGGAGTATTTCCAAAAGAAAAGAGACACTGATCAGGACCATGAGAAAGGATCACAGAATTTGTTAACATGTATTAATCAAGGTGTCACTTAATAGTTTATACTAAACCAAATCATTGTATGGAAGCAGATCATGAACAAATGGATCTAACGTAGGATTTATAAGGAAAGTGTAATCACATTGAACTGGCTGTGAGTGGTACTGAGGTAAATTGTCCTGTGCAACTGTTAGCACCATGTCTGAAACTGTTTGTTACGTCCATTGTGTGTGTGTGGATAGAATAGTGCTGGACCATACAAGGGTTGTGATTATTTGTATTACAAGTTTTATCCTGCAATTACTAAGATTGTACGAGACATTCACTTCTGAGGGACTCTGTGTTGCGAACGTTCGCAATATATCTCGAACTAGACAACCCATGTTTCCCAGCCTGGAGATCCAGACCTTGTGTGATCCTGGCTATAGTTGGATTCTTCGCACTTTTGGAGATAAGTGGAAACACAATTCCACTGATCAGCCTATCCAGCAACTTAGTAATAAGAAATAAAATATCAATAACAACAAAAACAGTTTGAGTGATGACTCATGAAGGACTTTAATAAACTAAGTATTAACTTTACAGTCCAGTGAAAGTTATATATATATATATATATATATATATATATATATATATATATATATATATATATATATATATATATATATATATATATATATATATATATATATATATATATATATATATATATATATATATATATATATATATATATATATATATATATGTGAAATAAATAATTAATATTTGAAATATAACTTTATCATATTTAACTATTGTGGAAATGGACATTCCATGTTTATTTATGTTATCTTTTTAGGATCAATAAATTATAAATATATATAATCAGTCTTACTTAATTATTTAAATTGAGTTAAGGTTCTGTTGGCTATATATATCTATTACATATTTAATTAACTAATAAATCCCCTTGCAGAGTCAATACAAAAAATAATAACCATTATTCAAGGGAGGATCTTGAGAGGTAGCACTTAGACCTTCAGGAACCAACACTATCATCATACTTGAAGGTTTATACAGCTTGACCCTACCTTTGATTGTCGATACACCCTTGCTCTTTTCAGAGGAGAGGGTATTTCTTATAAGACCAGTCTCTTGTCTGGCACTATCCTGGTATCATCTGATACATCTTTTTATCCAGGATATCTTTCATTTTATTAACATCTGAACCTCTCGCGACATAGCGTTAGAATTTCATTCTAGACTATCTGGTCTGTACAGGATCTGTTTGGTCCAAAACCTGCTTATTCATCTCTTAGTTGCTTGTCTATGGACTCTTTTAATCTCTCAAAGATGATTCTGTTTAATACATTTCCTGGCACTGATAGTAACATTACTCCTCTATAATTTGTGCACTGTTGTATATTTTCCGTCTTAGGCAACTTGAACCAGATAACTTTCCTTCCATTCTGCTGGTATTTCCTCTCTCTCCCAAACTTTGCCAAGTAGTTTGTATAATATCTTTGTAGTATCAATATATGCTTTGATGACTTCTGCTGGAATGCCAGATTTACCAGCTGCTTTACCATCTTTCAGAAGCTTTATGGCTTTCTTTATTTCTTCTCTACTTGGTCGTTAGCAGCTGATTTGTAGCTCCACTTCTGGGGCATTTGTTGGGGCTCGTCTATTGAGAAGTTCCTCAAAATGTTCTGTTCATCTCTTCATTTGTTCTTGTATATTACAAAGTAATTTTCCATTCTTATCTTTAATGAGGCCATGTGCTTGCTTATATCTCTCTGTTAGCTTCTTGTTGTTGTTGTACAGGTCCCTCATATTTCCTTTGGCTGCAGCTTACTCTTCTCCCGTTGCCAACTCTTTTATATATTTCCTGTTGTCTCTGTTGATGTTTCTTCTTACTTCTTTGTTTGCTTCTATGTACACTTCATGAGCCTTGGCTTTGGAGCTTCTGGTTTTGTTTCTGTTTAAATCTGCTGTCTTGTTTTTCCTGTTTTCTATCTTGTTTATGGATTCTGTTATTATCCATGTTTTGTGCTGATGTTCTCTTTTCTCCAGTACCTCTTCACATGTCTCGTTCCATATATATATTTTTTTTAATGTTGCCAATGGTCTTCCTTATCTGCTTTATCTTCCAGCTGTTGGAGTACTTGGTATTTGTTGGTTACTGTGATTAATAATGTTTCTCTTGTTTCCTGACTTCATAGATATCCCACATTATACTTTAGCCTATAGAAATGTACTGTCGTAAATTTCTTGAGTTTAAATTTTGTTTTGGCTAACACAAGATGGTGATCTGATACCTTTCGATCCACGATAACGCAAATGGCAGTGGAACAAGAGATTAGAAAAAAGACGCCGGAGATGGATAGACCCCACATTGAGGAAACATTTTGATAGCATTACAAGGCAGTCCTTGTTCTGGACTCACCATGGTAAGAGAGGTAGGGGGAGACCAAAGAGCGCATTTAGAAGAGAACTAGAGGTAGAAGGCTGGGATAAATTAACATGGACAGACTGAGCTGATGGCACGGGACAAGAAGAGTCGGCATACATTTGTTGAAGGCCTTTCTCCTTGGGGAGTTAAAAGTTGACGAATGAATGAAGGTTTTGTTTGATCTTTACGCCGTTTTCAGATGGAATCTGTTTGGAGATCACCATCTTTATTACTGTGTAACTAAATCTAGAGCGTCCTATTGACGGAGTGGTTAGAGCGCTGGTCTCTTGCGACAATAGGTGCCAGGTTTGAATCACGGTATCGACATGCTCCAGTCTGCTCAGCTGTAAATGGGTACCTGACTCTGCTGTTGAGTTAGGGGAGGAAAAGTCAGCGAGAAAGGGAACTGGTCAACCCCGCATGTGGGTGCTGCACCTAGTATAGTGAAGTCTAACATTTCACTCCCGTACGGCTGTATCTGTAATGGGGCTTCCTTCACTTGTTTGTAACTGAATCTTGTGATTTCTAATGCAACATTATCTGGCATTGTTTGTGAGCATTATGTTTCCATTTCCGGTATTAATATTGTGCTTCCGCATGAATGTATTCTTGCTCCTTCAGTTTCCGGTAAAAAAATAGGCTTTCATCAAATTCACGCCAGGTCATCTTGTCTTCTGCCATCCTGCCTTTGTTGTCGGAGTGGCTAAGAGGTAAAGCGTTCGACTCGAATTCTAGATGTACCGGGTTCGATTCCCAGTTGAGGGAATATAATTTATGGACATTTTTTTTCTTCAGAACTAGTGGTCCTAATGATGTCATACTCCCCCTTGGTCTCCTGGGTAGTGAGATCGGATGCCTGCCTTCTTGGATAAGTGTGAAACAAAAGGAGGTCCCGTGTGCAAGTTGCGCACGTTAAAAATCCCACGGCAGTTGGAAATCGTAAAGAGAAGGCCTTTCTGGAATGCCACTGCACTGACAAAATTTAAATATTAGAAACCTACCCACCACATAAATATTTATAGAATGTGTGATTCTTATATACACATATTGGGATTCTTGCCGGTGCTACGGAGGTCGTGCACTGTGCTGAGATCCTCCTTATGTGATCTAAGGGAGTGGATCGGAGCACTGATGGAGTTGTCGTTTTGCAATAAAGATAGTTCTTCAAACCAAACCAAACCAAACTGCCATCCCTTGAAGATATTTGCATATCTTGTTTTTATCTCTTTCATGTATATCTTCAGTTCCATATTTCATTCTCTCTCTCTCCTTCTCTCTCTCCCTAACTATATAGTCATGCGCCGCTTAACGTCCACGATACGTTCTGACAAATAGGACGTTATGCGATTTGGACGTTGTGCGAACACCATACTTTATACTTAGCAATGGGATACTGTAGTGTACCTGTATTGACTAAATAGCCAAGATACTGTACACATACAGCACTGTATTTCAGCTAATGTACTGTCTTTAAAAGGCTTAAAGCCTGGCATTGACTTGGCCTCCTTATGGATGAAGGTCCTTTCAGGCATTCGTTTCCAGAATAAGGAGGTTTCGTCCATATTAAAAATTTGCAGGGGCAAATAACCTCCCTCTACAGTTAGTTTATCTAGGGTTTCGACAAAATCTTCTGCTGCCTTAGCATCAGCACTCGCAGACTCACCACTCACTTTCACATTATGCAACGAAAAACGTTGTTTGAAGCGCTTGAACCACCCAGAACTAGCACTAAACTCGATATTGTAGTCTGGTCCTGTTTTTCTTTAAGCATTTCGAACAAGCTTCGTGCCTTGGCAGTGATCGTCAACGTGCTAAGAGGGATTCGCTTCTGTGTTTGGTCCTCAATCCAGGTCATTAGCAATTTTTCCATATCTGATATAGGTCTTTCGCATTTTCGTAAACTTTGTAGCTTTCAATGGAGCCGATCCTTTAACAGCTTGGAGAATTTTTTCTTTCTTCTTAAGGATCGTCGTGACTGTCGAGTGCGACATGCCCAAATCACGAGCTAAAGCATTCACTGGTTTTCCACCTTCGTGATGTTTAATTACCTTTTGTTTCACTTCAAAATCGATACTTTTCCTTTGTCTCTTGCTGCTGCTATCACTAGAACTGGTTTTGCTGCGTTTGGGAGCCATGATGCACTTCACGGTAAAGTATTGTCGAAAGTTCACATTAAAATAACGATAGTAAGTACAGTACAGTACATACATAGGCCAGTAACATAGGCGTTTATTATGACAATCAAGACATATGTACTGTATTATAGGTTATATATGTACTGTACCATTATACGCCTGGCATCGCAATCGCTTTGTACTGTATACAAGAGACATGAGATACACGTGTTGCGTGCGGGAATCTGTTGCTTTCGCTACTTCCGGTTACGTCCGCTTCGTTCTGTTCTCCGATCGGGATTTCTGAACTCTATTATAACCTTATGGAACCACGGACGTATATGCGGTCGTACGTTGTCCGAACGGACGTTATGCGGCGCATGACTTTATATAAATATATATATGTATAGTTCCATATATATATATGGAAAAAATAGTGATGGAAGGCATTGTCCCTGGAAAAAGGGGAAGGGGTCGACATAGACAACGGTGGACCCAGGACATCACAGAGAGTCTGAACTTGTCTTTGGCTGATGCAGGTCGATTTGCCCAGAATCGTGATGCGCTCAGAGCAGCTGTAATGGAGACAACGTTCTGGAATGAATTCGTCACATTATGATGATGATGATGATGATGATATATATATATATATATATATATATATATATATATATATATATATATATATATATATATATATATATATATATATATATATATATATATATATATATATATATATATATATATATATATATATATATATATATGTACGTGTGTGTGCGTGTCTCCCTGTCTATCAAATGGCATTTAAAAAGTAATCAGGTTAATTTTTGTGTAAAATGTCGAAAATAGCGTCCGTGCATTTTGGCTTGGCTAAACTCAGTGAATGCCTAGAAAATCTCTACCTTTTCTCGCATTTCTCCAACTTTTATACACCTCCCTCTTTTTCCCGCCATTTTACACACGTCTCGCTCTTTTACACACGTTTCGCTATTTTCGACATTTTACACGTCTCTCTTTTTCGACATTTTACACACGTCTCTCTGTTTCGACATTTTTCACACGTCTCTCTTTTCTACCTAAACAATGGAAAAAAAAACCAAGGATCACAACTCTCACTTCACACTTCCCACGCATAACACCCATTCATTATTATTTACTGGGACTGCTCTACAATGCCCGCTCACAGCCGTGATTACTAACAGTAACTTTTATGATACTGCGTTTTATGAGAAAACGCCATATTTGCCTTTAATGTCTTTTTTTGTTCTATATAGTATTATAGTACGTATAAATGCCAATGTAGGCCAGCCGGTCACACAAGTCCCGGAGCCACAAAAATGTATCCCATGGGGAGACATTTTCGTCCTATCAATTAAAAATATCAAGTCCCTAACAAACATACTGGAGCGAAATATCAAATGGGGGCTGTCGTAAATTTGGATAGGTATGTAAGATATATTTGGTCCCGTCTGAATAGAACTGAAAATGTGGTAACTCAGTGAGAAATAAGGTATAAGAAATAGATTTCACGAGTGAATAGTTTAAGGGTAGAATCTGTCACTGGATTGAGAAGATACTCTAGTCCAGCCTATCTTTACGACTGTAATTTGTTATCAGACAATCCTACTCTCCGTACATAAAACATATACGTTTAACCACTCACCCACACACACACAGTTAAGTGACGACAAGACACAAACGTGAAAACTATAGTAAATGGAGCATCGATATAGGCTGAGCTGACCAACACAAGTAATTAAGTTTTGTTAAGTTTATTATCATATAAACTACTTACAACATCATATATATATATATATATATATATATATATATATATATATATATATATATATATATATATAAATATATATATATAATATATATATATATATATATATATATATATATATATATATGAAATCTTAGGTTACAGAATTTGGAAAATAACCCCATAAATGTCATCCCCTCTGTTGAGAAAGATCCCGCAAGAAGTTAATAACCCCAAAAGGTCAAAAGATTAACGCTAGGGTATAGGAATAGACGATAAAGTAAAGAACTGAGTTCCTAGTTAATCTATCCTGAAAAAAATAACAGTATTAGCGAACAAAAAAAGAAGTGGGTACAATGATTTTACAAATAGAAGTATTCACTCCTCTTACTCACACTCTGTCAATATGTGGCCACATTCAATCTTGCTTACCTACTAGTTGTTTAACAACATCTTGAACATAATCATCAGGGTACATGTAACAAATCCAGTATTGTGCGTTGCCGAAGTGAGCCCCAGTTCCTCCACGAATAATTAATCCTCCTAATGGGGATCTCACGGTGAGAGGCAGTCACTTCCTCTTTTTGAGGATGGCCTGGATCCTATTTGGTTCCCCCACTCTAGTTCAGCTCACGTATGGCTCCTCGAGTCTGCTTGTGTACGGCAGTGCCACCCCCCGGGCAACGACTTTGACTGGCCGGCAGAACTACGTGAGCAAATTGAAAAAGGGAGGTCCCCCTTAAACAGTACACACAACTGCTGGCCGAACGGGCGGATGATCAATAATATTTTGACAACGGCTTCTAGGGCAGGAGTTGGAAAGGCCTGGTATCGGGCTGAGGGCGCACCATGGACTGTAATGGTAAGCGGCCAGAACCATCCAGAAAGCAATGGCAAACTACTGGATGTACACTGCCAAGAAATCCATAATGGCTAATCTGAGTCTGAACTTGTCTTTGGCTGATGCAGGTCGACTTGCCCAGAATCGTGATGCGTTCAGAGCAGCTGTAATGGAGACAACGTTCTGGAAAGAATACGTCACATGATGATGATGATGAATGGGGAACACTTACTTTGGTGGTGATTATAGGGTATGCTAATGTCACGTCAGATAATTCAGGTAGCAAAATAATTACCAAGATCTAGTTTCACAGTGGACAGTAGTTAGTACTTCCAATAGTTAAAGAAAATGTCTGGTGGGTAAATCTTTCTGGATAAATCCACTTGACAACACAATGGTCGGTAGTCGGGAACAATGTTATGTTTAGAAATTTCGCCACAGCGGGCTGATATAATTGAATGGAAAAAATATGGGTATTTGATGTCTCCAGTTAAAATTAATTCTTAATGTCTATACGTTTGGACTCTCTCTGGATGAAGCAAGAGGACCGCACAGGTCAACCTCGAAGACCCGATAAAGACTAAGAATTGTTACTGGTTGTATTTAGACTTAGACCGCTGGCAGGCTGGTTTGTGATCAGTACTAAATTTAGGAGAAAACAAAACATTTAATCACAATATCAATATCATATCCTGTCACGCGTAAGGTTAAGATCTCTTATCCACTCCGTCGTTTAATTAAATTAAAAGCACACAGGTCTTAGCCTATCTTATCACGCTTCGCTCACCTGTTTCGGGTTGGGTTTTAATGTGTGTGCCTTTTCCCCTTCCCGCCCCGGTAAACTCAGCGCACAATATCAATGATAATTTAGTTATGACTACTTTACAAATATCGCTTGTCATTACTAGCTATTTGTTTCGCCACATGATATTACACTAGTCATTTACACAATTACACGTAATGAATTAGAAGTAAATTTATATTCCGTCAATAGTCAGTCGCCTAGTGTATTTATCAGTCAATTAAAAAATCTCTTTCTGGGTGATAGCGATTGGTTACATTTACAGTACAGCTGGCAAATTTAGCTATATGTTATTTAATACGCTAGTCAATTAACACACAGAAAATCCCAATGAATTATAATGAGGAACTTAACACATTAAATCACTTAAATGCTAATATATATTACGCCACATGATTTTACACTAGTCACTTACACAATTACACGTAATGAATTAGAAGTAAATTTATATTCCGTCAATAGTCAGTCATCTAGTGTATTTATCAGTCAATTAAAACATCTCTTTCTGGGTGATAGCGTTTGGTTACATTTACAGTACAGCTGGCAAAATTAGCTATATGTTATTTAATACGCTAGTCATTGAACACACAGAAAATCCCCGTGAATTATAATGAGGAACATAACACATTAAATCACTTAAATGCTAATATATATTACCGCAAATCAGAAAAATGAAACAATTTCCACGGAATCTAATAATCCACTTTTTACAATGGCTCTAGAATGGCGAGCTAGATATTTCCAAAAATTCTAAAGCGACTAGATAAACTGACTTTGGAAGGACGGAGTATATATACGGAAAAACTTTTATTTTCACTAACTGGTGCGAGAAATCGTGCCTTCGGCCATATCAGGAAAATCAACTCGTTCTACTCCCGAGATAGAGATTTTCTGCTCACTGATGCCGACCAGGAACATAGACGTCGCTAAGCGAACAGACCGTCTTTGATCTCGTCTCTCTGCTATAGATCAGAGATTACCTCCCCTGGGATCACGGACAACGAATGTGGTCGGTAAATCTTATTATCTCCCCTTTTTCCTTGGCTTTGAATCCCCTGAAATGTTGGACATCAAACCGTTAGCGGCCGAACTCCTGCTCGCGTTTCCCCCTGATCAAAGAACCCAATTATATATCCGCGCGCTCCTGTCTGTCAGCAATGCTAATTGCCAAATCAGATCGCGTGATAATTTATGATAAGCGAATTATGCTTTCGCTGGCTTTTATCTTAGCCTGTATGAACATAGGTAAACGAATGTCAGCGCCTGTAAATAGAAGAAATAGGCGTGGCTTCAAAGGTGAGTCTACAGTCAGTGAATTTCATCAGCGAATTGTATGTTTTTGCGTAGCAAAAATTATAAACCTAAGATGGGGAAGGAAGGTGGACGGGACACTGCTGCACTATTTACATATCTATGTGACAGGGGCATATACTTATGAGCCAATTGGCAGTGGACAATGGTTGAGAAAAATGTATGTTACTTGAGTAAGAGCATACTCATGTGAGCCAACTGAAAAAATTGTACAAGATGTCAGTATACATGTGATCCCACTAAAAAATGTTTACAAGATATCGTCTGGGGCGTACACATGTGAGCCAATGACAGGTATATAATAAAATCATGGAATGTTACAATCTTCATTTTAACATTTACAATGTGACTAAGTTAACAGAAGTATGAGATATGTATAGCATCGCCATTTCCCTTCTGTAAGATTGATAGTCTTTTCTATCGCATAAGTAACTATGCATCATGTATCATGTCAATTTACCAAAGTACTGCTGTCGAGACACACAGATGGTGTACTCGTACAGTGAAATTTATTCATGCTCTCAAGCGTATTTATAATGTTAACCCACACCTCTTGTTGTTCACCCTCTTCACTACGCACACCCTGTCGAGACGTTGTGTACTCAACAACACCTCTGTGTATTCCGCTATATCGGTCCAACCTCCGTTTCACGTCCTTCATCTTCCCCCGACTTGCTCGATTTCTGATAACTATTTTCGGATTGATGCCCCGTTCCATACATCTTCCGTTCTCAAGATGGATTTACCACTGAGAATATTTCTATTATTTAACTTCTCTACTTCCGTGGTATGGCAACCTCTCAATTCATCCATCCAACCCGGAACTACTTTTTCTTTCCCCCCACCCCCGGTCTTGCCATCCTTGCACTCTGTTGACATAACCCCTCTAATAACTGAATTGAACAATATACAGAATTCCGGAAGTCATGGTCAAACATTCATACTTCTTAGGATTAGTCATACTTACCAGCATCATTGTAGTATTTGGGATAACTTATCTGATGTATAGAAATAGTATCTGTCAACGTATTAATTGTATTCGCAAGAGAAAAATATTGCTACTGCTGAGTTGGACGATATTAAAGTAACCACAGAGACACCAGTAAACAGACTAACTGTGAACATCCCCATGCGAGTTTTTTTTCTTTCTCCCACGCCTCACATTCCTCTAGCAACCCCCTCAGCTATTTCATAATACTCCCGCTCTCCCTTAGTTGACGCTACACTGTGCCCGTCAATGGGATTTATAATACACCCAGACAGCATTACCTTCACTGATGGCAGTGACCGTCGCGGAGGTGATTATGAAAAATAAAAATAGTTCTAGTTTAGTTACGATTCAGATGTATGTATAAAGTTATGATACAATTATTGTCCTGATATATTGATTAAAGTTCGAGTTTTGTTTGGCATGACCAAACTTTCTATGTGTTGACTTGAGAAAAGTTCTTAAGTTCTATATTGTTTATGGATATTAAGTATCATGACTCCGTGTTTTTTTTATGTAATATCACTAGCGTGTATTAAGTAAAGATTTACATAAGTATTGTATTAAGTACAGAAATATCAATTACATATTGCGTATTGCACATTGCTATTCATATCCCATACTGTTAACTTAGTCACATTGTAAATGTTAAAATGAAGATTGTAACATACCATGATTTTGTTATATACCTGTCATTGGCTCACATGTGTACGCCCCAGACGATATTTTGTGAAACATTTTTAGTGGGCTCACGTGTATACTGAGACCTTGTACAATTTTTTTCAGTTGGCTCACATGTGTATGCCCCTACTCAATGACGTGTACAAGTAACATAAATTTTTCTCAACCATTGTCCATTGCCAATTGGCTCATAAGTATATGCCCCCATGTCATATTTTGCTCCAGTATGTTTGTTAGGGACTTGATATTTTTAGTTGATAGGATGAAAATGTCTCCCCATGGGATACATTTTTGTGGCCCAGGGACTTGTGTGACCGGCTGGCCTTTACTAGCATTTATACGTACTATAATACTATAGAGAATAAGGAAAGACATTAAATGCAAATACGGCGTTTTCTCACAACACGCCGTATCATAACAGTTACAGTTAGCAGTCACGGCTGTGAGCGGGCATTGTAGAGCAGTCCCAGAAAATAATAATGAATGGGTGTTATGCGTGGGAAGTGTGAAGTGAGAGTTGTGATCCTTGGTTTTTTTCCGTTGTTTAGGTGGAAAAGAGTCGTGTGAAAAATTTCGAAAGAGAGAGACGTGTGTAAAATGTCGAAAATAGCGAGACGTGTGTAAAAGAGCGAAACGTGTGTAAAATGGCGGGAAAAAGAGGGAGGTGTATAAAAGGTGGAGAAATGCAAGAAAAAGTAGAGATTTGCTAGGCATTCATTGTGTTTAGGCAAGCCAAAATGCACGGACGCTATTTTAACTGAGTGATGCCCGACCATGAGGCGCACCTCAGTCTGTAGCATGTCCCCTGACTCGAGTTTCGTCTTGGAGATTATCAAGATCAGTTTTTTTTCTTTTGGATATAACACTGAGATTTTGATTAAGCGTAAGTACACGATTATGCCTATCGTATGCCTCGTTAGAAGCTAGAAATGATTTTGTGAAATGTAGAAGTCAAAACTAAATGCAGGCAGAAATCGATAAGCTAGCAAGTAACATTTCTACAGTAAAGGTTGAGAAGATTAAAGTAGAGGCTCCTACTCTGATTTCGCCTTGTATAGAAGTGAAGGAAACTGAAGAATTTTAAAATTGGAATTGAAAATGGAAAAAACACATTGTTCCCTTTATTGATTGAAGTTGTAACCGGAAGCTTTGTTGTATATAAATGCTGGCATTGTGTAAATACCAGTTCTTGTTGAATTGCATTCAATAAACTTCTGATTGAAACTCCGCTATATAAGTTGCTGTTTGGAAAGTTACAATTGGATAATTTAAAACCACTATATGATTGTTTGCTTCTCACTGAACCAAAAAAAGGGTAAGAACGAACCTGGAAAGAAAATTAGGTAACGTCAAGAATCTCCATCTCAGGCGGAAGGCCTGTATCCACTTGAATAACATTGAAAGGATTAGCTTTGAAAGAAATAATCAAGATAACTACTTGCACATTTAACTGACACGGGCACATAGCCGCCTATGATGCTCGTCATATTTTAACAGAATTGGGTACAGTACAGATTCACATTGGCGCACATGCGCACACGTGTTAAAACTGTAGTAAATCTATGACAAATGGTCAAAAAAAAAAGAAAAAAGGGTTTGACCAGGGAATCAAACTGCTTGTCTCTCAAATATAGCGTGTGAAAACTTTATCCTTGAAGCCGGCGAGTGTTCAATACAACGCTGTCTGTGTGTCATGAGTTGCAAACACGATGCCTAGTTATGATAAGAAAGAGAGGAAATAGGCCGACCAATCAAAAGTAGCGAAGCTCGCTGCTGACGAACGATTTTATAACGGCGTTCTACAAGGGGAATGAAAGTGTGTTTGTAACAAAATGGATTCGTGTATAGTGCAAGTGAATACAGTGACAGAAAGTAATGACAGTGATTTCGATGTTTGGAGGATGTCACAAAATTAACCATGATACAACGTTAAAATATCTCCAATGATACAACGTAGGGATAAAAACTAATGCGTAAGCTGCTAGAATACATGATCGCCCACGCCGCGGGTCATCACCCGCCATGGAAATTAAATTGTTAGACTTGAAGGCAAAACGGAACGGGATGAGAACGGAGATCAAAAGGAAAAATCTGACTGAACGCGTGCTTGAAACTAGCAAGGCTAAAAGACGCAAGTGGTGGGGAAAGGAGGAAAAAGTCACGTTCCCCAAGTTGACATAAAGTAAAGAAATCGACAAAAGGGACCTTGGATATTATACGCCACAGTCATTTCTTGGACGCTTTTGCGATAACTTAGTCCGTTTATTTGAATGCAGTGATGAACGCATTCCAGAAGATTCTAGAAAATATTTGAAAAGTAACTTTTCTTAATAATAATGTTAGGAATATAAAACCTAGCTGGCCGGATGGCCCATCTTGAGCAGTGAAATAATATGCTTTCATTTATACAGACGGATAGATAATAAGAAAGATATTGACAAAAGACTGTGTTGTTCATATCAGCGAGCGTCTGCATTGAAATAAAACATGTCACTAATTTTCAAAAAATTGTGGCCTTGAAGACGCAAGTGCTAAAATCTAGTTGGAATGAAGAGAGGGGATGGGATGGTGAATTGTGGCTAAAAATAACTTTAAAGGCAAAATTGTGTAGGGGAAGACAGAGTTGGTTCAAAAAACAAGTGTGTTTTTTTTTTGTGAAACGCAAGTAGAGACGGACGGACCAACAGACAATAAGGCATACTTGACTGAGGTATGACTGAAATGACTTTTTGGTAGGATATTTGAATTTGAAAAAGAAAAGGCAGTGATTGGCCATAGATGAATATATTATCGGCGCTCAGACGCGCATTTTGTGCCATTCATGATAAGTTGTCCTAGTAGACACAGTGAATTATTAAGTGGTGTAATTCCCAGAAGCTATTGAAATATTTAGAGGGACGCCATACTAAGGCCAGCAGCTCAGCTGAGTTTTGCTAGCATTTAACTGTGTTCTATATTCATAATTCTGGTAAGACTGAAATTATTTCTTTGTACATTTTAATATTTGTTTAAGGTTTCGAGTGATTTGATACTGCAATAGCATAATCTGTCCCTTACAACAAGTAAGGATTCGCTCTAGACCCCCCGCCCCAGTTTCAGGGTCCTACTGCAAATAGCATAATTCCAGTCCCTTATCGTAGGACAGATCAAGTGTTGAGATCAGTGAAACATATCACCTATCCTATTCTATGGCAGGAAGCTAATGAACATGTCCCCCCGCCCCAGTTCAGGGTCTAGAGACAAATAAAATACATAAACTCCAGCAAGGATTATGAAGGACAGATCAAGTGTTGAGATCAGTGAAACATATCACCTATCCTATTCTATGGCAGGAAGCTAATGAACATATTTCAGAATCTTAGGTAAAACTTAGCCTATGTGGTAAGATGTTGTTGGTCAGAAAGATCTGACCCGTCTATGTGGTGTTGTTGTTGTGTAGTGTTGTGTCCAGAAATGGTTAGAGGATGGAATTCTGACACATGACTAATACTTTGATTGCAGAACTGTGAGTTTCAGTTGGCACCAATGCGGTGTCAAATGAGTTGTTGAATATTACAAGAGTGGACCCGTGCAGTAACATTTTGTCAGAGCAGCCTATTATAGCCCCCAAGCACGGAGAGGTGGGGGCCACCAGACTTCTGATATTGCCCCCAAGCACGGAGAGGTGGGGCCATCAGACTTCTGATATTGCCCCCAAGCACGGAGGGGTGGGGCCACCAGATCTCAGCACCAGAGCTGCACATTCAAGCTACGTGAGCGTCTGGTCTGCTGAGAATTCACCAACTCAACTTATTTGCTAACACACCCATAAAAATTTCCATAAATATAACTGGACAATTGTGTAGTACACATAGACAGGGAGTGATGAGGCCACCCCAACTAGCACTTACCATTAAAAACATGTTCTCCCACATAATTAGATTACGACAACTATAACCAGTAGTAATAATTATAACTAGTGTCCTCAGTAACATAACATATGTTAACACAACCTTGCATTTTATTATGTAATATTCCATGCATTTCTTTTCATAATTGCAAAAACCTTTCACTATGTTCCATGGCCAAATAATAAAACCTTGGTTCAGAAAACATAAATATAAATTTAAAGAAAATTTAACTATCTCAAAATTTTTACAACAACTTGAGTAAGTTTCAGTCAGTTGTATTTATAACATTTTTTAGTTAATTTTATTAGACTTAGTAATATAATCTGTGTGTGTGTGTTGGATGTGTAAACATACCACAAACACTTATTAACATTATCAGTTATCCTTGACGATCAGAATTTAGAACGTAGTCACACTTCAATATTAGATAAATAAAAAAGCTTAGGTGTTTGAAGTCGTAGTGGTTGCAAAGAAGGGCCTTCTCGCACAATTCTACCAGCTTCTCTTCTTTATCTCTGGCAGCCTTCTCACAGACTGTCCTCACTTGCATCCCCACACGCTTAGTAATTTCACCAGCCCAATTTTCACATTCTCATCAATAATCCCATACCTATTATGGCAGGGCTCGTCCGGGGATAATTTAGTCCATTATAGATATATTAGGGATCTCCTGGGCGGGGAGAAATTAGATTAGGGGGGGACACATTTTGTATTATAAAATTTATAATAGTGTGCTCCTTAAAATTACAAAGTTCGTTTGTCCCTGAAATATAAAAGTTGGCGAAAGTTGGTGGGAAACTTCTCATGCCAAGTCGGTAGTTAATTTAATTAAAGTAGAATTTATTTTTAGATTGAGTTATTAGAAGTATCTTTAGTGGGTTGGTTTGTTGGAAATTGTATCTTGACAACATTTGCTAGATAGTTTTGTGTAAAAATAGTATGGAGGAGATGGCCAAATTCTGATCAGCTGTGCTGTTGCTGACGGCAAAGGAGATGGGATATGGTATATGGTAAGATTTATAATTCAATATTAACGGCCTGAATGTGATAAATATATTGAAAGGGAAGATAGAAAGGTAGCTGAAGAGAAGAGGTTACAAATTGAGGCTGATAGGAAATTAAGAGGCTGCAGATTGAGGCAGAAGAAAAAAGTCAGCAAAGGAGGCAGAAGATTAAAGAAGATCAGAAGATAAATGGTTGACTGCCGCAAAGGGAGGCTGAAGATAGAAGGTTGCAGAGGAGAAGCTCCATGAGCACGGAATTTAAGATCAGGGAGCTGGAGCATACTATGGCCAGGCACTCCTGAATATGGGTGCCATGCCTGCCCTTTGCTGCTCAGATTCTACGCCATGTAGGGGGCACTCAAACTCAGCTAATTGGGGTGTATTAGACCAATTTTGTTGTGATGACTATGACATAGTGGTGGGTGGTAGGTTTGCGGTAAGGGTTGGTTGGAGGTACCTCGGGAGCCGTTTTGAGTTCATTTTGCTTCCGTTTTATAACAAATATGGGTTAGTAGAGAGAGAGGTTGGTGTTCTTCCGTGTTTTATTTTTTTATAGCTATCAAAGGGGGAACTACTGAGACGGTACTTATTACGAAGGTCTTCGCAAAATATTTGACACAGAGAAAGAACAGGAGACAATTATGGACATGTTAATTGCAGCTTTGTTATTGAAAGGTTAAGAAAAAATAGGGGTTTATTTTATCGTAAGAAAATTTAGAAAAAATGCAACAAAACTGGTTTTGTCTGGGATGAGCGAGACCATACCACCAATTCTCTGCCCAAGTCTGAAAAAAACCCCTATTTTTTTTTTGGAGAGAAATGGAACCGGGCTTTTTTTTCGGGGAGAAGGACCCCATAAGAACCATAAAAAGAATATGATTATCCCCAATTGATCATTTTTGGAAAGCCCAAAATGTTGAGTGAGAGGGTCCCCCATGTGCTTCCCAGAACCCCATTGTGAAAAAATTTTTCCCCCTCAAAAATGGAAACAAGGCTTGCAGTAGAATTTGGGGAGGGCGCCAAAGAGAAAAGTGTTTTTTGTTTTTTTTGGGGGTAAAAAATTTTTTAAAAGTATTGCCCTCCCTGTGATAGTTAAAAAAATTCAGGGGCATAGCTCAACACATGGCAGAGGTTTTAAGAAAAGTGGTGGCATGTAAGAAAGACGCAAGCCGGGTTTCATAGACGAAGTTTTATAATTTAAAGCGTCCCCCCCAGCAGCAAATTTTTAATAGCGATTTTTTTGGGTTATTTGGTCGAAAAATAAAAAGGAGGCAGCCAGGTTATATAATGGGGGATAAAAGAGGTACCAAAAATGCGGTGGTTTCATCATATATGAGTGGAACGGTCCCAAGACGAAAAAGTCTTACCCTAAGTCCGGTTCGCTACAGAAAACCTCAGGTGCAGGGGTTATTCATATGTGGTGCTCAAAAGTTTTTCAAAAAATGGAAAAAAAAGGAAAAAGCACAATTGTACCGGTTTGATAATCTCACTCACAAGCCGAAAGCTCAATTTAATAGAATGTTTTTTTGTAAAAAAAAAATGGGATGGGCAAGTAAGGAAATTAACCCAGGTAACACCCCCCCCCGAAGTTTTATTTTTTTTAGTTAGATATTGTAGAAAGGGAAACCCTTGATTCCCCAAACGGCATATTGGCCCCCTTGCCCAAGTAGAAGGTCGGGGGAAAAAGAACGCAAAAGGCCCAAGTAATAGATAGGAAATAGGAAATTGAAAATCACTAATAGGGACCAAAGCAAATCAAAGAAACCCTTTTCAACCTACCTCACCCAGAGCAAGAAACCTCTCACATCCAAAGATTACAATGACCATTTTTGGTAAATGAAGGGAAAACCGTTTTTTTATTTTACCATTTTTTATTGTAAAAAACAAGGATAAATAAGGGTGTCCACCAATAAAATAAGGGTTTGGGGCCCCCTTGTAAAATGGGAATACATGGGGTGTTTTGCTGGGATTAATGGATTTTCCATATTTTTTTTTTGTGAAGTCTCCCCCCTAGCCTAAGAGTTGAAAAACCCAAAAAGTCCCCCCCCAGTATAAACCCCACAGAAAATCACCAGGTGGAAAATTACAAAATACAAAGAGGGGGGCCCCTGAACCCCCCTAAAGGGAACAAAACCAAACCCTTGACCCAATGAAAGGACACTTGTGATCTTGTTTTTTATCCCCCATCCCCGTCAAAGTTGGATAAAAAACGGTGACTCAGAAATTAAACCCCCCCCCTCGCAATGGGACAGAAGGTAAGGACAAGGATGGAAAACCTTCAGGAGCCAGCCCACACAGTTTGTTGTCGGAGGAAATTTCTAGATTGTAAATAAGGGTGTAACACAAGGGGCTGGTCACCAATTTCCTTACCCCCCCTCCCCTTGTTAAAATCTTTGGGGGTATAGAAAAGATTTTACTTTCCTTTCCCTTTGGGGAGTAATCCTCCCGAGAAATAGCCCCTGGGGTGATCCAAAATGGGCCGACAGGTTTTGGGCCAAAGAAACAGTTGGTTCCCCACCAATATTGGAAAGGAAGGTAAACTTGTAAAAGTGAAGATAACCTAAGATAAACCTGCTCAAAAATGCCCAGGAAAAGGAAAGGAAACTGGAGGGAACAGTGTCCGCTAGAGGTGTCCTTTATGAGGAATGAAGAAAACAACTCCCCCCCCCCCCGAGCCCCTAGGGGTTTTTTTAATTAAACGTGTAAATGAAATTTCCGCAAAATGTGCCAGGACAAATCAGAGCTTTCCCGAGAAAAAGCAAAAAGTGGGGAAAAAAATATATTCCCTCTGATATTGGGGTTTTTGTAGATCAAACGTCCCCCCCCCCTATGGGGGAATCACCGAAGTGGAGTAGATCACGAGAAACTCTGTGGGAATTCATGGCGACTAAAACAAACCATTGGTCACAGAACCAACTTGAGGAAGGTTTTTATTCCTTTTTCCCCACTTTTCTTTCCCATTATGCAAAAATAAGGAATTAAGAGGCTTGAAGAAAGGATGGATAGGGACTAGAACTAGGAAGACATTCGGGACAATGGCAAGAAGGTCCACCCTCATAAATGCTCATCCAGGTAGGAGATCCAACAAATGGCGCAGGCGAGGATCAGTTCCCCCCTCGGACATACTCGAAGGACCAAAAGCCGTTGTATAAAAGTGACCCCTTATTATTTATTTGGGTTTACACCTCCGATTAAAACCTTACTTTTTTCCCTTTGGGGGTCCCCGAAAGGGAATGTGACGGGTAATCGGAGGGAATCGAATAATTTATGAAGATAACAGAATATTCTGTATCCCCAGGAATTCCGAGACTGCCACAAGAAATGTCAAAGGGGTTTATAAAAGCTCTATCCAAAAAGGTACTGGACCCTGCCCCCTGGGCACAACCCTCCACTAAAGGGAGGGGACGGGGGGGATGCCCCCATAGTTGGGAAGGAAAGGGGAACAAAACTGCGTACAATATTGGGTTCTGAGAGATACCCAGGTGTGTTATTCCAACTTCATTATCAGCGGATAATAGTGATTTTTTTGTAAAAGTGCATGGAACCCCCCCATCGTTCACCTCGGTACCCTTCAGAATGAGGTCACATGGGGGGGGGATTTATAGGCGCATCTATTGGGTCATTTATTAATATTTTTTTAAAAAACAAATGTCGTCCCTTACTAACATCGCCTCTTGTGAATATAACGGAGGATATACAACGCATTATTTGGGTTTTTTTTTTCCCCTATGTGGGGGGGAAGTAGGCAATGCGGTATAGCTCCACTGGCCAACATCAATGAAGCTTGGACGAATGTCAACTCAGGCATTGACTATAGAAGCTAAAGGGAATGGCACACTTACTATAAAACAATATTTGATGGGGTTATTATTACCGCCCCCTGGAATTATTAATAGGGATGTCCTACCGCCCTCATTCAAATTTTTGACAAGTGAAGGAAAACGGTTAAGTAAAATCCTGGACTTCGAACTCAGCTGGACCACTTGTTGTCCTTTGTGGAGGGCGAAAAAAAACCCTGTAAATAAGCTCGGGAAAGGGATCCAATTTTATTCTACGCGTTTATTTCGGTCCCACGCCATAAGCCAGGAACCCACCTTATTTTTTTTTTCATTTAGTAGTCCCCCCCCCCCCGCCGTAGAACCATTAATGGCTCCTCACGAAAAAAGGGGAGACCGGCCCAAACTAGGGGGTAGAGAAGGTTTTATTTTTTATAACGGAACCTCTTCCGAATTTTTTAGCTATTAAATCTCTGAAAAAAGAAAAAAACGCCTCCCTGGTCAAAAACAATGTACCGATCCGTAAAAAAAAAAAAAAAAACCGGTAGAAATACTTGTTGGGTGGACTTTTCAAATTTTCCCCCCTGCCCCCGCCCCGCAATGTGGGGTTTACGTATTTTTATTGGATCTGTACCGGGAAAGGTTAAAAAAAAGCCCGTACCACAATCTGTTTTTTCAAATTTTCAAGAACAGGTACCACATAATGGTCCCCCGGGATCCCTTCCGCAAAAAACTCTGCAAGTTTGGGAGGCCAATAAAAGGTCCATTTTTAAAGCACTATTGTGGACTGGTCCCCAATAAAAAAGGAAAAAAACTGCCCCACTCATTTTATCTATTACGAGTGAACGAACTAGACCCTACTCGTTATAAAAGCTGGGAATGGACCCTGGGAAATGTTATTTGATAAAGAAGGCAGAAAGATAGGAAAGAGACATGCAGCCTATGTTTTAACCCCCTTCCAACCGTAAAAGATCATGGATTAAGAAACGGTGGAAAACGAAACTGACCTACTTGGTCGATGTTTTTGAAATAAAGGTGCTAGTGGATAATGGGAAACCTTGCCCAGAAGGAAGAAGGTGCTTGATATGAGAAGACAAGAGAGAGAAACCCGAGAAGCGAATGGACCCCAGGAGAGAAGAAGAGGCACGAGAAGGTGCTTCCGAGAAAATGACCAGAGCCCATACACGGATTTTTTTAGTGGGAGAGAAGGTGCAGTAGAGAGAAGGTGCAAAGTTGCTTTGCTGGAGGAGGAACGGTAGAGGAGACAGGTTGCTGCCATTCTCCCCCCGCTCGGTAGAAAAGGTGCCTGCTTTGCCTGCTGCTATTTTCTAAACCTACCGTTTGGGAGCCAGAAATAAACAATTACAAATTTGGGATGGGCGTAGTTTTTTGGTCCATCCCTCAATGATACGGTTTATATAACCCTAGAGAAATTTCTAGGTTGGGGTGTTCCCCTAGTTAGAACAAAACTATATAAAATTGGAAACAAAAAGGGGGAAAGGAGAAAATGTTTATCCATGTTAAACCATGTTAAAAAGAGTATCTGGGACAGCAGGTTTCTCTCCAGGGAAACCTTGCACCCCCATAATACTGTCCTTAGAAAAGTGTATCGCTAACTCAAAATGCAAAATAAACCCTTCCCAAGGTAAAAGGCCGCTGCAACACTCTCACCTCACATTGAATACCCACCATTTACATCCTGATGTCAAACAGCAGCAACATTGCCCCCCAAAAAGCTCAGGTTTAAAAGTGTAAAACTAGTCACCTCAGACAATGGAAAATAACCACGCCCCAATTTTGGGGCATACAAGAAATAGGGTGGTGTGTGGAAACCAGTATGCCAGTGACCAGCAAGAGTGGTTAATACAGGTGTATCTGTAGGAAGACGGCAAAACGCCCTTGGAAAGGAAGGTAAATTCAGAGGTGCACGGGAAACCAGAGGAGAAGAGGTTCCAAACAGGGTTATGGAGACCATTGGGAACATAAAACAGATGTATTAACAGATAAACCAGAGCCCCATACAAATTTGATGCTTACAGTATATGACATGAAAAAACTGGTAGGACCCCAAAACCCCAAATCTGGTACTGAGAGACCTATTCCTAATTTTCCGGTTTTTCGCGCAAGGAGAGAGAGGCATTAAGGAATAAAGAAATAGATTATATTGGTTTGAAGGAGGGGGGATTATTTCACACAAGTGGTGGGGGAATTCGCATCTCTTTTAGCCTTTTCTAGTGGTCGTTATTGTTTTTGGTTTGAAAAAACGTCCCTCTACTGGGGGAACACACAGACTGTGCATGCATAGATTTACAGGAAAACAGACCTGCATTGCTGTCCACCCCCCCAAGAAAGGACCAAGTCTGGATCCATTAACCAGACTCACAAAACAGTTTCTTATTTTGCCCACGACCCTGAAACAAGAGCAAAAATACTTTTTTTTTTCAAAAGGTGGAATCTTAGTAAAAGTGGCCCTATTACCAGAATCCCAGTGAAGCCCTGAAGTGGAGACCTTATTTGCTTTTAGCACATTTACTTCTCGTGATGGACATTATGATATTCAACAGGCTACCAATTCAAGACCTCGATTGTATAAACATTCGCTCCGAGCTGGTTAAATTTATTTCCCAAGGATGATGAAAAAAAAAAAATGCGCAATACCTGTTTAACCCATGTATCACGAATTTCATTGGGATGGATATTCTCGTCGCCCCACAGAGACATTTGAAGAACACATTGCAGTGCTCTAGACATGTTTATTCTTTTAATTAGGCTTAGGGAGAGCGCACAGTACTTGACTCGTAGGGCCAACCAAACAAAATGTAGCAATGGATGCAAAAGTGCTTGGGAATTATTGTGACACACTGTATTATCAGGGTTTTTAGGCATGGGACCCCTATCCTGCCTGATCCCAAGAACTTGGAAAAAAATAAATACAAAATCTGCAGAGAGCAACTAGAACAACAAACAAAAAGGGCATCGAACCTCGTGCGATATGCGACATTCGCTAGTGATCGTTTCGTTATGCGGAATCTTTATTAAAATACTTAAATCAACGATTCTTAAAACTACATATCTTCGTTCAATGGGCTCACTAACTGAACCTGTTCTCTCTGCCCTCTGGCACC
This sequence comes from Oreohelix idahoensis, assembly GCA_024509875.1. NCBI lineage: Eukaryota > Metazoa > Mollusca > Gastropoda > Stylommatophora > Oreohelicidae > Oreohelix > Oreohelix idahoensis. The sequence goes on along the minus strand of JAMPIV010019173.1, from coordinate 156,626 downwards.
TCGCCCATACAAGGGCACCCTTCTTCCAGTCTACTAATAAAATCTAAATGTGTTGGACAACCCTGCGCCAAATATTAGAGTTGAAGTTGAATCAGCAGACGTTCTTAGACTCACCACTTTTTTCTAAAGGAAAAAAAAAAAAAAAAACATCATTAGCTTAAAGCCATATTTCTCATATCACTACGCCTGTTTTTGGGTTTCCATGGGAAGGTGGTCTTTTTTTATTTGTCTTTTTAGAAAACGATTATGTGCTATGCAAAAGTTAAATTGTAAGGAAGACTTCACGGAGCGGGCTCTGGGGGAAGCGGCTTAATAGCATAAAGCTGGAAGCTAGCCCAACGGCTTGCATTCTGTGTGAATAAGACAACTCATACTTCACTTTCGCATGGGGAATTCTTGAAAACCAAGTATCCGACTTATATGCAGAGCCCTTGCAAGCGCCCCCGCAAATTTGAATTAAAGGCGGCAACGGATAATACACAAGTGCATACATCCATCACACAAATGCGCCGAAAAAAAAAACAGCTAAATAAGTTTTGCCTGCCTAGCGTTCTATCCCTTGGTGGGCAATAAAGATGTTTCAAATCTATTGCTGTATAGCCATATTCAGCAGGTTAGGTCTATTGTAAGGTGGATAAAGTGGATGGAGATTAAACCGGCGCCCTCACAATACTTCTGCCCTCTCGTTCTACTTTCATTTTTTCTTCAGGCAATCTAACCTGCTGTGATATTTCGAAGCACAAAGGATTGTGTGAACGTGGTGTGAAGTTTGTTTATGCTCTCATCCTTATATCAGTTAGTATACACAAATCAATATCCCACCCAGCTAAATATGACAATGTACGTTTTTGTGCTGCTGATTACGGCGTGCTGTGTTTTCCTTCTAGTCGTGGGCAACACCCACTGATATTCGTTGTTATATTATATTGTGTGATCAAAATTAGAGTAATGGCAGGGCGTAAGGATAAAGGAGAGTTTTGTATAAGAAAACTTAATTAAGGGGATGTTGTTATACTGTATATTTTATTTATTTTATTGTCACCCCGCGTTAGGTAAAATTATGTAATGGCGTATTTATAATTGTAAAGGAGAGGTTTTCTTTTACATAAGGTAAAGGGAGCAGATCTTTATCTGATTTGTTTGTTATCTCTGGTTTTTTTTTAGTACTTGCCGTCGTATGCACATGTTTATCAAATAAATCCAGTAGGAATTAACACAGTGGGGGGGAGATTATGAGTGAATGTTTTTGTGTTTATAGGGCGGGAGATTTCATTAGGAGAAAAAGTGGGGAGATTTTTGATATCGAATCTCAAGTAGCGGGAGATTTATTCATCTGTTAGCAATCTGTTGGGAGATGTCGGGTGATTGACAGTGTGGGGAGATATTTAGATGCTGTTTCTTTCGGTTATCAGGTCTAAAATTGTGGGGAGATGTTATGTCCACAAATAAAATTAAATCATTAAAACCATCGGATTTGGATTACACGTTTTTTTTTTTTATTTTTACTTTATTTTTACTATTATTTTTTTACAACGTTTTTTTTTTTTTCTCTTATTACAAAATTTTTAATTATATTATTATTATATTTTAAATATATCTCCAATGTGATTACAAAACCGCGTCTATAAGGATAAATAAAAAACTAATGCCCGTAAGCTGCTAGAAAAATACAATGATTCGCCCACGGCACGCGGGTGGGTCATCACCGCCATGGTCATGGGGACCCCGCACTTGGAATATTTTAAATTGTATAGATTTAGGACTTGAAGGCAAAACAACCCCAAACCAAAAAAAAATAAAAAAAATCAAAAAAACGTAACGGGATGAGGAAAATGCGAGATGAGACACGGAGATTAGAGATTTGATTTTTATTTTAGGAAGCATTTGAGAAAGGAAAAAAAAAAAACCGGGATGGATGAGAAAATAATGAGAACGGTGATTTAGGTGGTGAAAGAAATAGATGACGGGCATGGATGGAGAAAATGAGAAATGTGAGAAAATTATTGGAGAACGGAGATTTGTTAGATTTAAAAGGAAAAAAATCTTGGAAATTCTTAAACGGAAAAAAAAAAAAAGAAAAAATTATGAACTGTGACTGAATAATGCCATACTGCTAATCCTGAACTCGAGCCTGAACTGTAACTGGATGTCTGAACGCTTTTTACGTTGCTTGTGATGACTTGAAATTCTGTAGCTTGCGTTGGTGAACCTTGTGCGCTGGCTGCCTTGGATGTTTGAACTTGATTATGGTAGGGCAGTCACTTACCGTTGATAGCGTGTGCTTGACGTGAAAAACTAGCCCATGCTCTAAAATTCTTAATTATTATATAAAGAGCAAGTGGGGTGGTGCTGTTTGGGGAAAGGGAAAGGAGGGAAAAGTTCCAAAAAGAAAAGAGGAGGAAAAAAAAAGGGAGGAAAAGGAGAAAAAGAGAAAGAGAGGAAAACGAAAAAGAAGGGAGAGATAAGAGGAAAAAAGGGAAATAGAAGGAAGGGATAAGAGGGGGGGGAAACGGGATTTTTTAAGGAGGAGGGGGAAAAAAGGATTAAAGAGAGAACAAGGAAACCAAAGGAAAAGGAGTACAACAAGTCGGGGAGGAGGGAAGGACACAGGAGGGAAAAAAAGGATAATAGTCACGTTCCTCCAAAGCTCACAACCGTTAAAAGATTGTCATAATAGTCTGTTAATTGAAAATCGACCACATAAAGGGGTACACCTACCAAAAAAAGGGACCTGGGATATTATACGCCACAGTAATTCTTGGACTCGCTTTTTTTGCGATTTGATAGTTTATAAATTATGGTCCCCGTTTTTTTATTCTGGGAGTGTAATGTCTGTGATGAACTGTTTTGTGAACGCATTCCAACATGCCAGAGGGGGGTAGATTCTAGAAAAATAGAAAATATTTGAAAAGTAAACTTTTCTTTAATCAATAATATGTTTAGGAATTAAAAAAACTAGCTGGCCAGGGCATGGATGGCCCATCTTGAGAAGTGGAAATAATTTGATTTTCATTTATCTACAGACGGTAAAATAAGATTAAATTATAAGAAGAAAGAATATTGGGGGGGGGGGGACTCTGTGTCGTGTGTTTCATATAATGACGAAGTTAGGCGTCTGCATTGATATAAAACGAATTGTCACTAATTTCCAAAAAAAATTGTATGGACATTGAAGTCGCACTCAAAAAGTGCTAAATTCTACGTTGGAATGAAGAGAGGGGAATGGGATGGTGGGAATTGTGGCTAAAAATAAACTTTTTAAAAGGCACAAAATTGTGTTTTGTAGGGGAAGGTGACAGGAGCTGAGTTGGTTCATAAAATACAAGTGTTGTTTTTTTGTGGAAAAACGCCAAAAGTAGAGAAGTAGAGACGGCAGTAGGAGTAGAGAACCCGGCAACGAAGTCGAGACGAAAGTGAGCTTGTTGAAAGAGTTAGTAGTACGGACGAACGGAGAAGAAGTAGAGGACGCGGAGTATGGAGGACGAGTAGAGACGGTCTCCACGGTGATAGAGAGACAGTAGAATAAAAAGTTAGGAGGGAGTGAAGGAGAAAGTAACAGTGACGGAAGAAACGTCGGACCACACACAAGACAATAAGGACAACATAACGTATGATGTTGGGTATGATGTGGATAATGACTTTTTTGGTAGGATATTTGGGAATTTGAAAAAAAAAAAAGGGAAAAAAGAGAATAAAGGGCATCGTGATTTCTCTGGAACATGCCGATAGATATGATTATAGATTAATCGGCGACTCTGAAACCGCCGCTTTTGTCTGCCAGTAACTATAAGTTGATCACTATAGTAGGAAGTAGACAACAGTGGGATTATCTTAAAGTCGGTTGTACATTCACAGAAGCATAATTTGAAATATTTAGAGGGACAAACCCGCCAATTACCTTACTATAGGACAGCAGCCTGGCTCAGAGCAGCTCAGCTGAGTTTTGCTAGCATTTAAACTGATTTGTTCTTTTTTCATATTTCTGTGTATTAAGACTGACTGAAATTCAAATTTCTTTGTTACATTTTATTATTTGTCTTAAGGTTTTCGAGTTGGATTTTGATGTCACTCTGCAAAATAGGCTTAATATGTCCCTTTACAAACAAAGTAAGGATACAAGGATATCGTCTTCTAGACCCCCCCCCCGCCCCAGTTAGTTCAGGAGTTCTGGCCCGCCCCCCCCGACCGACCCCAGATTCAGGTCCCCAGTTCAGGGTTCTAGAGAACCTAAAAAAATAACATAAGAAACTTCCCAGCAAGGTTTTGACTGGACCAGCAGTTAAGTGTTTGATGATCAGTGATGTAACCATAATCACTTTCATATTCTATGGCGGGAAGTAATGAACATTTTCACAGGAATCTGTTAGATCTGGGAGAACTTAGCCTATTGTGAACCAAACCTTGGTTTAGATCCTGTTATTGGGATGTGTTGTCTTGGTCAGAACGATTACTGGACCCGTTCTTTAGTCCCGTCTCCTTGTGGTGTTGTTGTTGTGTAGTGTTGTGTCACAGAAAGGGTTAGAGGATGGAAATTCTGACACTTGACTAATACATTTGAGTGCAGGAATAACTAGTGAGTTTCAGCTCCTGGCCACCAAATGCTCAAGGTGTCTAATGAGTTGTTGAATATTACAACGATAGTGGAACACCGTTTGCACCAGTAAAGTAACCATTTTGTCTGAGCTGCCAATTATAGCCACCAAAGCTCGGAGTGGGGGAGAGGTGGGGGCTCACCACAGGACTTCTGATATTGCCCCCATGCTCGGAGAGGTCGGGTGGGGACCCATCATGACTTCTGATAGGTGCCCCCATGCACGGAGAAGAAGGGTGGGCCACCAGAATCTCAGCACCAGAGCTGCTAATTCAAAGCGAGTGAGTAGGCGATATCTGGTACTGATGAGAATTCACCAACTCCAAAGCTTATTTGCTATCACACCCATTAAAATTTCCATCAAATAACCCTGGACTTGTGTGTAGTCAAACACATAGAAAGGGTGTGATCATGTGGAGACGTAGCTGATGATCGGGCCACCCACAACAGGCACATTCCATTTATAGTTGGTTCTCCTACATAATAGATTACAAGCTATTTAAACAAGTAGTAATATTTATAACTAGTCTTAGTAACATAATCATATGTACCATCTACCCTTGCACTTCTATTATGTAAATATTCAATGCATTTTCCTTTCATATATTGCAAAAATCACTTTCATATGTTCTGGCACTAATAATAACCTTGGTTCAGGATCATATAAATTTAAAGAATTATTATATCCATATTTTACAATTTATATCTTGAGTTAGTTATATTATTATTAACAGAAATGTTAGATTATAACATTTAATTATATTATTTATTAGACTTAGTAAATATTTGTGTGTGTGTGTATGTAAAAATCTACCACATTAATACACATTACATTATCATTAAATAGACATTTTAAACGTAGCCTCAACTTCATTTAGTAAAAAAAGTTAGATTGGTCTTAGTGAGGTCGTTCGTAGTGGGTTGGCAAGAAGGGCCTTCTGACAATTCACAGCTACATTTTATCTCAGGAGCCTTCACAGCTGACCTCATGCATCACACTTAGTAATATCACCATCATACAATACCATCAAATCCACTACAGAGGATAAGACTAGCTTTATCACTTCAAAGGATTATTTGCTGTTAGCTTTCCTTTTGGAGAAAATTGAAGGTAAAGGTGCCAGCAAGATAAAAACTGTTGTGTCGATCGTCTTTCAAAAATTGCTTAAAATCGAAATCAGAACCAATTATAGAAAACTTCAGATAGAAAGAAAGCAGAAGTTCTGGAAAGTGGAAGAAAATATATCTAAAAGTCATGGATAACAGGGTTGAGAAGCATGAACAATATTTCTCGACCCAGCTAACACGGACTCGCTCAAAACTGCAACAAACCACAGGCTGAAAATAAGCTGCGAAGCATTGCTTTCCGACACGCCCGCAATCGACCTATAAAAAGGAGCAGCGGGTTATTCAAATTACACACACACAGCAGAATTCAGAAAGACAGAAGAAGAGAGACGCTCGTCAAGGCTGAAAGTTTTAACATCTGTTTGCGGTGCAGCGCTGTCTCACCAAATCGAGTCTATTCTGGATTTTAAATCTATCCTAAGAGAGTATGTAAATTTATGAATAAGTAATTGTTTTATTGCATCTTATTTTAATAGAATTGTATCAGGATCCGACCAGAGGACTGAGCTGAAATTTAGTTGTGAAGGCGTAAAGGATGTTGATGACTACCAACGATTATCAGGATTGTCAATTGGAGAATAAAATTATTAAAAGCTTATTATATTGGATATTATATTGGGGCCAATCATAGACAGGAAAGGCGAAGGTTGGGATTAACGGCAGAATGTGACTGGGTACGTTATTCATAGTGTGAAAGGGAAGGTTATGCATAATGGGTTTCAATGCAAGGCACAGATAGGTACATAAAATGACCGTGTTACGGAGGTGGTCCTTTTTCTACTAGAATATTCCTATGGGGGTCCGTATTATTTTGCCATAACAATTGTCATGAAACATCTGCATCGATAGTGGGGGGGGGGGTGTCTGACCAGGGGAATGGTGGGGGTTGTCTTGTCGCGTAAATTTTTGTCCTCTGGGTCCTTGGGAGGTCTTAATCGGAACTGATCCATGTATCCTTCATATACATGCAAACATCTGAACACACTCATTCATGAACACATTGGCTTGTGGGCCCCATAGCCAAAGGTTAGCCACATGTCCAATATTGTCCTCAGGTTCATATGTGTCACTTCATTGGGGGGTCAGAGTTTCTCGGAAGGTGGGTTGCAGAGGGGGTGTGTGGGTGGGGGGGTGTTTATCATGGTAAGTTGCTTCCCTGAACAATTAACACAAGGAGACCTTGCAGATATTGTCATCTAGATGTCAGCCCTAGTCCCCATCAGTATTTGGGGGTCTAGAGCAAGACCTTCAACCTATATTGCTGTGTAACCTCAATGAGGACAGTTATAGACTTTACATTTTTGTTATTTTATTATTATTTTTTTTTAAATAAAATTTTGCCTCGTTTTGGCGCGGCGTGTCCCGTTCAACCTAGTCGGTTATATTAGGGCGCATGTCCAAATATACAAGACCTTTAGGTCTGGAGAATATAGACTTTAAATGATAAGTATTATGTGTAACCAAATTCCTGCAACCAGTGTGAACAGTCAAAGCCAAGTGACTATTGTGTTATGATGATAAAACAGTTTTGAATAATAGACCAGAGACTTCAGTGATAAAGGGACATTGGACGAACTTTTTAGGTTAAATTGAAGATTCCAGAAAAGACTTTTAATTAGTTATTGAATATAACTCAAAAATCATTCAATTTTTAAATTAAATTGTATTCATTCAATTTCATCATTTCACCATTCATAATTGCAAAGAAGAACAAAAGATAGATGTAAATAATAAATGATTCATTAATTGTAATGCTCTGACTTATTAATTTTATATTGTTGAATTGGAGTTTTACTGAATTGTTTGATATCATAGGTAGTTACATAGCGAAGGTGGCACCTTAGGCTCTAACTTATATCTAATCACTATCTAAAGTAGAGACCTTCACAGCCGTGACTATCCTGTGATACCAGTGCTCTTCTCTAACACTGGGACTACACTCTTTTCAGACAGAATCCTATTTCTGTTCTTTCAGTAACTACTACTGACACTACACTCATAAAAACCTTTGGCTACACTGTGTATATGTCAAATACAACGCTGTCAATGTATATGTCAAATACAACGCTGTCAATGTATATGTCAAATACAACGCTTTCTATGTATATGTCAAATACAACGCTGTCTATGTAATGACGAAGTCTCCAGACACAACTGCCTCATCTCTGTATACAGCTAAAAACAACCTGCTAACATTGACATAATCATTGTATTTTTAATGACGTGGAGTGGAGGAGGGGTTACAGTGCTAGCTACTCGAGGTAAAGGGACCAGGTTCGAAACTAAATTTGCGTCACGCTCCAGTTTACCGAACTGTAAAAATGGCTACCCGACTCTGCATTTGAGTTAGGGAACGCAAAGGCGGCAATGAAGGAAACTGCTCACCAGTCAATACCCCCTAGCTCCCCAAAGAGCATAGGTTTTCAACAAACACATGCCAAAATCTTCCTGTCACGTGCTTTCAGCTCAAGTTCATTCCACATCTATCTCATCATTGTTTTTGCTGTATCCAGCTCTCTTCTCTATGTGTTTTCGGTCTACCTCTGCCTCTTTTTTCCCTGGGGATTCCAAAGAAAGTACTGCCTTTTAATGCTATCGGCAGGTGTCCTCAATATATGTCCTTTCCATCGCCGGGGCCTTGCAATCTATCTGCAGGTGTCCTTCTTCTTCCTTCTTCCTTGTTCGCCCTGAAAAGGACGGTGGTTGCGTTGTGTCTGTTTACGCCGTAGCTGTGATATCTGCACCTTTCGGTCGACACATCCGACTTCAGCACGGCATTTTTTAGGGACCGGGTTTGCCATCCCATTGCTATCCGCACTCGCTCAGCCAGACTGCACTGCTGCAGACTGTTTCCAGGACCACCACGTGGAGGTGGAGTGCGGTCTTGACCAGCTCTGGTTCGCTGGTCCTGATGCAAGCAGTACAGCATCTGCAGGTGTCCTCAATATATGTCCTTTCCATCGCCGGGGTCTTCTTCTCATCTTTAGTTCCACTGGCACTTGTCTGGTTCTCAACATCACTTCCACATTGGTGCCCATTTTAATCCTTCTATTTAACGCAAGCACCCATCTATGAATGTCTGTAGTTTTGTTGTTGTTTTTTGTTGTTCTCCAACTGCTCACCCCCACCTCACAAAGCTGAGACCTAGTTACCAGTGAAGGTTATAACATGTCACTCCCGTAAGGGCGTATATGTTATGTAATTTCACTCCCTTAAGGGCGTATATGTTCTGTAATTTCACTCCCGTACGGGCGTATATGTTATGCCATTTCATTCCCGTAAGGGCGTGTATGTTATGTAATTTCACTCCCGTAAGGGCGTATATGTTATGTCATTTGGCGTTTTCAGCACGTGTATTTTATTCTTGGTCCGTACAGTTCAGACACGAACACTTTCGACCCAGCCCAGTTTCTCGCTCTCTCTAGCTCCAGTTTTGTCTGTCTCTGATATAACAGTTCTACCTTAATGTCATTTCCATATATTTTTTCCCCCATCCTGCCCAAGTGAAATCGAGTCCATGGCTTGTGGGCGGTCATCCATTCTTAGTAAAGTCTAAAACAAAGTGCCAGTCGATCAATCATCTTTTCCCTCTTTGCTCATTTCGGAGCATGGAGCAACCACTGCAAAGGATCTCTTGCAGGAACCCTGCTCAAAAGCCATGCATGTGTTCTGAAAACTTTATTTTTTGTAGCAATTTCTTTTACGAGACGAATTTGCCAGCCCCTTATTAGTCGCCAATTTACCACATGCATGAGAGATACGTTGTCTTATTCTTTCCTTTATATCTTCATAGATCCCCGAAACAATACTTGGCTTTCAACAACATACTCATTTGTGTAAACGTTTAAACAAATAAAGAGGAGAGACCCGAGGCCTGTAAACATTAAATAAATAAATATTACACACATAAAGGTATGTTTCAGGCGCTCGTGAGAAATAAATATGTAGAAAACTAGACAACAGAAAAACAATAGAAGTGAGTGGCTTACCGGAGAATCGAACCCAGGAACGTTCGAACGACACCACTGCCTAGCTACGTAAGCGAATCCCATTATCCACCCTGCCAACTAGGCACCACAAAAATAGTGCTTCGTAGAGTGGTCCTGAATTGTTATTAGTTTTTTTCCCCGGTATATTATGAAGTACGTACGTCTACTGTTTATATTTTGTGATGCTGTAGATGTCCTGTATTATGTTTTGAGTTACGTGTGTAGATCTTCTTTACTATATACTGTTGTGTGTAGATGACTGGTTGCCCTACTGGTCTGGTATGCAGAGATGTCCTGTTTGTATTTAATAATGTCTGTTTGTTTAATTATTCGACAGTTTGTTTCTTAGATAGTCTCATGTGTGATTGATTATCCGAACTATTATTAAGGATGATTGACGCTGAACTGCCTATTTAAATTTTACCTCGTTCCTCCTTCTTACACAATATTTGTATCTTCGATGTAACGCGGCTTTCTCCGAACTGACACTTCTGCTGCAATATGTCGTTTGCACGCGTTAGTACTTGTGTGTGTCGTTAATTTAATTTCGTAATTTTTTTAGGTCGTGTTTTAATTGATCCCTTCAGAAATGTTCGAACAGTAAAGTACATTTATTCAGATGCCAGATCACTGATTTTCTTTTCCTATTTTGTTTTGAATTTTTAAGTTACGTTCTTATGTCTTAAGCATCCATGTATAATTTTGCCACTGAGGCAACGAACGAACGAACGAACGGATTTCATTTTCAAAGGGTTGAGAATTAACACACATGCCCTTTATGACATTCTGCCCTTCCTTTCTCTCATCTTTGATACTGACGCAATTTGTAAGAGGTGATTAGTATGAGGTCGTGCCCACCTCATAACTTTAGGTTAGATTAGGTTTATGAACCCCGCACTTGAAAACTGGTGTTTTTTGTGTGCAAGGGATACTCAGATCAACCCCATGTGGGTTATAATTTGGGTATATAGTGTTCATCTTTCCATATAGTGTATTCCTCATCATGTAAAACACATTCTTGCGAAGGCGCCATTTCAAGAGCACGTTAATGCCTAGGTGCTGACTTGCTGCCAGGGAACCAGATGCAGTGGGTGGATTATGATCTATTGGGTGAGATCATGTAAATTATGATGATGATGTCACTTTTGGCCTATTGTGATAGTTCTCATTTTCAGTTTGTCATATTACAAGCGCTTCAAAGATCCGTCCCTTATTATATAACCGAGCGACCGATTGGTGCTGTGGTTAAAAACACGTGCCTCTCTCTCGCAGCATAGTTACTGGGTTCTGGGATCGGAACTTTGTAGCGGCACGCTCCAGTCTACCCCCACCTTTAAATGGGTACCTGACTCTGCTCTTGAGTTAGAGATGGCAAAGGCAGCGAGCCAGGGAAGTGATCCCCCACCTCATAAAGCGTGACCTAGTATAGTGAAGTCTAGTATAGTGAAGTCTAGTATAGTGAAGTCCAACACTTCAACTCCCTACGGAAGTATCTGACATGAGAGTACTTTTACCTTTCCCTTTTTTTAATTGTATGACCGTTTTTTAATTGCAGGTAGTCTAAAACTTATTTGATTTAACCCTGATTGTCTTGTTTCGTGTAATTTTAGATATCTATTTTATGGCAGTTGCGACTTTCAGATCCTGCTATTACAAACAGTTGTTTAAATTCTGGTTGCCATGTATGATGATTTTTAGTTTCGGGGCATCTTAATATGAATATTCCATATTCCAAACTGGTAGAATATGAACAATCCTTATTTCATTGTCACGAGTGGTTTTCAAGAGTCTGTCTGAGACAAGACAAAAGGTCTGAGTGACGTCTGAGACGAGACAAAAGTCTGAGTGAGGAATGAGAAGATAGATGAGAAATGGTGTTGAATGTGGATGGAGTGAATTATAGCTCTCAGGAGTGAAAAATCGGATAATGACTCTCCCACCTGCCACTCAATGACTATGTTTCTAAGCTACTTTCAACTCCGCCTCTCTCTTCTTGGAGTAAGGTTTAGTACACATTAGTGACTCCACAAACAATCAAGTATAAGTACATATAGAAAAAGGGTCTGATTCGCCGATTTGATTGTCTAATTTGTTAACCAAGCAAGAAAATATCCAATCACCAACATCAAACATAAAAATGCATGTATCAGTTTGAGAGACTAACATGGCTAGTAATAATAGAAATCAATAGAGAAATCAACTTAGTTTCACACTCCCACGATTATGGTGTAGATGTTTTAATAATCCGTCTGCAGGGAACCCTGAAATAAGGAAGTCCCCACACACCCAAAAATAAGCCGCTGACTTCTTCTTGTCAGCAACACGGCTAATACATCCAACTTAATGTCCCTGTCCCACAGTTACTGCAATCTTTTCCCTTCCAGAACAATTATCTGAGTGCTCTCCCCAAAAGTCTTTCATTGTCACACTTGCGTTAATACTTCGCTTGGATTACAGCTTGTTGGCAGATAGCAGCCGGAGAAATGTTGACCCTCTTTTTTCCCAGTTTCTGATGACTAATCAGTGAAAAAAAACCCACTGTAAATCCCCCACTGGAAAGAATTTTTTGGACAAATGCTCAGTCCCTTAAATGTACAAGTGTGCTGTAAATCCATGATCTAAAGTGGTGACGATGAAGTCAGATTTAATTATGCGTTGGAGGTAAGAACTCTACGATGTGCGCTGGCCCGCTACTCCTGTGGCGGCGCGTGATAATATGGATGACGTAGCTCTATGAAGTGATGCTAGTGGAGCATGGGCGCTCCACTTACTTCGTGGGGTGGCGTAATATTCCCAGCGCGGGAGATCACACATGTTCCCGTATTAGGGTGCTGATAAGCGAAAGGATTGCCGTTGGTGTGAACACCCCAATGTAAAAGGGTTGCAAATTTCTCCTGCCTTTCCACGAAGGCAAATCATGTCGATGCCTCAGAGTTCCCTTCACTCCGTCGGAGTGAACCGGTGCTTGCTGAAATGAAAACATTAAAAAATCACTTAGCATCTAGCCAACATCAAATCAAAACAACATTGAAAAAGAGGCAATTGTATACACAGGCACATATTAACTATTTATAACCATTCCCACCCCAAACGCTGGTCAGTGCTTGACCTGGTTCCGCAGTTTATATCTCTCTCCCCTTCTCACTGACTGTTAAGTAGCCAAGCGAGCCGGTATGTGCCTTGGGCAGGCCTACGTAATCAGGTTACCCGCAGCTGGCGCTGGGATGCGGCGGGGGTTGGTATGTAAACATTCCTGCCCAATTTATCTGGCGCAGAACTGACCTTACAAAGTATCTGCCAGCTCTGTCTAACGCTCAGGCGTCAAACAAAATCGCAAGGCCCGGTTAATGTTCTCTAACTGTGCTACGACGCTTACTATCATCATATTTAAAAGTACACTAAATGAAAACGTATAAGGCTACCCTTGGTAGACCTCTAAATGAATTACAAATATCCATATAGTAAACAAGCAATCAAATAAACTAAAGTTACATGTTGTTAAAACGATTTACAAAGATTCGCCACGTAGGCCAAAAAAAAAAAAAACACAATCGCTTATGGTTACCCTCTGTGTTAAAAAGAATTATCTCCACGTAACGCTCATTTACATAGTTACACTTAGAGAGGGGGGGGGGGGAATTATTCTTTTAATGAAACACATCAGATATATGTACATTTCGTGCATAAGATGATTCTCTAAAAGTGCTTTTCGTGAAGCATCTTAAGTTACATAACCATTTGGCTTTTAATCGGAAAACCCGTAAGTGGTATAACAAAACACAATTTCCAAAAAGACTAACTATAGCTGCTTAGTGCTGGTTTCGTAATGGCTGAACTTAAAATGTTAGAGCTCACTATAAATGAACTTATCTGACTAAGTCGAATAACCACGAAAAAATTAAGAACTACCAAGTTACTTAAGGCTTCTTACCGAGATTGTGAAGAATTCCCTACACTACAGTAGCAGGCAAACTGCACAGAGATCTATACTACTCACGACAGGAGTTCCAGGGACTGAAAGCATTGAGAGACAGAAAGGGACTCGTTATATACAAAGAATAGGCCACATGTGTCCTAGCGTGGGTTAACACATGCGCAGAAAAACAATCGTAACTGCTTCTCAGAGAATTTCCTGGCAACACGCTTCGAGAAGAGTTTGCTAACAGAGTGACTGTTGTTACGCTGAGAGAGTCCCAGACTTTTCCTGGAATAAAAAACACAGGGAAGTTTTTGCCGCCCAGCGAGAAGCGTTTGTGGACGCATCACAGAGACACTCTTACCAGCATTAAAAGATCTTTCATCTCTGCTGGCCACGTACGCGGGAGAAACAGTGGAGTTAACTTGTCAGATCAAAAGTGACATGCTAGCAGCGACAGAAACTAGAAAAAAAGATGAAAAGTAGGCGTGCCTAAAATCAAGAAGAAATTTGGGCCAGATTTTTAGAACCCATCATCACATTCAGGTCGTCGGATTATCCAAAGTGTTTGTTGGATAAACCGGGTTTGTTTTGTTTATATGTTTTTTTTGTTTTGTTTGGTTGTTTGGGGTGAGGGTGCACTTTGCACATGCCTTAGAGCATTCGGGTAATATTTGATGAAACTGACTAAAAAATAGTGAACAACACTAACGCTATAGCCGTATTCTAATCCTTACAATAATCCAAACCTTAGCCATAATCCAAAACCCTTACTGACAGTGCCGTCCCAACTCCCATATCCAGCAAGTACTTAATCCAAGTTACAGTTCATCATGCTAATCGGCATTCCGAATTTCACGTCGTCTCTTAAAGGATACGATAATTCATAAGTGGATATTTTATGAATATTTCGAACTGCATGTCGCCACTTCTTGTGCCCCAAATATCTCTGAGCTCCGTGTCGTTTGGGGGGGTGGGGAGGGGTGGGGTTTCTCTGAGGAAACAAAGAAAGAATAGAACTACTGCCCCGTCAAGCATGTCGTACAAGGCAACAGTTATGGGACTGGCAACTTCATCATGTAAGTCAAATTGCTACAGACACCATTGCTGCAAGGGAAATCGAGTGTTTGGTGCAGGCTTCCTGATAAGGGAGCAGCTGCTGTGTAGGCTTCATGCTCTGTAAGGAGCAAGAACGAAAATGAGGATGGGGATGATGATATGGATGATGATGGTGATGGTGATGATGGCGATGATGGTGATGGTAATGATGGCGATGATGATGAAGGTGATAATGATGGCGATGATGGTGGTGATGATGACGGTGATGGTGATAATGATGGTGATGATGGCGATGATGATGATGGCGATGATGATGATTGCGATGATGATGATGGTGATGATGGCGATGATGATGATGAAAAGTCTCTTAAGACCCATGTCGTAAAATTGCAATAATTTTTCTGATCTCACTTCCAGTTGGCAACACCACCGAGATATTGCTCAACATCACTCTGGACATCGAAGACATCATCAGCAGCAACAGCGACGTCATGGAGGGAGGTGAGTGGAAGCCAGCAACATGCATATCACGCCACCGCGTTGCCGTCATCATCCCATACAGAGACCGGTGGAACCATCTCAAAGTTCTGCTTCACTACCTCATTCCTATCCTCAAGCGGCAACATATCCACTTTCGGATATTCGTCGTAGAGCAGGTGAGTCATTAATCTCCCCTGCAGTCACAACCATAAAAAGGGTCCCCTTTTCTACTTCGTCTGCATAATTGTAACGCTTTCACGTTTGCTAGTAAAGCCTACTGCATCAAATACAAGCGTTTCTAAAAATAAAACTGGTACTGCATTGCTTATACGACCTTGATAGAGACACTGCGTAATGACCTAGATTAATATTACATTAATGTCATTTTATGCACTACGTAAACTAAAAGACAGACGGGCTTAGAAGAGAGAGAGAGAGAGAGAGAGAGAGAGAGAGAGAAAGAGAGATGTACGGAGGAACGCATGCAATACTATCACGTCGTCTCGCGATATAAAATTAATGCCACCCCACGCGAAAGGCATGCAGGCTTGCTTTTTTCAAATAAACAGGGACAAAAAACACTACCAATACGAGGTTAGGTTTTAAAAAACATGTTTAATGCTTATTAGGAAACATGATACAATACTGTTTTATGTCTGAAATCCTGACATTAGCCTGACAGTACAGAAGACATCCCATCGTATAGAAGTGAACGGGTGGTAGAAGAAAATACATATTTTGAACGCAGCCACTTGGCTCCATTAAACTTATATATTTGGGTGCCTTAGACTTACTGACAAAGAATATGTTAGGTGTTAAGCAAATAGTCTAATAATTAACAAATTATAGCCAAAATATTATAGTGGTGTTGTCTGACAACACAGGATCATATTTGCTCATAATGGCGTGTTTGGACACTGCTTTAGGGGAAATGAGGCCACCACGTTAAATCCGATTTGATTGGCTAGACTAATATGTAAGGCGAAACATGATTAGGCGACTGCAAATACTATTTTTGGTTGTTAATGGAAACGGTAGGAAGTGTACATTTTTTTCAAATGCTTTTGTAAACATGGTCTTATTGGCTAGACCATTTGATATAGTCAATTAGGAGCGTCAGTTCAGGGCCACTTTTTGAAAATAAACTTTGTAGAAGCAAGTGCGTTGAGAACCAGCTCATATTTTTCTACTAAAAGCCTGGGACAGAGGCAGATCGGAATTGTGCCATAACTCATCGCCAGTCAACGTATTTGTTTAATATTTCCATGAATTGTGGTAAGCTAGACATATTTGATCTCTTTTAGATGAAAATTGAATGTGAATTGATAATTTATGTCTGTATGTGTGTGGTTCAGTAACAAACATGAGGCAAAGCCTAGATATTGCTCCACCATGTAAAAAAACTTGTCGGAGAGGAGTATAACTGCATAGGCCAATATGGAATTGCCAAATAGTACTGTGACACCTATCTTATTGCATAGAAGGAATTAATGCTGGAATTGCAGAGGCGTTGTAACCATTAGGGAGAGGAATACTGGTGTATATTGTTACATGAGAAGCTAGCAGTTGGCCTACCGCGCTGAACTCTGTGTTTGTTATGTATTGTGCTTCAGTGTGGAAATAGATTATAAATTAGTTCTGAAGTAGGAGGTACAACCTTCTTATTTCAGGGACCGTGGTACTAAAGTATTAGAGCAGCACCTGGTCTGGGTTTTGCCTAATCCAGAGGCTGGTAGCATACTCCTTGGTCAAGATATCGACCAGTGGTGTTTCTCAAGAAAACGGTGAAGCAAGCGAGCAGATGAGACAGTTTTCCTGCCGCCCACACAGAAGTTAAGATTTCGTTGGCCAGAGCAGCTCAATCTTGTTGTATACCCCCTCTAAAATTGACTGTAAATTAAATCAAGAGGGACATTTATTTGTTTCAAATAAAAGAAACTGTGAACCTTTCCAATATTATTTCCACCAGTAACAAACACATGAAGTCATGATGACAAACAACAACCTAGCTTGAAAAGCCAGTATTACCTCATAGTACTACATCACTACTTACACACATATTGTAATAATAATATTATATGTCAGTACAAAGATCCTATCTATAAATTGTGTACATACAACTTGTGATTACATTTGATTGTGATTCCTGATTCACTTTGTAGTTGAATGTAAAGTATTGTGGATTAAATTAAATTGTTTATCTGTCTGTTGGTTGTTGTGAACATACACTTCATCACTATCATAACCCTAGACATTCAACGTAGTCATCACAATATTCCAGAATAAGTCTTACTGAGGTCTAAATGTGGTAGCAAAGTAAGGTCATCTGTAACACACCACACTTATTAGATACAGATACCTTCACAGCTGATCTCAGTCAGTACACTAAGTCCCCTATAAATATTTATATCATCCCACTTTACCACAGTCAGGGGTTCTCAACCTTTTCCTTTTTTGCACAAGGCTCCCTTCTGAGCCTTAGTTACGTCTGTGGCCCCCTTTATAGTCGCTGTTAGCTGGAAAAAAGGTACTTTACCAGAAATATGGTACTTTCTGTGGACCCTAGAAATATGCCATGGCCCCCTGGGGGAAGTAAATGTGGCCCACGGGTGAGAACCACTAGCTTCAGCGATCATGTCGCTCCACCACTTTCTGTCTCCAGTACATGTTTATCAGAGTTCTGTTGTCGATTTCTTTCCATGCCATGATGTCAATCATGTATCTCTCGTCAATCATGTATCTCTCGTCAATCATGTATCTCTCGTCAATCATGTATCTCTCGTCAATCATGTATCTTTCATTCACTATTTCCAGATTTGGCACCTGGAATGTTCGGACATTGAACGAACAAGGGAAAGTGGCACAAGTAGCAGCAGAGATGAGGGAATACAAAATCGAGGTTCTGGGAATGTGTGAAACAAAGTGGAAGGGGGTAGACAGGAAGAAACTCATCACAGGTGAATTGGTGCTGTCCTCAGGACACGAAGACGAAAGTTCACACCACAGTGAAGGGGTAGCTCTTATGTTATCTAAGAAGCACAGAAAGCACTCATTGAATGGGAAGCTGTGGGACCCAGAATAATAACAGCTATTTTCAAAACAGCTAAAAAGAAAATTCATGTCAATGTCATCCAATGTTATGCACCAACTAATGACAAAGAAGAGTCTGTGAAAGAAGCATTTTATACTAAACTACAGGAAATTATGGATAAAGTAAAAAGAAGAGACATCACAATTTTGATGGGTGACATGAATGCAAAGATAGGTACAGTCAATACTGGATTTGAAGAAGTCATGGGAAAACATGGGCTAGGAGTAATGAATGAAAATGGAGAACTATTCGCAAACTTCTGTGCTTCAAATCAACTGGCTATAGGAGGAAGCATGTTTCCACATAAGAGAATACACAAGGCAACATGGATATCACCAGACCATAGAACAGAAAATCAGATCGATCATATATGCATAAAGAAGAAGTTTAGATCATCATTGCAGGATGTAAAGGTATATAGAGGAGCAGATGTGGCATCAGATCACCATCTTCTGATAGCCAAAGTAAAAATGAAACTCAAGAGATATGCAACAATGCAAAATTATAGACAACAGTTTAATGTAGGACAGCTAAGAAATCAAGAAACAAGAGACAAATTTGCGGTCACAGTATCCAACAAATTCCAAGTGCTCCAACAGTTGGAAGATGTAGAGGATACAGAAGACTATTGGCAGCAGGTCAAAACGGTATGGAAGGAGACATGTGAAGAAATACTGGGGAAAAGGGAAAGACAACAAAAAGCATGGATAACAACAGAAACCATCAATAAGATAAAAGATAGAAAAAACAAGAAAGCAGAGTTAAACACAAGCAAGCAAAACCAGAAGTTCCAAAGCCAAGGCTCAAGAAGTGTACACAGAAGCAAACAAAGAAGTAAAAAGAAGTATCAAAAGAGACAAGAGGAAGTATATTGAGGAGTTGGCAAGAGAGGCAGAAGATGCTGCAGCCAAAGGAAATATGAGAGAACTGTATAGCAGCACAAAGAAGCTAACAGGGAAATACAAGCAAACAAGTTGCCTCATAAAAGATAAGAATGGGAAACTGCTCAGCAATATACAAGAGCAAATGAAGAGGTGGACAGAATATTTTGGGGACCTTCTCAATAGACCAGCTCCACAAAACCCGCCGGACATCCAGCCAGCAGAAGAAGAGCTACAAATTAACGGTGAAAGACCAACGAAGGAAGAAATAAAGAAAGCCATAAAGCTTCTAAGAGATGGAAAAGCGTCTGGACCTGATGGCATTCCAGCAGAGGCCATCAAAGCAGATATCGACACGGCTACAGAGATGTTATATAAATTACTTGGTAAAGTCTGGGAAAAAGAAGAGATACCAGCAGAATGGAGGGGGGGATATCTGGTTGGGTTGCCTGGGGGGGGGGAAATCTACGGGAGTGCACAGGGTGTGGAGGAGTGATGTTGCTATCGGTGCCGGGGGGGGTATTGAACGGGATTGTCCTTGGGAGATTAAGGGAGTCCATAGACAGGAAATTGAGAGATGAACGGGCGGGTTTTCGACGGGGCGGATCATGTGCAGACCGGATGGCCACTTTGAGAATGGTGGTTGAGCGGGAACTGGAGTGGGGTTCACCGCTGTGCATCGGATTTGTGGACTGCGGGGGGGCGTTTGACGGTGTGGACAGAGAGTCGCTTTGGAGGTTGATGGGGCATTGTGGAGTTCCCCTGAGAATCGTTGATTTGGTGGAGAGGGCCTGTGGGGGCGTGGCGTGCGGAGTTTTTCGTGAGGGACGGCTTGCGGAGCCGTTTGGGATAGGAGCGGGGGTGCGACGGGGATGCCTCTTGTCTCCATTTCTTTTCTTGCTGGCGGTGGATTGGGTTGTGGGATCATCGACGGCACACGACGGGGGTGGAATCCGGTGGACTCTGACTGGGCAGTTGGATGATCTGGGTTTTGCTGATGATTTGGCTCTCCTGTCCCATGGCCGTGGTCAGATGCAGGACAGGTTGATGACGCTCGATGGGAGGTCACGGCAGTTTGGTCTGGGGATACACAGGGGGAGGACGGGGATAGTGAGAGTAGATGCGGGTGATGAGAACGGGGTTGAACTTGGGGAGGCGCCAATACAGGATGTGGGGTCGTGCACATGTCTTGGCAGTGGTGTGGACAAGGTTGGAGGGACGGACGGCGGTGTCAAGGTGGGAGTGCGGAGGGCGGGAGGGGCTTTCGTTGCATTGGGAGGTGTATGGAGATCGGGAGAAATAGGATCCGACGCGAGGGTGGGGGTCTTCGGCTCGGGTGTGGGGTCGGTCCTGTTGTGTGGCTCGGAGACATGGAGAGCAACGGGGACGGCGGCCAAGGGGCTGCGGACTTTCGTGGATGGGTGCTTGCGTGGAGTGGGGGGATTGGAATGGTGTGACAGGGTTACCGGTGTGGAACTGATGACAGGAACTGAACAAGTGCCAGTGGAGCAGGAGATGAGAAGAGGACGATGGCGATGGATGGGACGCGCACTGGGGAGGCCTGTTGATAGCATTACAAGGCAGTCCTTGTTCTGGAACCCCCAGGGCAAGAGAGGCAGAGGAAGACCAAGAAGTACATGGAGAAGAGAGTTGGAAACAGAGGTGAGGATGATGAGGAGAACATGGAAAGAACTTGAGATGATGGCACGTGACAGGAGGACTTGGCATGTGTTTGTTGAAGGCCTATGCTCCTTTGGGAGTGGAGGGTTATGAAAAAAAAAAAAAAAGGTCGTTTATATTTAGACATGCGGCTTAATATAACAGAAGGCCCTGTGTGAAGGTTATGCGGGGGTCGGCTCGCAGACAACAAGGCAAAACTCCTGTTTAAGCAGAAAAGAATTGTATGTGCTGCTGCAGTGGTTATTTCTGTAGAAATACGTTTAACTTGATGAGTTTGCCACGCCCATGAATGCATGTTATACTTTCAACCTTGCTGTAGTGCCTTATTTCAGATGTGCTGTGATGTTTTTAAGATTTGAAAAGTAGATTGTTCTATGTAGTACATGAGGGTCTCTGTACAGACAAAAACAAAATAGGAATACCACTCCCCCCATGCATGTCGTAAGAGGTGACTAATTATAAGTCTGAAAGACAAAGATAATGAGAATAAATGCACGAAATGATAACAAGGTTGAACTTGAAGAAACACCACTATAAGATGTGGATTCATACACATAACTTGGCAGTAACACAGACAAAGTTGGAGGGACAGACAATGATATCAAAATAAGAATACAAAAAGCTAGAGGAGCTTTCATTGCATTGGAAAACATATGGAGTACAAGAGAAATCAAGGCCAACACGACAATAAGAATCTTCAACTCAAATGTGAAGTCAGTTCTATTGTATGGCTCTGAGACATGGAGAGCAACAAAAACAACAACCAAAAAGCTACAGACTTTTATAAACGGGTTCTTACGTAGAATAGAAGGACTGAAATGGTATGACAAAGTCACAAATGTGGAATTGGTGACAAGAACCAGACAAGTGCCAATGGAACAAGAGTTGAGAAGAAGACGCTGGCGATGGATAGGACACACAAAATGCTGTTGATAGCATTACAAGGCAGTCCTTGTTCTGGAATCCACAGGGAAAGAGAGACAGAGATAGACCAAAAAACATATGGAGAAAAGAACTGGATACAGAGGTGAAAAGGATGAGGAAAACATGGAAAGAACTTGGCATGTGTTTGTTGAAGGCCTATGCTCCTTGGGGAGCTAAAGGGTATTGATTGATTGAATTCAGGCAGGCAACATCATCGTGTAAAACAAATTGCTACAGAAACCACTGCATCAAGAGCACATAAATACATTAGAGCTGGCTGTCGGCAGGGGCGACAACTGCAGTTGGTGCACCATGATCAGTCAGAAGCGAAGATGGAAACGAAATTTCACTTCCTGATTTGCCATGGATCAGTAATCAAAATGCAATTATTAGCTAGTGAGCAAAGACAAATACTTTAGTGCAGCGAACAGAAAGTTCTCTGCTATTCGGAAACTCTCTTATTGCCATCGAATTGCCTCAGTTCGTAACAGTTTGATTAACATGGAACTCAACATGTAACAACTCACCTTGCTAATACCTCAACATGTATAGACTTCATCTTCATAATACAGGGTTTTCCATTGGTTCGACAACATGGAACAGGTACTAAAGAAAGGCAACAACAAAGCTTTGAGTTACAGAATTTGCTCACACATTCACAGAACGTACTCACACATTACCTGAACTTGCTCTGTGTGTCCACTATTTTTCCTAATGCAAAAATTCAGACGTGATACCAACTCGGCAAGCACACGGTGAATGGTGTCAAGTGTAGTGGCATTACATGTGTAAAAAATGCGATAGGATGCCAGACATGCAGGACACGGTGTGCATTAACTTGCATGCATCTCGAATTGTACAATGCTTATAATGCATGAACCTGAAATTAATTAAACCTCAGATTGTAACATCACATGTTTGTCTATAAACTTCTTCCTCTTCTTTGACCCTTAGCCGCCGACTGTCAAAGCAGTCCGTGGCCATCACGTCTTGGTCGCGTCTTGTAGGGTAGCCACAAACTGCTTCCACATTGCTCAGTCGGCGGCCATCCTTCGTGCAGTGCCCCAGCTCTGGTTCATTCTTTGCATCTGTCGTAGATTTTTGATAGGAGAATTAAGACTTGGGTTGGTCCCTTCTGAATAGGTTGGAATGAGTGATAGTCCCAGTGTGGGATAGAAATACAAAATAGATTTCCACGAGTGAGGTGGTGGAATAGTGATAGAGGCTGTCTCTGAGAGCGGGAAATCTTCTCTCTCTCTCTCACCTATCTTCTACGACAGATCTAAAGTAGTCAGACAGTCTAACACATATACATTAAATATATATATATCCACTCACGTGCACGCACATTCAAGTGACGACAGGTAGACACACAGACGTGGGAAACTATAACAAATGGTTATATAAATATTCTAGAACGAGCTGACCAACACGCTGTTTAATTTCAAGAGAAACTTTAATTATCATCTAAAATTTCTTCACAACACATAGAAATTACATCAAAAACATATACAAATAGTCATAAAGTCAATAAAAATGCTACAAAAATGATAGACCCACAGTAAGATCCTTCCCCTCGATGTTTAGCGCACAGTCCCGTTAAAAAGGAACAAAAGTGATAGCCCAAAGAGTCACAGATACATGGGGTTTGAGTCTAAGATGGGGTTTTTTTTTCTCGTAAATGTATGAACAGAGTTGGATAATCTGATTTAGCCTAAGAAGAAAAAAAAAACTCTAGCATTTGCAACAAATTCTGCAGATTAAACAAATTAAGACAGCAGATGGGTGCCAAAGTACAACGGTAAAATAACACTCAGACCTGCGTACACTCTTATTCATTCAGCCATGGCCATGTGCTCACATTTATACTTACAGCTTTGCTCGCTGCCTCTGGGAACATAATAAATTCTAGGACCTTCACACAGACCCGTAAATGCAGCCTCGACCAAGAAATCCCCAGTTCCAAAAGACTTACTGAATTCTCTGTCTCAGGGAACGATTCCTTGGGTGTTCTTATTTTTCGGATGTCTGTTAAGTCACATAAAATTTGTCCAGGCACGAAAGTTAGCAGAGCACAATGTCACTAGCTTTGGTTTCTAGAATTAAGGAATGTCATATCGGTGTCTACTTTCAGGAAGGTACTATATTTGGTCACCACCATACTAGTCAAAACTCTGTCGCAATGTTACTGATATTAGCTTGCCACAACGGGCTGAACTGTACTGAAGAGTTATTCTGGAAGAATTAATTCTGGCGCGAAGGCCTCTTACTTCATTTAACTGTTAAAGTTCAGGTAATGAAAGTGATTAGTTTCTTCACAAATAATGTTCACGTACTAGAACGCTGGCAAAGTTGGGTACCACAGTTACACTATATAAAATGGAAAGAACACATATCAAATAATTTACATATATGTACTCAATATAACTTACATTTGTAAAATGCAAGCGTACCGCTTGACTTATCATTTAAATTCCCGTGACGTAAGTTATATTTAAAAATCAGCAATCCTCGTGAATTAGGAACACGTGCGTATTCCGTCACCATTCATGAGGCTTCTAGCATTTATACGTTAGTTTAGAAAATTTTGTTCTCGTCTGATTATTTAGCAGTAAAATTAACTTCATTATAGCTATATTGTTGTTTAAGCTAGAAATTATAATTTTATTCTGCTTTCCACTGAAACCCGTCACTAGAAAATAATACAGACTATATAAATTTGGCACTCTGCACAAAATCTAACTAGTGAAATAAATATAAGCGATTTAACACTTTAAACACTTCACAAAATACTAGAATATAATATATATAATATTTTACCTCACACAGAACTACAGGTAGTCGCACAACTTAAGAATTATATGCTTATATTTATGGAAGTCTAGAAGTTCGACAAATTGTCGAAACAAACTGAGAACTTCGCTATACAGCTTATACTGTTCCGAGCAACCTGTCTACTGCGAATCTAGAGGACTGAATGAAAATAAAGTTTAACATTCTGGTTATATCTATTACCAGACAAAGAGGTAATCGTTTAATTTCACTAAACGAAATAATCCCCCTTTCCGTCTATATCACTTACGCAACTGTCATAAACTGCCACTTTCTGACCGAGAGGGCGCGTGTCAGTTGCGAATCTCAGACACCTTGTCTGCAATGCAGTGGCAGTTTTTGCACCTACGTTTAACAAACTGACCGAGAAACGTGCGTGTCAATTGCAAAGGTAGACAACTTGTCTGAAATGCAGGGCAGTTTTCACACTTCAAGCTGACCATGGCCCACCATGAGTGTTGTGGCGGGTGACAATGCAGACAAATTTGTCGCCTATATGTCAAGCGAAAACGAATATACACGGTGTATTTCGTCCATCTCACGCCAAATCGTCTGGTCCTACGTCTGAGTATGAACCATAATCGCACCTCTCGTCAAACTGCGCGAATGACATCTACGTAATCAAGTTACTCGTTACGTCAGCAATGAAATGCGTTTCTAAATGAGAAACGAAACTAGCGAAAGTGAGAATGGCAAAATAGTAATGTACTTTAGTCGCAAACGAAGGAATGCGAAAAAACACAGGAAAAAGGTAAAGAGCGACAATAATTAGAGAACATAGGTGGAAGAAAAGAAGAGGAAAATATAGAAAATTCAATGAACATAACTCTCCGTGACAGAACGTCCCCCCTTTAAGATATGGAAGCACTCCATGTCTACGTTATGGAATTAAATTTCCTATATCCGTAGCTTCAGGGTGTCTGTCTTCTTCCATCTCATCTTCTCCCTCCATCTCTGTGCAATTCCTACTCAAGTCTACTCCCAAAGTTTCCTTTCTCTGGAATGTCTCCCATGCGCGCTTGAAAGAGCGTCGCCGCTTCTGACATTTTTCAAAGATTTCCTGTGATTGCGGTGGAGTTTCCCTGCCACTATCGTCATTTTCGTCAGTTTTGGCGATCGTCAGGAGATGGTCTGAGGTCGGCACTGGTTTTTCCACGAATTTCTTTAGCAGATTTAAGTGGAAACCCTTTTCCTTTCCTTGAATAGAGATCTGGTAATTAGCCTTAGAAATCTTTTTCAGGACGGTAAACGGCCCTTGCCATCCGATCCTCAGTTGGTTGTTTCCGGTGGGGAGTAACACCAAAACTTTCTCTCCTGCTTCCAGTTCTCTCTCTTTCGCGACTTTCCTGTATCGGTTAGCGTGCTTTGTGCGTGCTCGCTTAAAGTTGGTCGTTGCTAGGTTCCATCCTAGTTTCAACCTTTCCTTTAAATCCGATACGTATTTACTAGCTGAGACAACTGTCTCATCAGCCTTCTGGTCAGTCAGCGACCAAAGTAAGGCTTCAAGCGGGCCCTTAATGGGTCTGCCGAATAAGAGCGTAGCTGGCGGAAATCCTGTGGAAGTATGAGGAGATTCTCTGTAGCCAAATAAAGCTGCCGGAATGCAACAATCCCAATCTTCAGGTTTCACTTGTGCCAGTCTACTTAACATCATGTTGTGGTTTCCATTAACACGATCCACGAGCACATTTCCGGCCGGAGTATAAGGCTTTGTGTAGATGTGTTTGGTCCTCAAGATCTTAACGATCTCATCCATCAACAGGTTTCGGTATGGAGATCCGTTATCCGTCAACACTTGTTGAGGGAATCCCAACCGAGTGAAAATCTGCACGAGGGCTTCTGCGACATGCTTGGCATCTGCGCATGTTAGCGGGATAGCTTCTGCCCATAAAGTGCATGTATCGACTAAGGTCAGGATAAACTTGTTCCTTCTTTTAGTCCTTTCTAAGGGTCCTAAAATGTCGATCACAACCCGTTCGAATGGTGTTCCCACTATTGGCATTTCACCCAAAGAGACTGGGGGTGCCCGTTGCTTGGGTGGCACACGTTGGCACTGGGCACAGGATTTGACATATCTGATAATATCAGTATTTACTCCTGGCCACCAATAATGAGTGGTTATCCGTTGGTTTGTGGCGTTCTGTCCCATATGTCCGCTGAAGGGAAGAGAGTGCCCCATTTCTAGGATTTGGCTTCTGTACTGTTTCGGTACTAGGAGCTGGTTGTAACCTTGGTCAGGCTTGCCCGTTCTTCGATAAAGTACGCCATCCTTAGAAAAAATGTCCCCGTGCTGTCTGGGTTCCTTAGCCATGGGCAGTTTCCTAAAGCAGGGTGCCAAAGTAGGGTCCTTGTATTGCGCTTCTTTAAGTTCCATGGGTAACAAATTTGGCGCAGGCTCCCGTTCCTTTTTGGTTTGCCCTCTTGTAGTTACTGCTGCCACAATCGGCTCTTCCGGTTTCCCAATACACACGTATCTACCGCCAAGTATGACTGGGTAGATGGGATCATCCATAACAGCCGCTTTGATCATGCCTCTGACAAAATCAGAGTGGATCTCCACCAATGCGATGGGAAGCGCTGTAGGTGCATCACTCTTACGAACTCCACAAAATTGGACGGTCTCTGCTGTCTCTTGACCGGGTTTGACCAGTTTTTTGGCAACAATGCAATCATAAGAAAGCCCCGTGTCAAATAAACAAGAAGTTTGAGAACCGTTCAAAGTAACAGTACCTCGCGTTGAGGGTCTATCCCCAACAGGTTGGGAATCACTGTCAATAATTCCGCCTTGCGAGACTGTTAGTAAGCATCCGATGCGTTTAGGCTCGGTGTGCTCACTCTGATCATCTGTCCCGTGCGCAGGGGTTCTCCCTTTGCCACCTTGTCCTTTCTGGCTACGCTGCCATGAAGGGCGGTCGGGTTGATCAGACTGTTTACTGTGGTTGGAGTACTTGTTTTTTGTAGAACTTTGATTTTTCAGGAGGGGGGTTTTGTGATCCAGTTTCTCTGTGGTTATTTTGGTTAGAAACATGAGAAGGAAGAGAAGTAAGAGAAGCCTGAGAAGATTGGTCTAGATTATTTTTCCGAAAATGCTCTTCTGTCGGTTTACGTTTTGAGGCCGGTAGTTCAGCCAGCGCATTGTGATATCGCTCAGACTTTTCTAAGATGTCTTTAAGCTTTTCTGCCCCCTGCTCGGCTAGGAATCTCCGGGTATCAGCAGACAAAGTGTTCTTTATTTGTTCTGTAATAACAAATTCCTCCAGACCTTCATAGGTAGAGGGGAGCTGTGAAAGCTCAAGGCACTTTGTTAGGTATCCCTTCAAACGAGACGAGAACTGTTGAAAAGTTTCAGAGCTCTCTTTCCTGCTGTTGCGAAACAGTTGCAGAAATTTGCGAGCATTCATTTCAAAGCGCTCCAGTAACGCTTTCTTCAACACATCATAGTTGTCTTGTTGGCCACTTTCCAGTTTAGAATAAACCTCATACGCACTGCTTTTCAGCGCCTGGGAAAGCTTCATGTTCCAACGCGACCTCTGTAAACCGTACAGAGTTGCAATTTTCTCAAATTTTTCTAACCATGTGTCAATCTTCTCATTAGGACAAGGGAAAGACTCAAGAGTGAAAGACATAGCGTTGAGTTGAAGAGATTGAGGGTTAGTTTGATCAGTTAAGGAAGAATGGGGAGAAGACTCTCCATTGATGGAGGTAGAGGCAGCACCACGACTTTGAAGTTCTAGAGCTTTAAGAGCCAACTCATGTTGTCTCTCCTTCTCTCTTTCCTCATGCTGTCTTTCCTTCTCTCGTTCCTCCCTCTCCTTCTCTCTTTCCTCCTGCTGTCTCTCTTTCTCTCTTTCGTTCGCCCTGCGGATTTCCATTTCCTCATCCATCTTCCTCTGCTCTCTAGCTTCAGCTGCTTTCCTCTCCGCATCATATCTTTCCAGTTCGTCTCTGACAAACGCTTTCGCTTCCTCTCCTTCCAGTCCCTCCTCTCTCGCTTCGTCCCTGAGGAGTTGTCTAAGCTTTGCCCTTTCTGCCATAATAAGTCAGTGGCTGAGACTTAGTCCAGAAAGAAAAATAAGAAAAGGATACACTGGTTCCTACCACTTACGAGAAAATACCAAAATTAAAAAAAAAAGATGATATACTTATAACCTTGGATACCTCCTCCCAAAAATGTAGTGTCTAACTATCGCTGCTATTAATAGGCAATTAAGCACCTAATGCAGACGACTACGCCAAATAAATGGTAGTTAAGATTACTCACTGAAAAATAAGTTGCTACAGTGGAAAACAAAATTATTATTGCAAAAATTTTAAGGTGAAAAAAAAATCCCTTAATTTTAATCCACTATAAGTTTCACCCCTGAAGACAGTTAGGGTAAGGGAGGCAATTAATCTGGACAAATAGTCCGAAACGCACTCCTTAGATTTTGCTCAAACGCCTACTTCTTCATAACCCTGTGAATGTTATACACTCACAAAACTTTACCAGCGTTTAGTATTACAAAATCAGTAATTATCATGTATTCCGACAAAATCAACCTGTAAACCAAATGTATAATGCTCAATAATGCTGTGGAAAAACAATTATTAACCGTGTGGTCAGCACGCCCATAAAACAGATCGTTACGTCTAGGGGATAAATTATTTAAAAGATACAAAACTCACAAGACATCACACTCCCACTCTATATCAGAATACAGAATCTTACAAACGAGCTGATATTTATCGTCTCGTCTTCCTATGCAGAGTTCAAAATCCCGATAGACGAGTCCACATTTGTTGTACTCGTCTTCCTATTCTAAGTTCAAAAATCCTTCGGACGAGACCACATTTGTCGTAGATTTTTGATAGGAGAATTAAGACTTGGGTTGGTCCCTTCTGAATAGGTTGGAATGAGTGATAGTCCCAGAGTGGGATAGAAATATAAAATAGATTTCCACGAGTGAGTTGGTGGAATAGTGATAGAGGCTGTCTCTGAGAGCGGGAAATCTTCTCTCTCTCTCTCTCACCTATCTTCTACGACAGATCTAAAGTAGTCAGACAGTCTAACACATATACATTAAATATATATATATATATCCACTCACGTGCACGCACATTCAAGTGACGACAGGTAGACACACAGACGTGGGAAACTATAACAAAT
The DNA here is from genome assembly GCA_024509875.1 of Oreohelix idahoensis. NCBI lineage: Eukaryota > Metazoa > Mollusca > Gastropoda > Stylommatophora > Oreohelicidae > Oreohelix > Oreohelix idahoensis. The sequence continues at coordinate 126,909 of JAMPIV010019173.1, read as the reverse complement.
GGTTATAGAAATATTCCAGAACGAGCTGACCAACACGCTGTTTAATTTCAAGAGAAACTTTAATTATCATCTAACATTTCTTCACAGCACATAGAAATTACATCAAAAAACATATACAAATAGTCATAAAGTCAATAAAAATGCTACAAAAATGATAGACCCACAGTAAGATCTTTCCCCTCGATGTTTAGCCCACAGTCCCGTTAAAAAGGAACAAAAGTGATAGCCCAAAGAGTCACAGATACATGGGGTTTGAGTCTAAGATGGTTTTTTTTTTCCTCGTAAATGTATGAACAGAGTTGGATAATCTGATTTAGCCTAAGAAGAAAAAAAAAAACTCTAGCATTTGCAAATAATTCTGCAGATTAAACAAATTAAGACAGCAGATGGGTGCCAAAGTACAACGGTAAAATAACACTCAGACCTGCGTACACTCTTATTCATTCAGCCATGGCCATGTGCTCACATTTATACTTACAGCTTTGCTCGCTGCCTCTGGGAACATAATAAATTCTAGGACCTTCACACAGACCCGTAAATGCAGTCTCGACCAAGAAATCCCCAGTTCCAAAAGACTTACTGAATTCTCTGTCGCAGGGAACGATTCCTTGGGTGTTCTTATTTTTCGGATGTCTGTTAAGTCACATAAAATTTGTCCAGGCACGAAAGTTAGCAGAGCACAATGTCACTAGCTTTGGTTTCTAGAATTAAGGAATGTCATATCGGTGTCTTGTTGCATGATGTTAGAAAAACTTAAATTGCATGCTGACAAAAAGATCAGAGAAGAACAAGCGGGTTTCAGGCCGAAACGATCATGTATTGATCAAATATTCACACTAAGAACAATTATAGAAGAATCAGTGGAAATGCAATCACCTTCGTCGATTTTCAAAAAGCCTTTGATAGTCTACACCGCCCATCATTGTGGAAGATACTTACAAACTATGGTTTTCCAACAAAATATGTGAATATAATCAGAGCGCTATATGACAATGCAAGATGTTGTGTTAGAACAAATAAAATGAATACAGAATGGTTTACAGTAGAAACAGGGGTGAAACAAGGCTGTATTATGTCACCACTACTTTTTGGAATAGCTATTGATTGGGTTATGAGAAACTATACCCACAATGAACAATTAGGTATAAAATGGACAAATGGAAAATTCCTGGGGGACCTGGATTTCGCAGATGATTTAGCATTCTTAAGTTCAACACCCAGACAATTCCAAGAAGCAGTAAATAATTTGTGTCATCTTTCGGTTAAAATAGGTCTCCAAATAAATGCCTCTAAAACTAAAGTTATGAACTTTTCTAACGAGACCTTTAATATCATCCTGAACGGGGAAAAAACTACAGAAAGTTGAAAGTTTCAATTATTTAGGCAGTAAAATGACTCAGGATGGTGACACAACAAGAGAAATCCATACTAGAATTGCTTTGGCAGCTAGCGCCTTCAATAGATTATCTAACATTTGGAAATTACGATCATTGAATATAGATACCAAGCTTCGTCTGTTTAATTCAAATGTTATCTCAGTGTTAACATACGGCTGTGAGAGTTGGAAAATAACAAAATCATTGGAGAACAAGCTGAGTACATTCGAGAACAACTGTCTTAGAAAACTCATGAACATCAGTTGGAAAGAATTCAAGACTAATCGACAAATAAGAGAAGACTCTAGGCAGAAATATATCTCCAACTATATAAGGAAAAGACGATGGTCATATATCGGTCATGTCCTACGAATGCAAAACAACAGAATACCATTGCAGGCACTCACTTGGGTTCCTGAGGGTAAGAGGAAAAAAGGAAGACCACAAGAAACACTCAGAAGAACAATAATAAGAGAAGGAAGAACGTTGGGATTAAACAATGTGCAAGAGCTAAGAGGAGTGGCGTTCCAACGTACAACCTGGAGAGAACTGGTTTCTGCCTTATGCGCCGTGTTTGGTGCTTAAAGAATTTATTATTATATCGGTGTCTACTTTCAGGAAGGTACTATATTTGTTCACCACAATACTAGTCAAAACTCTGTCGGAATGTTACTGATATTAGCTTGCCACAACGGGCTGAACTGTACTGAAGAGTTATTCTGGAAGAATTAATTCTGGCGCGAAGGCCTCTTACTTCATTTAACTGTTAAAGTTCAGGTAATGAAAGTGATTAGTTTCTTCACAAATAATGTTCACGTACTAGAACGCTGGCAAAGTTGGGTACCACAGTTACACTATATAAAATGGAAAGAACACATCAAATAATTTACATATATGTACTCAATATAACTTACATTTGTAAAATGCAAGCGTACCGCTTGACTTATCATTTAAATTCCCGTGACGTAAGTTATATTTAAAAATCAGCAATCCTCGTGAATTAGGAACACGTGCGTATTCCGTCACCATTCATGAGGCTTCTAGCATTTATACGTTAGTTTAGAAAATTTTGTTCTCGTCTGATTATTTAGCAGTAAAATTAACTTCATTATAGCTATATTGTTGTTTAAGCTAGAAATTATAATTTTATTCTGCTTTCCACTGAAACCCGTCACTAGAAAATAATACAGACTATATAAATTTGGCACTCTGCACAAAATCTAACTAGTGAAATAAATATAAGCGATTTAACACTTTAAACACTTCACAAAATACTAGAATATAATATATATAATATTTTACCTCACACAGAACTACAGGTAGTCGCATAACTTAAGAATTATATGCTTATATTTATGGAAGTCTAGAAGTTCGACAAATTGTCGAAACAAACTGAGAACTTCGCTATACAGCTTATACTGTTCCGAGCAACCTGTCTACTGCGAATCTAGAGGACTGAATGAAAATAAAGTTTAACTTTCTGGTTATATCTATTACCAGACATAGAGGTAATCGTTTAATTTCACTAAACGAAATAATCCCCCTTTCCGTCTATATCACTTACGCAACTGTCATAAACTGTCACTTTCTGACCGAGAGGGCGCGTGTCAGTTGCGAATCTCAGACAACTTGTCTGCAATGCAGGGGCAGTTTTTGCACCTACGTTTAACAAACTGACCGAGAAACGTGCGTGTCAATCGCAAAGGTAGACAACTTGTCTGAAATGCAGGACAGTTTTCACACTTCAAGCTGACCATGGCCCACCATGAGTGTTGTGGCGGGTGACAATGCAGACAAATTTGTCGCCTATATGTCTGGCGAAAACGAATATACACGGTGTATTTCGTCCATCTCACGCCAAATCGTCTGGTCCTACGTCTGAGTATGAACCATAATCGCACCTCTCGTCAAACTGCGCGAATGACATCTACGTAATCAAGTTACTCGTTACGTCAGCAATGAAATGCGTTTCTAAATGAGAAACGAAACTAGCGAAAGTGAGAATGGCAAAATAGTAATGTACTTTAGTCGCAAACGAAGGAATGCAAAAAAAACACAGGAAAAAGGTAAAGAGCGACAATAATTAGAGAACATAGGTGGAAGAAAAGAAGAGGAAAATATAGAAAATTCAATGAACATAACTCTCCGTGACAGCATCTTAGGCTACACAGTTCTCCGCCAAGTTGTTTTTGGTCGGCCTCTCTTTCGCTTTCGTTCAGGGGTCCATGGCATAGCTTTTCTTGGGATGGCATCAGGGTCTCTTCTAAGGGCATGGCCAACCCAACCCCAGCTTTTGGTTCCTTATTTGCCTGTAAAGCTGTGCATCAAAAAGTTTTTAATTTAAGTTTTGGTTCATTAATTATTAGTTTCTTTATTCAAATCAACTCTGTGTTCTGAACAGTACACATTGCCTTAACTGTCTTCATGGATACCATAAATTCGGAGATTTATATCATTCTACGGTAGCTTTCAGATCATATCATATGGAAGCGAGTCATGGACAGTCAGTAAACAAGCAAGAACATCCTTGAAGACCACAGAGATGTGGTTTTACAGAAGAGTGTTAAGACCACCAACAACTAAAAATAGTAACGGAGATGTCGCAAAAGCTGTCAGTGCGCAAAGGAAGCTGGTTGACGAATAGGAAGAAATATCCTTCCACTTTCTTTACGCATGCTACCAGAAGAGAAAAGCTGAGTGCATTGTGACTACATTGGGAAAAAAAGAGTTTGTAATTACTGAATTTTGAGCAGATGATACTCCTTACATGATGCACTATTTTAGAGAGGCACCGCGTAAACTTCTGTGGTACGTATGTCGTGGAGCCAGATCAGTTACCACTTTGGTTTTTGGTTTGGTTTGGTGTTTTTAAGCACCATCTTCATTGCACACGGACAAACCCCATCAGTGATCCAATCTCCTCCCTTTGATCACACAAGGATGATCTCAGCACAGTGCACGAACTCCGTAGCACCGGCGAGTTACGAGCCTACAAAGAATAAGAGCTGATTTTAGAGCAATTGGAAGACCAAGAAGCAGATGGATATAAATCTTACATCAGCACACTGACTTATTACACCCCCATGCGACATACTTGGCCCACGAGCGAAAACTTGAGCTCCCCTCAACGCTTCTTGGCAAATTGACACGGAAAAGTAGGTAAAATCAGTACATATATACCTTCAGTGGTATAGCGGTAGCCAACAGTAAAATCAGTACATATATACCTGCAGTGGTACAGCGGTAGCCAACAGTAAAATCAGTACATATATACCTTCAGTGGTACAGCGGTAGCCAACAGTAAAATCAGTACATATATACCTTCAGTGGTACAGTGGTAGTCAACAGTAAAATCAGTACATATATACCTTCAGTAGTACAGCGGTAGCCAACATAACAGGACGATTCTTTTTTCTTTTAATTTCCTGTTGTAATGATAAACTGTGTCAACTCATTTTAACAAATCAATCGTTCATTCCCGCTTCCTGTATTTGATTATTTGGCTTGATAATGTTGGTGGGCTCTCACAGTTTGTTTATCCAAATGAAACCCGATCAATTTGTCCGTGGGTGCTGCGATTCAGATAATGCCTTGTCCAGGAAACAGAAGCTTGTATTAGAACATTGAACAATCTAAGAATAAATGAGGCCATTTTCGTTGTAGTTGTCTTCAATCTGGAGGTTATTTTGTGCTCCTTACATCGTCGGTTAATGTAAGCTTAGGACATGAGAAAAGATAAGAATTTAATGCGTGTATGAATCAATGGTTGTCATCATCAAACAGCGGGAATATTAAAGCATATATTATTGTCTGTTAACTTTTTTTGTCGCAGGTAGTTTTTAGGTAGTTGTGCGCCAAAACGGATGCAATTTTTGTCCCCCACAGTTTATGTTTTAAAACAATTCGTAAACATGTATTTATGAGAAAACTCGATATACGTCTGTCTTCGATAGGAGTTTTTCAGGCACTCTATAATTCTCCCGAAATTTCTATAACACCCCATCTTCCCTTCCTCCTAGTTTCAGAATTATAAGTAATCTGGAAGTACGCTAAATAGATCGGACAGACTTTAAAAAGAAAAAGGTTTTGCCTCGTGTTGGCGAGGCGTGGTTCTTTCAACCAAGACACAAAGTCATTCGGTTATATTAGGACGCATGTCCAAATATAAAATGCATTGTGTTCTAATAATTGTTTGGACAGACATATACACGGCCAGCCTTTTATAGGAGCTTGTTTTAAAATTTCTCAAATCTCCAAACCCACTTTTTCTATCCCGTGTGGGTGGGGATTTCTGGTTGCATGGGTTTTGTGCATAGTCCTTCAACAAACACGTGACAAGTCCTCCTATCTGCGTGTCATCTACTCAAGTTCTTTCCACGTCCTCTTCATCATTTTCACTTATGTCTCTATCTCTCTTCTCTATGTGTTGTGGGGACGGAGGTGTCTACCTCTGCTTCTCTTACAAACAATATTAATAGGGCACCATAATTATAACATCACAATGGCCAAGCATTAGCAGAACACAGAATCTTTCAGAAGATCGGCACCTACAGTTGCATAATCAAAAATAACATAGGAGTTTACAAAGAACTTAGAAGAAAATTCATGTAATTCAATTAACTTAACTAGAATGTCTTAATATTGAATATGGTTGGGACCCCAAGATGCAGCAATAGTGAATGCAGTCAGCGACCCATAGCTGTACTGCTTGCATCAGGACCAGCGAACCAGAGCTGGTCAAGACCGCACTCCACCTCCACGTGGTGGTCCTGGAAACAGTCTGCAGCAGTGCAGTCTGGCTGAGCGAGTGCGGATCGCAATGGGAAGGCAAACCCGGTCCCTAAAAAATGCCGTGCTGAAGTCGGATGTGTCGACCGAAAGGTGCAGATATCACAGCATAGGCGTAAACAGACACAACGCAACCACAGTCCTTTTCAGGGCGAACGAGGAAGAAGAAGAAGAAGAATATGGTTAACAAGACCAGAAACATCACTATCTAGAGCAAAAGAAAAAGGATAATCAGAGTATCAGAACACAGAATACAATCATCATAACCTATACTCGGCGAACAAAAATTATTACCATCATAGCTATTTTCCTCTATTTTTGTTTTTTGATCACACCCCGTGGAGCATCGATACCCCCAGAACAACTGGCTTTCTTTCATGATGACTGCACCGAAGCATTATTGGGCTGTTCCAGGAGTCGTTTCTGTAGCAGTGTGTTTTATAGTCTTCTTCGTCTTCGTTCACCCTCAGATGTCAACTTGAATAAGTTCAAAGAAAGCAGTGGTCAGCCTAAGGCTGTTGATATCTCCGTAGATTTTCTCCAGGAATGGTACTGGTGATGGCCAAATGCGTTTCCTCTGTTCCCCATATGCTGGGCACCTTTAAAGCAGATGTTCGGCAGTGTCGTATAATTGGTTTATTGGGGCCAGTCTAAGTAAAGAGTAGAGGTTGACAGATACACGAGAATGTATAGAAATAGATTTCATATGTGGTAGTGTAGTGGTGTTGATGGTATTGTATGATGGTGTTCTTACTACATGTAAATTGTATGAGGCCAGCTGTGAAGGCTCCTGAGATAAAATGTATTTGAGAATTGTCAGAAGGCCTTTCTTGCTACCACTACGACCTCACACTTACTTTTTTTTTTCTTAATGAATGTGGCTACGTAAAGTGTCTAGGGTAATGATGTGTAATGTGGTGGGTTAGTTATAAATACACCCACAGACATTTAAGAAGACTAATAAGATTAACAAGTGTTAAAATACACTGAACTAACTCACGTGTATAAAGTTTTTGATATAATTATATTACATTTATTGGTTCTGGATCAAGTTTTATTTTGACCAGAACTTGTTTTAAAAGAAGGATTGAAAATTTATGAAAAATATGCATGGAATGTTACATAATAAATGCAGGAGTGTACATATTTAAGTACTAGACTAGTTAGTTTTATAAAAAAAAAGTTCGAGTAGTCATCTCTTTGGGAGGATATTTACTGTTTGTGCTGTTGGGGTGGCCTCATCACACCTGTCTATATTGACTACACAATGTCCAGAAAATGGTGGGAATTTTTACGGGGATATTAGTCACTACCAATAGTTGGTGAATGTCCAGCAGACCAGAGGCTCACTCATCTTTTTGTAGCTCTGGTGCTGAAAACTTGCGGTCCCACCTCTCCGTGCTGGCGGGCAATAATGGTGGTCTCTGTCACAAGAACTGCACAGATACACTCGAGTAAAGTCACCCACCGAATAGACTCTGCTTTGTTGTCGATAGAAAACTCACAGCTCTGCAATCAAAGTATGGGCTATGTGTCAAAATCTATTCTATACCCACGTCTGGACACCACACTGACACAACAACCACATCATACAGACAGGTCAGATCTCTCTGACCAAACAGCACAGTTACCATGGTGGGTTTACATCCGATAGATCCTCCCAGACTATAGATTCTGAAAAATAATTATTAGTTGTCGGCCCTAAAAGAAGATAGGCAATCTGTTTCAACGCTTGATCTATCGTGCATAATCCTTGCTGTAGTTTATGTACCTTGTTGGTCCCTAGACCCTGACTTGGGCGGGGGGTCTAGAGCAAAATCCCTACTTGTTTGTAAGGCTAGATTTTGATATGGCAGTATCAAATCACTCGAACATGAAACAATATTCAAAATATATAAAGAAATAATTTCAATCTTACCAGATTATGAATAATTAACACAGAAGTGCTAGCAAAACTCAGCTGAGCTGCTGGCTATAGGATGGCGTCCCTAAATTTACTTCACTTGCTTTCATATGGGAAAACACCACACTTTAAAATCTGTGTCTAACACTGAACAATTATTGAAGAATGACCCCAAATGCGCTCTGAGCGCTAATGATATGCTTGTCTGTGGCCAATCACTGCCTAGTTGTACTTTAAATTTCAAATTTCTACACTAAAGTCATTTCAGTCATGCTTCAGTCAAGTATGGATGGTTATCTGTTAGTCTGTCCGTCTCTACTTGTGTTTCTAAAAAAAATGTGCTTGATTTTTGAAGCAACCTTTCTCTCCCCTTAAAATTTTGTCGTAAAAAGTTATATGTAGACACAGCTACCGCTCAAAAACCCTCTCCTCCATAATAAGTAACTTTGAACACCTGTTCCCAAGGTCGTGTTTTTGTGTGCAAATTGTGACACTTTTAGATTCAATATAGTCTAGCGATGATGTGAACTAACAATATGTGACAACAATGACACACAAACGTGAAAAAAAACTAAAGGATAAATGAAAATGGGTCTGACCAACACACAAAGTTAAGTTTTCTTGTTGTTTATTATCACTAAACTGTTTTACAACATCAAGTTACCCAAAGAATATCAAGAAAAGCATTTACATATATAGGAAAATAAAGAAGGACGGTGCGCCTACACCGTGTAAAGGAAAATAACCCAAAGAAAATATTTACCCAAAGGTTGAAGGTTAGCACTAGGTTTACAGAATAACAATATTGGTACAATAAAAGACCAAGTAAAGTAAACAGAATCAAATCAAACCACCAAAGATTAATAGATAATTTCCAGCAACAATAAAGTTAACACACTCTCTCTCTCTCTCATTCATGTGGCCACCTCTTACACTCTTACCTAATTTGTATTTCTTCCCTTGGGTCTGTGTTATCCCTTGGTACATTTATTCCATGAACATAATCCCTACTGGTTCTGTTGACTAATGTATCATCCCAGCTGTCGAGGATACAAATTGGCCCCAGTTCATCCCACACAAAAAAACTAATGAGGTGAATGCCGAATAAGTTTACTTTCACGATAAATTCTGGTGATGATATGAGTCATAAAGGGGTGTCTTAATTGTTCTAAAAAAACTAGCACTGTTCCTCCGATGGGTGCACAGGAGAATGTGATTCTAGATACAGGAACTACAACTGAATAATTTCTTGCGACAACTCTTGCAGTGTTGAGGGTGGGCGGAGAAAACAGTCCTGTTTCCTGCTCGGCTGGAATGTCTATTTGGATATATATATATATAGCGTTTACTACAAATATTGAATATGTGAGGGTCCTTGGTTTTAGGTTGAATGTACCATTGGTGGTGGAGTTGTGGGAAGTGTTATAAATTTTATTTATAGGGGGACTTAGTCTTACTGACTGAACGATCAATACTGTGAAGTATCTATATTACTAATCAAGAGTAAAAGTGTAATTTTTGATAACCTTACTTGCTGCCCCACATATGTCACCAACTCAGTCAGGAATTATTCTGGAATAGTGTGATGACTACGTTATATGTCTAGGGTATGTGTATGATGAAGTGTAAGTCATAACAACAACAGACAGATAAACAATTTAATTTATTCCACCACACTTGACAACACTGTGACACTCACATACATAAAACACTCTACGAGGATATCTTAAAGGAGTCACTGATAACTTTTCAAATAACAATATGTATTCAGTGCTGTCATGAATGTATATGTGTCCTGATTCAAATACAAAGGGAACCAGGAATCACAATCAATTTTAATTACAAGTTATATGTACAGAATTTATTAATATGATTCTTGTAGTGACATATATTATTAATAGTATCCTATGTGTGTCAGTTGTGTAGTAGTAATATGAGGTAATACTGGTTTTGTTTTGTTCAAGCTCTGTTGGTATTTGTCATCATGACTTCAATAGTTTGTTTCTATTGGAACTAGTATTGGAGATGTTCTCAGTTCCTGGTATTAAAACAATTAAATTCCCCTCTTAATTTTATTTTACAATGTCATTTTAAGATGGGGGTACATAATGTTGAGCTCCATGGCCACACTCTCTTATCTTTCGTGATGACTGCAGTAAAAGACTCCTCTGCTCGATTACTTTAATGAGTTCTGGAGCCACCCCACTGGTTGCTATATGGATCAAGGAGTATGCTGTCCACCTCTGGCTTCAGCAAAGCTCTGACCAGGTGCTGCTCAATAACTTTAAGACCACGGTCCCTGAAACAAGAAGGTTGTACCTTCTACGTCAGAACTAATTTATACTCTATTTCTACACTGAGCACAATACATCACAAACATTGAGTTCAGAGCGTTAGGCCAACTGTCAGCTTCATCTGAAATACTTTATACCAGTATTTCCCTCCCTAATGGTTACTACGCCTCTGCAATTCCAGCATTATTTCTTTCTAGTCAATAATCTAGGTGTCAGTGTACTGTTTGGCCATTCCATGCAGTTTTACTTTCCTCCGACACCTTCTGTTCAGGCTGGAGCACTATAGGCTTTACATCATGTTCGCTACTGAACTACACATATATACAGACATAATTTATCAATTTACATTCAATTTTCATTAAAAGATATTGAATATTTCAAGCTTACCACAATTCATGGAAATAATAAACAGTTTCGTTGACTGGCAATGAATATAGCACAACTCCGATCTGCCGATGTCCCAGGCTTTATTTTATAAAAAATATACACTGGTGCTCAACGCACTGCTTCTTAGTAGGTTTATTACAAGATGTGGCAAGGAACAGACGCTCTGAATTGAGTATATTCGCAGCTCTACCCAATCAAACCATGTCTACACATCTTTTCAAAAAAGTACCCCTTTTCACGTTTCCCCTGACAACACAAGATAGTATTTATAGCCCGACCAATCGTGTTTAGTCTTACATTTGTTGCGCTCCAATCAAATAGGAGTTAACATGGTAGGCTATTTCCGTAACGTAATGTTTTTTCAAACACGTTATAAAAAAAAAATTTTATGAGCAGAAATGATTTCATGCTGTCAGGCACCCCCACTATTTTATTTTGGTTATAATTTGGTAATTCCTAGACTATTTGCGTAACGTTTTACATATTCTTTGTCAGCAAACCCTAAGGAACCCAAATATACGAATTTAATGGAGCCAATATGCATTTTCTTCTAGGATAGTCGTGCTGTTACTACCTTCTCACTTCCAAACTTGAGGGTGTCTGGGTACTGTCATGTTTTCAAACGTAAACCAGTATATTGTCATAATTCCCAATAAGCGTTTTTCAGGATTTTAAAACCTAACTCTGGTATGGGTAGTGAATTTTATCACTGTCGATTTGAAATAAAGTTAGTGCATGTGGCCTTACACGCGTGATGGCAGCAATTGTGTATCGCGCGACGCGTGTTTAGTGTTGCATGTGTCCTTGCTTTCTGCCTCTCCCTTCTCTCTATCCTTTAGTCCATCTGTCTTTCAGTTACGCCGTGTATGGAATGAATGAAATATTAAATCTAGGTCATTGATCAGCTTGCGTATCTCAAGGTTTTTCCAAGAAATACAGTACACGTTTCATTGAAGAAAGCGGTTAATAATACAGTAGGCTTTTACTATCAACGTGAAAGCGTTACAATTTGCAGACGAAGTAGAAAACAAGGGGGATTTCGAATACAGTCATTGTGACAGCACTGTTTCTTTACCATTCTTCTTTCCTTTTATTAAATTTATTTGTTAGGCTTTACATTTACGTTTTAATTTATATATGGGGATTAGAATAATTCACGACAACCATGATACAACGTTAAAATATCTCCAAATTTAACGATAAAATGTAGGGTTAAAAATAATGCGTAAGATACTAGGAGACATGCTCGCCCATGCCAGCCTTTCCCACCGCCATTTAAAACTAACGAGTTAGACGTGCAGACGAAACGTTTACCCTTTGTAGACGGGAGAGAAAACGGAGAACACAAAAGGAAGTGGACAAAAAACGACTTTAGCTCTTGTCAGAAACAGTCATTTCTTGGACTTTTACGATACTTGATTGTTATTTGAATTCAGCGGCAAACGCCGTGGAGAAGGTTCTCGAACAAATTTCAAAAAAAAAAACAACTAACCTTGAAAAAGTAACTTTTTCTTAATAATAACGTTATGAATATAAAACTTAGCTAGTTTGATAGCCCGTCTTGAGCAGCGAAATAATATACTTTAAATTATACAGACGGATAGATAATAAGGAAGATATTGACAAAAGACTGTGTTGTTCATATCAGACGAGCGACTGCACTGTTAAAAAATGTCACTAAAGTTTTAAAATTTTCGTCCTTGAGAGGCAATTGCTAAAATCGAGCTGTAATGGAAGAGAGGGGTAAGGTGGAGAATTGTGGCTAAAAATAACTTCGGAGGCAGAAGTGTGTAGGGTATTGCATGGAGTTGGTCCAAGAACCAAGAGTGTTTTTTATGAAAAAACAAGTAGAGACAGACGGACCAACAGACAGTAATACATACTTGACTGAGAGCTGACTGAATTTTGACTTTTGGTTGTAGATTTGAAAGTTAGGGGGGGGAGTCGGTGATTGGATGAATGAAATCATATTGGCAGGACAGAAATGCGCAATTTTGCCATTCGTTACAAGACTGTCCAGAGACACAGTGGTTTAGTACCTGTGGTGTTGTTTCCAGAAGATAATACATATTTTAGTGGGACGCCATCATATAGCCAGCAGCTCAGCTGAGTTTTGCTAGCATTTAACTGTGTTCTCAATTCTGAATTCTGGTAAGAATGAAAGTATTTCTTTTGTACATTTTAATATTTCGAGTGATTGATACTGCCATATCATATAAAATGATTACGACAAGTAAGTGCTCGCTCTAGATCCCCAGCCCAAGTTCAGGGTCTAGAGACAAACAAAATATATGGACGCCTACTAAAACTATGGAAGGCGGATCTATTGTTGAGATCAGTGGAACATATCACCTATCTTATTGAATAGAAGGAAACTATTGAACATATCTCCAATGCAATGTAGTCTTGGGGAACTGGTACTGTGTGAAAACAACTGGGTAAGAGGTACTGTGTGGTCAGAGAGATCTGACCCAGTCTGTGTGGTGTTGTTGTGTAGTGTTGTGTGCAGAAGTGGCTCAGTAGGTAGAGTTCTGACACATGCCACAAAACTTTTATTTCAGAATTGTGAGTTTCTGTTTGGCACCGAAGAGGTGCCAAATGCTGTTGTGATATACACAAGCGTGGACCAGTGCAGTCTAACATTGTGTCAGAGCAGCAGAAGATTGTACTCCAGCACGGAGAGGAAAGGCCACCAGACTCTTGTACAAGATCGACGCAGTCGAGATAAGTGAGATCTGGCCTGCTGGGAATTCACCAACTAATTTATCAACTAATTTACCAACTAATCCACCAACTAATTCACCATCTAATAAAGACATACCATTGTGGGAAAATAAACCATGTATTCATCCCATAAGTCAATGGACAATGTTTGGTAGACACGGACTGGGCGTGATGATACCACCCCAACAGTACATTCAGTATTAGTTCTCCTGGGACAATCTAACATAATTAATATTAACCAGACTTATAACATACCTTTGTAATCACATTCCATTTTATTATGTCATATAATTATGCATTCCATTTATAACTCCATAATATTTCATATGTTCTGACCAACAAACATTTGGTTCAGAACAAATAAATTTAACAAAAGATTTAATATTTAAAACTAAAACAGCCTGAGTTAGTTCATAAAAAAATTCTGGAAAAATCCGGTTGTTACAAATGATGATGATGGATTTTCTATCGACCGACTCTTTGTCAGAGTGCCAGTCCCTGTACAGCGTATATATTTTAGTACTCCACTTGGATTACAACTGTCAGGTGTTGAGGAAAAATAATAATGTTTCAGGTAAGCGCCACTGTTGGCTGATAAAATAGTATCCTGGATTTTGTAAGTCCAGTATTATAAGTTACAGTCATACAGTATCTCTGCGTGTACACACTTAACCATGGAAATGGAAAAGGAAACGAAAAGACCGCTGGTTCGTCCACTTTGATCAGGTCTGCAGAAATTCCAGAATAAAAATCTCCACGAATCACGTTTTAACCAGTAATCCAAATGAAATGGTTTAAGGCTGCGCGCTAGATTCTTCTCAAATTCTGAGTAACGACTGATAGATGGGTTATAGAAACAGTAGCATATATATCGTTAAATTTTCCTTGATCTCTAATGCGTTATTTTCGCGCTCTTGTGTGAGACAAAATTTCCGAAGCTAGAGGTATTAAGATGAAAGGCTTACGATTCAGGCTACTAGAGTCTCTCGTCTGAAGTTGTTGACCGACATCAAAGACTTTAGTTCTGCTAGCAGTTTCTCTTCAGAATGCCCGCGTCTCGATCAAAGAGCACGGGGGAGTTCTTGACTTTTCCTGAGTAAAACTACAAAGGGTCTGTGCCGTCGCTCTCTCACGTGCTGTCTGTCTGTCAGGTATTATGATTGACAGATGAGCTCGCGTGAGTAGAACGAAGTAAACAAAGCCTGATTTGCTTCCTGTTATGACTGACAGTTCACTAAGATTATAAACACAGCGTTGGCTAGTGTTTAAAGAAAAGCATCCGTGGACAAAATGGTACATTGCAGAAATAGACAGTTGGTGAGATGCATGTTTAGCTAGCAAATCAGAGAGCAGCTATAAGGTCACAATAAGCTGTCAGATTACTGTAGGTTCTTTTTCCAGTATACGTCACAGGCAGTCATTTTATCAGTGCCACAGTCACACTCATCAGTATTTCCTATCTTTAATTTGTTGAATAGATGGTATCTCAATCTCTTATGGCCTGTGCGAAGTCTGAAATTACCACTTGTTCACTTCTGCTGAGCTGGTAATATGAATCTTGTTTTACAGTCTATGGTTGCCAGCCTCATACGCAAACACATGCTAGTCGCTTCTTACAACAACATGCCTGAAGGGAACAGTAAACTTATACTGTCGTTGTCACCTCACGCACCCCGGGCAATACACCGGAAAACATCAGAATATTGGACAGTTTAGAACATCACAAACTAGAACAAAGTCACAGAACTTTAGAATCTTGAACAGCGTACAAGGGGATTGACATAAATCTTGGGCTTGACCATGAAGGACATGCCACAGAGAGCTGAAATTTTGTACAGTGTTTATTCCTTTTCAATATAACCACATCTCCTGGAATGGCACTATCTGAAAGTACGGCGTGGGTCGCTGTAACAACAATGGACTTCTTCTCCTCCAGACTTGCGCAGAACATAACCTCCTTGTCACCAACACAATTTTTCGACTTCCTATCCGCAACAGGACCTCCTGGATGCACCCTCGCTCAAAGCATTGGCACCTAATTGACGATGTAATTGTTAGGAAGAAGGACAGGCAAGATGTCCGGGTGACCAAGTCCATGTGTGGTGCCGAATGCTGGACTGATCATCGCCTCATTGTGTCTAAACTTAAAATTCGTATCCAACCTGCCAGGCGCCCTCAGGGAAAGAAAACTCAAAAAAGGCTGGATATTACCAAACTAAAGAAGACAAAAATTAAACAGTCATTCACTGACACCCTAGAAGACCGTCTCAAATCTATCTCGTTAGACGGCCAAAGTGCGGAAACAAATTGGACAGCCCAAAGCGAGCAGATCTACAACACTGCTACAGAGGTCCTGGGTCCCGCCATCAAGAAACAAAATGACTGGTTTGATGAGAACTCAGATGATATAAAGAAGATGTTGGCTGAGAAACACCATCTCCATAAAGCATATTTAAAGGATCCAAAATCTACATCCAAGAAAGACGCTTTCAACAACATGAGTAGAATCGTCCAACATAAACTACGCCAGATGCGGGATTCATGGCTGAGTAATAAAGCAGATGAGCTCCAAGGCTTTGCTGACAGCCATGACTTGAAAATTTTTTACCATGCACTCAAAGCGGTCTATGGTCCAACATCATCAGGATCATTTCCCCTCCTTAATGCAGATGGAAAAACACTAATTACAGACAAGGAAAAAATTGTCCAACGCTGGGTCGAACACTTTAATAATATTCTGAACCAGCCATCATCTATTAACGATGAAGCCATCAACCGACTGCCCCAAACTCCTATAAATGAAGCACTAGATGATATACCGACTTTGGAGGAGACTCAAAAAGCGATTCGTCAACTTTCTAGTGGAAAGGCCCCCGGCTCCGATTCAATTCCTGTTGAGGTCTATAAAGATGGCGGTACAGTTCTGATAGAGAAACTTCACATGATCTTCCAGCAAATGTGGCAGAGTGAAACCATCCCACACAATCTCAAGGATGCGTCAATTATACATCTTTATAAACGTAAAGGTAATCGCCAAGACTGTAACAATCATCGAGGCATCTCACTACTATCAATCGCTGGGAAGATATTTGCCAGAATCCTTCTTAATCGCCTTACGGCTCATCTTGACAAAGGTCTTCTACCTGAAAGTCAGTGTGGATTCCGGAAAGAACGTGGAACCACCGATATGGTGTTCGCTGGGACACAGGAATCGACATCAGATATCGTATTGATGGAAAATTGTTTAACCTTAGGAGGCTTCAAGCAAAAACCAAGGTCAAATCACACACCATCAGGGATCTTCTGTTTGCTGACGATTGTGCCCTCAGTGCTGGCTCAGAGGCTGATCTGCAGCGTAGCGTTGATAGATTCTCCGAAGCCTGCTCCAACTTTGGGCTTACCATCAACACGGGGAAAACAGAAATCATGTACCAACCAGCTCCTGGCACAATTTATACTGAGCCAGTCATCAAGGTAAATGGTGAGAAACTGAATGTTGTGAACAGGTTCACATACCTTGGTAGTACACTGTCCCAGAACATCGTCATTGATGATGAGGTGAACACCAGGGTCTCCAAAGCCAGCAGCACATTTGGCAGACTATACACCAACGTTTGGCATCGAAGTGGCATTAGTCTACAGACAAAGCTGAAGGTATACAGAGCTGCGGTGCTTCCAGTGCTGCTTTATGCATGTGAAACATGGACTGTATACAGGCGCCACGTAAAAAAAGCTCAACCACTTCCATACAGTCTGTCTCAGGAAGATAATGAACATCAAATGGCAAGACAAGATCCCGGATACCGCCGTTCTTGACAGAGCTGGTATCCCTAGCATCGATACTATTCTGATGCAGTCACAGATTCGCTGGGCAGGTCATGTAGTCCGCATGCCAGACCATCGACTGCCAAAGATACTCTTTTATGGTGAGATGCAGAAGGGTAGACGCTCCCATGGTGGCCAGAAAAAGCGCTTCAAAGACACGCTTAAGGCTTCATTAAAAACCTTTGACATAAACCCAGACACATGGGAAGCTGCTGCGCAAGACCGAACTGCCTGGCGCACATCTCTTCGTAAAGGTGCAGTGGCATGCGAATCTTCCAGAAGAGCAGCAGCGGAACAGCGGAGACAAGCTAGAAAAGATCGTGAAATAAAACCTTGTCTTCATAAACCTTGACATGAAGCAAACATTCCCTGCCCACACTGTCCGAGATCCTTCTAGGCCCGCATCGGGCTCATCAGTCACCTTCGTACTCATAGACTATCCTAACATCCTAATAATTGGATGAACAGAGTGGTCTTCATCACCTGTGATGGACGAACAACATAGCCACCGTCTGAATTGACACACTTCTGTCATCTCTGCTTGACCTTGAAAAGACCTTGGGAGTAGAACACCCTATTTTTCAAACTAAACCAGTCATCACATGCCAGTATAACCTCTTTATCGCTGTCAAAATGATTTCCTTTTAGCTGTTTTTTAAGATTTGGGAATAGAAAAAAGTCTGATGGAGCCAAATCTTGAGAATATGGTGGGTGTGGAAGAATTTCAATATTCAAATCGTTGGCTGCTAGCTGCACAAGCCGTGCTTTGTGAGAGGGCGCGTTGTCTTGAAGCAAAGGAAGATTTTGAGTGCGTGTTATCCCTCGTTTCCTGGTCAAAACCTTTCTTAGTTTGGTGAGAAGATCTGCATAGTATTGTCCATTAACTGTGTTGCCACGAGGCAGATAATCTTTCAAAAGGACACCTTTGCCGTCCCAAAAAACAGTCAGCATCACTTTTCCTGCAGATTTCTGCGCCCTCTGCTTGACAGGTGTTGGGGAGCCCGGGGTTTTCCATTGCATGCTGGCAATTTTGGATTCGGGGTCATAATGGTGTACCCAAGTCTCATCTACTGTCACCATGGTCTCCAAAAAATTTTTTGACTGACACTTTTTTAGCAACTGTTGACAGCAATTTACCCTCGTTTGCTTCTGTTCACGTGTCAACAGTCGCGGAACCCAGCATGCACACACTTTTCTCATGTTCAGTCTGTTGTGTAAAATTCTATAAACTGTTCTTTCATTTAGTTTTACTCTACTAGCTATCTTCACAATTGTCATTTTTCGATCCTGGTCAATGATTTTCTTCACTCTTGTTGCATTTTCATCGTTGCACTCTGAGGCTGGTCTACCAGATCTTGGCAGATCAGCAACATTTGAGCGGCCGCACTTAAACTGTAGACACCAGTTTTTTACCGAAGTATATGAAGGACAAGAATCACGAAACACTGGTTCCATCTCCCTGTGTATTTCTGTAGGTGTTTTTCCCTGAAACATCAGAAATGTTATCACAGCTCTGGCCTCCTTCTTTTCCATTGTTTTGTCAAATCTTTGGAGCAGCAGATCCGGTCAATAGGGTACATTGCGCCGTGCACCGTGGCGGGAAAACCCATTGAAGAAACAAACGCGTACTTCACACATTCAGTGCAAATATGATGAACTTTAAATGTGCCAAGTTTCATCTTCCTCCTGTGACTTCTTCATGGTCAGGCCCAAGACTTATGTCAATCCCCTTGTAATTAGTTTCAGCAATAACATAAGTTGATAAAGGTTGTCCCAGTGCATGTACTGCCTAAGGGGAGTGAAGTGTTAAAGATTCCAATATATTATGTCCAGATTTATGAGTTGGGGTAACCAGTTCACTTCCTAGCTGCCTTTGTCCTCCCGAACGCAAGAGCAGAATCAGGCACTCATTTTACAGCTGAGTGGACTGGGGCGTGGCGCTACAAGGCTTCGAACCCGCAGCCTGGTGACTTTGCCGCGAGAGGCAAACGTTCTAATCACTCTGCCAATCGGACGCTATAATAACAACATACTCAAGTTATAAGAATCTAGAACAACAAAACCACCAAAAGTATCAGTAGAATATCGGAATGTGGAACAGCCTAATATAAACAGACATGAACAACATAATCAAACACAACATAATCAAAACATCTAAATCTAGAACACCTTAATAAAGCATATGGAAATAATACAATGTAAGCAACGAAATATATTGGCTGGCATTCTCATATAAAACAAACAATTCCTACAGATATCGCAGCTTCGAAAGCACGCGGACTTTCACGTAGGCCTCCTTGCACAGGGAATAGCTGTATTTATGGTCATATGTTCCGGAAAGGGAAACAAAACAAAAGAAGAAGTATCAAATAAAAGTGTCTGTTTTATTTTGTTAGACAATTTCTGTCGTTTGCCTGTTTTTTTGTTTTTTTTTCTAAATTAAGTTCAGTAACATATTAAATTTCTTGAAGCTTAGGTAGCTTAAAAATGAAATAATGTTTGACATTTAAGTGTTTATAACATGTTCTGAGTCGTGATAGACCGTGCGTTTACAGAGTTTAAGAAGTCGCGTTTGAGGATAACTGTGTGGATGTGTGTGAGGAGACACGTGATTTTTTTTTTTCAAACGTGATGACAAAATGTGGGAAAACTTGGGAGCCATTCAGTAAGAATCAAGAGATCTCATTCACAACTTTCGATCAATCCTCATTCCCCTCATCCTTGTGGTTTCATGTTATTCCCTAAAGCCACCTAGAAAAATTTGAGTTTTCAGTTCCTTTGTAACTAGAAGCTTCTTTTATTAATCCCCTCAGAAGTTGCGCCAGGCAAATTGATTACTGAAATTAAGTTACGTGTCAGCTCAGAAGTAGCGTCTTCAGCCAAGATTAAACGGAATCTCATCTTTTACGCATGCGTGCGACGCATGTCAGAATAGAAGGCGTGAATTGTGTGAGATTTTCTAAGTGTGTTTGTGCGTTACAGCAATTGCAATACTAATGTTATCAGTCCTGTGTTTTAAAGGTGTTTTTATATTTGGACATGCGCCCTAATATAACCGACTAGGTTGAACTGGACGCGCCTCGCGAAAACAAGGCAAAATTTTTTTTTTAAAATGATTATAGTAAGGAATCGAACCTGTTTCACTTGTTACTTCCTGATAGTACGTGTTTGACGTAGCAAACGGATACCCATGAAAAGCTGTTGATGTCAGTAAATGAGACAAAACGAACAATGTCGAAATGAGGCAGTTTGAGGGAAAAAACGTTACCGCTTATTTATTACTTTAAAAAAAGGTAATCCTATAGCAAACAACGCCGTAGAGGAGTGAGATGTTTGAGCTATAATAAGTCTCGGCTTTGAGAGCTGACGTAAATAGTTTTCTTCCTACCTGTGGCGAGATGGTGGGTGTTAGATAGAAAATTAGAAAGCATAGTTCCCAGAATTGGAGTGGTGAACTAGTGTTAGGATGGCACAGGACAAATCAGGTAGTTAATTGCACAGCTCTAAATGATAGCCGTAGAAAAAAGCTATGTAGTAAGTCATCTTCAGAAAAAAGCTATGTAGTAAGTCATCTTCTCGCTAGACTTATCCTATGCTCCTAAGTTTTTATATAAATATGTGAGTTAATTCCTACACATTTTTAAGTTATTAATATTTCTTTGACCACCGAACAAAATTATAACTGGACATTTAAATAATTTAATAACTGCAGTTATATACAAATCAGTGCACTTTATTGATTAATGATGTTTAATAAATAAAAATGATCACCTTGGTATATCAGTATCTTACAAAATTTTACACAATTTACAAAAAAAGTATATAGTCACTGTTTGGTCATTGTCATCATGTTATTGGCTTGGGTGTCTTGGTTTGTTTTTTTTCACATTAAGTTTTACTTAACTTGCTTGACACGTTGTAGTAGCTGATTTCCCTCGGTCGTTCAAACATCGGGACATTGAAAACGCTATGCTTATGCCAGGAACAGTGTTGGTCCACTGTTAAACAGTTCCCATTCTAAAAAAACTGTACGTTTTTCTCTACTAGTTGAACCCTCAGAACACACTGGTACTTCGAAGACTGCGGCTGTTTGAAGCTTCGACCTACAAATCGCTCACAATAGCAGTCAGTTATGCCTTCTTCTCGGTTATCTTGCTGTTATGGGTTAAGACTTCTAATATAAAAGAGTCAGCCCTCTGGATATCTTCTCAGCTCTGTAAGATCTTGAAGTGATTTCAGGAAGTAAGGAACTAATTTAATAAAATGTATGTTCCTTACTTCCTGACATCACTTCAAGAGCAATTTGTAAGGAACTGTGTCCTAGTCGGACTAATATACCTAATCTCCGGTCTAACCCTTGTTTTCTCAGGTCCGCGTCTGAGTTCATTTTTCTCTTGAAATTTTCGTGGGATTTCAATGCTGTTGTGCTAATTTACCAACCAAATCCCAATTTCTTCGACAAGTACCAAAGTAAATGATTTCACACTGCCATAATTACATGTATTTGTAGTTAGTTGCTGTTCAAACACCCCCCCCCCCCCCCCCCCCCCCCCCCCAAAAAAAAAAAAAAAAAAAAAAAAATCATGATCGGCTATTAACCATAAAGTTATAGCAGAATTTATGTTGTGCAATTCATAATTTATCATAAAGACACTAGTTAACTTGGCAATTCCAGAGATTCATTCCCGTGTTTTGACAGCCTTTGTCTCTTTATATCAGCTTCCCATTTTCACGATTTACATATAAACAACTAACAGCTTCCCATCGTCATGATACAGATATAAACAACGTTAGCACTAAATGATCCCCATCATGATGATTTATGTAGAAACAACGTTAGCACTAGCAGTTACCGTCATCATGATGTACATGTAGATATAAACAACGTTAGCCTAGCAGTCACCCGTCATGCGGATGTGGATATAAACAACTTTAGCACTAGCAGTTACCTTTCATGAGGATGTAGATATAAACAACGTTAGCACTAGCAGTTACCCGTCATGAGGATGTAGATATAAACAACGTTAGCACTAGCAGTTACCTTTCATGAGGATGTAGATATAAACAACGTTAGCACTAGCAGTTACCCGTCATAAGGATGTAGATATAAACAACGTTAGCACTAGTAGTTACCCGTCACGAGGATGTAGATATAAACAACGTTAGCACTAGCAGTTACCCGTCATGAGGATGTAGATATAAACAACGTTAGCACTAGCAGTTACCCGTCATAAGGAAGTAGATATAAACAACGTTAGCACTAGCAGTTACCCGTCATGAGGATGTAGATATAAACAACGTTAGCACTAGCAGTTACCCGTCATGAGGATGTAGATATAAACAACGTTAGCACTAGCAGTTACCTGTCATGAGGATGTAGATATAAACAACTATAGCATTAGCAGTTACCCGTCATGAGGATGTAGATATAAACAACGTTAGCACTAGCAGTTACCCGTCATGAGGATGTAGATATAAACAACGTTAGCACTAGCAGTTACCCGTCATGCGGATGTAGATATAAACAACGTTAGCACTAGATCGGATGCCTAGAATTCTCAGATAGTGGCGAAAAAATCGGAGGTCCCGTGTGCAAGTTGCGTACGTTAAAAATTCCACTGAAGTTGGAAATCGTAAAGAGTAGGCCTACCAGGCCGCTGCCCTGGCAAAATTTTACAAAAATTAGAAACCTACCCAATAATAAAAATATTGATATAATGTGAGATTTCTATAAACACACATTGGGATTCTCGCTGATGCTACGGAGTTCGTGCACTGTGTGGTCTAAGGGAGGAGATCGGAGCACTGATGGAGTTGTCCGTGTGCAATGAAGATAGTCCTTTAAACCAAACCAAAATGATATATTGCGTGCCAACAGGCGCTGGCATAGGTTGAACAAGCGATTAGTTAACCATTACTGCACAATGCTTGATCGCGTCAGGCTGTGGTTACCGGATTCACACTGCGGTAAATGGTTTTTCTGGTGATTGCCACCCGTTTAGTGGGCTTTTGCGAGGTGGGTTATTGGTTGACAGGTATTGACACTCGTAGAGCCATCTGCTTTCTGAAAGTGGGTTAGGAGAGAGAATATGACGTTCCATCCATTGCGTTCTTGTCTTCAGCTTTCTAGCAGCATGCTCTGGAACTGAGACACATATACATACATTACTTCTAGACAAATTACAAAGCAGAAAGTAAATTTGTATTTAACATTTATGCGCATGTATTTTCCTTGTTGTATTTGCTAAACAAGTCCTTCCTTTTGTTCCTCCAAAAAGGGATGTCCTTCCTGGTCATTACACAGTACCTATTCTCAACATCAAGACCTCAGTGTTTACATGCAGCTTACATAGAAGAAATTTATTTATATATACATGTACATCAGAACATTAACCCTTTCAGTCAAATCAAATTGTGTACTCATCCAATTAGAACATCTGGCTTTACAAAATGTAGTCCTCATTTTAAGGATGCGCTATTTATAATATGACATTACTTGAGTATCCATTTCATTAAAAAATGCTGTCACTATCACACCACTAAATTAAATCTGTATGCGCCCCGTCCCGTGCAGGTCGGTGCCACAGGAAAATAATAAAACCCAAAATGATTACATACGTACGTAATGAGCTCATGCCTCTTGGATACATCGTAACTGTATATCTTAAAGAAAAAGTCTTGCCTGGGTTGGCAAGATGAATGATCTTGAAATGACTTCTAAGTTATTTTAACTACAAAATAGATATTCATACCTTTCGGAGCACAAAGTAGTTCTAAAAAAAATTATTGACTTCCTCCTATAAAGTTATTTACACTGACTAATACTAAGGCAAAAATCCCTACACATTACTGAATATTGAGTACTGTATGTCGCTTTCCAAAAAAAAAAAAAAAAAAAAAGAAGTAAGTTACAGCTAGCAAACGTTATTCAGGCTAAAAACTAGAATATATTGTTTTACTAATTTTTGTACTGCTTGTGGAGACTTGGTGCCCATTGAATTTTCTACATTTAGTTCTGTTTTGCAGTTTTTCCATTCACGTTTCTTAATCCCCTTCCTCCCTATCGTCAATTTTCGTCACAAAATATTGACCCCTTCTCCCCTCACTGAGTGACGTACTTGTATATAAACGATCCTTTAGCTCCATTAGTTTCCAATATAATGAATATAATGATAATTTCCCATGTCATGATATTCACACATCGACATAAGCCACACTATGTTCACGCGTCACGATGTACACATAGACAACATTAGCACTATTTTTTCCTCTATCGGCCCGCACTGAATCAAAATTAGCCGAAATATTTCCCATATATCAAGGTTTACACAAAGTATGTCTGACATGCATAAAGCCGACACTTAGCTCAGACATTTTCCAACACAATAGTGCACAAATGTCAATATTTGAATTACGTTTATTTCATTTCAACCCTCGCTTTAGCCACGAATTTTTGTTTTGAGCCGTATACAACGACTCCGTATTCCTACGCCGATTTTCAGATATTAGTTCGTTAAACAACAAACAAACAAACATTTAGAATGTATTGCAAACATTTATTAGAATTTGAGAGACAAGACCATTACATGAAATTGGAGCGCATCTCCCGGGACTTCCATATTTACGCGGGAATTCCGATTTCTGTAAACATGCTTTCACTGAATAAGTTAGTGCAAGAAGGTGTACAAATGGTAAGGGGGGGGAAATTAGATGTATTCTCGTTAAAGAAAATGGAATAACTAAGTTTCATTATGTTTACCAGGTATGAAAATTAAGAATTATTGTAACATGACGCCAGTTTCAGTTGACATAGGTGCCTTTGCAATCGATGCAAGATTGGTTAAGAAAGAATAATAAAGTAAGGGAATATAAATTACCATGAATGGCATAAATTACTTGTCATGAATCCATGCCACTGGGGGGTGGAAATTAACCACACATAAACTGTTCCATCTCAGAGACAGACTACATTATTTTCGGTCAAACTGACATTCGATATATTTCTGTAGCAACGACATATCATACAAATGTCTATCGCCGTGATATGGGGGACACATTTATATCGCCCGAACATATGACATACATTTATATTGCACTGACTGTCACGGATTGCCTCCCCTGCTTTGTAGTAGTGCTCTAACAATGGCCAAAACTCAAGAGTATCTAAATGGGTCGTCAAAGGTGTTTACCTTCGCATAAGATTACTCTTGGCAGAGATGTAGATATAAGTGTAATGGCGCTTCTATCCGAACGTAGTCTTCACAAGATAATTCAGAAGTCAAGAACCATGCGGTATAGCGCTGAGCAATGGTTAACTTATATCTGTCCGTCGTCTTTTGTGAAGGATTTAAGCAATGGTGTTTAGCCCGTTCAAGCCCCCAGCTGAGTTAATTCAGCGAATTCCTCTTATAATGGTATAGCTGTTTAGAGGTAAATATATGTATATATATATATAATATTCTGGTTCATAGGTTTGCTTCCATTCATATAAAAAAACTAAAGCGACTATGATTGTTTAGTTTTAAGACAACATGTAACAATTTTAATAATGAATTAGTCTTTAACAGTTAAAATAAATATGGAAAGATTGGTGAAAGTTTGATGTAAATACAAGTTTTCGTCGCTGAGACGTAGGTGAGGATTTATCAAAGTCCGTTGCTTTCGCCTATTTACACGAAAACTTAACTCTAGGTGAATCCTGTCGCCGTGGTTTCCGTCACTTCTTTTTGGTGATGAGTGTACTTCTGCGCATACTAGCGGCGTCGTAACGTTAGTACTTCAAACCGTCAGATGCTTGTAACCACGTACTTTTAGAAAAAAAATAGAAAGACAAATGCCTCTGCTAAGTACACTGAGTTGGAAGCTTAACTCTCGCTGTCCACACACCAATGTTAATCTCTCAGAAGAATTAAATTCTTGAGTACACAACGTAGCTCAAGAAAGATGATTAAAATTCACCAATATTCCTCTGGGTAATAACTAAGAAAATGTGTCTGGACAGCGCGAATAATGATTTGTGCCTGAACTAACATTAACAAGCTACATATATCTCACAAAATGATATGATACACTTGAGGCACATGTGCAATCAAAGGGTTAAAGAATATAAAAGCTCCTGGCCATGATAACTTAAATGCAGAGCAATTTAAGACAGACCCTGAGCTAGCAGCAGAACTATTAGAACCACTATTTCACAAGTCTGGAAAACAGGGACAACACCAACGGATTGGAACAAAAGAATAATTGTCAAATTGCCCAAGAAGGGAGATTTTGCAGACTGCAATAATTGGAGAGGAATCACTCTTCTCTCAGTTCCCAGCAAAATACTAGGCAGGATAATTATACAGAGAATTTCAAAAGCAGTAGACCACAAACTAAGGAAAGAACAAGCAGGATTTAGAAAGAACAGAAGATGTGTAGATCATATATTTACCCTCAGGAACATTATAGAGCAGTGCTCAGAATGACAAAGACAGCTGTACATTAATTTCGTTGATTTTGAAAAGGCTTTTGACAGTATACATAGGGACAGTTTATGGAAAATACTGAGGGCTTATGGAATTCCAAGCTGCATAGTGTCAATCATAAAAAGCCTCTATGCCAACTTTACGTGTAGTGTTGGGCAGAGCAACCTAACCTTTGAGGTGAAGACAGGAGTATGACAGGGATGCCCCTTATCAACCACTCTATTTTTAACAGTCATAGACTGGGTGATGCGCCAGACAACAGAGGGCAGTCCAAGAGGAATAAGATGGGCTACATTTTCTACATTAGAAGATCTGGAATATGCAGATGACATTGTACTACTAGCACATTCACATCAACACATCAAGGAAAAAACGGATAGACTTAATAAGTATAGCCAGCAGGTGGGCTTGAACATCAATATAAAGAAGTCAGAGGTCATGACGCTCAATGTGAGCAGCCCTGAGACCATATCAGTAAGGAATCAGCAACTGGAATAGACAGACACCTTCACATACCTAGGATGCATAGTAACACCAGACGGCGGAGCAAGCAAAGACATCAACAACAGAATGAACAAAGCAAGAACAGCCTTTTTTAGTCTAAACAACATCTGGAAGTCCTCTCAGTACAGCACAAGGACAACATTAAGATTATATCAGAGCTGTGTGCTTTCTGTGCTTCTCTATGGTGCGGAATGCTGAAGAGTTGCAGAGAAGGAAATGTCGACATTGTCATCTTTTCACACAGCATGCCTAAGAAAAATTCACGGAATCTTTTGGCCGAATACCATCACCAACCAAGATCTGCTTACTCGGAGCAACAAGAGGACATGCACACCATCATAGCTGGCAGACGCTGGAGCTGGGTTGGCCATGTCCTCGGAAGAGACCCCTATGCCATCACAAGAACAGCTATGCTATGGACCCCTGAAGGAAAACGAAAGAGAGGCCGACCAAAAACAACTTGGCGGAGTACTGTGGAGGCTGAGATGCAAAGAATGAACCAGAGTTGGGGCACTGTACGAAGGATGGCCACCGACCGAGCAAAGTGGAATCAATTTGTTTTGCCCTACAAGACGCCACCAGGCGTGATGGCCACTGACTGCTTTGACGGTCGGCGGCTAAGGATCAAAGAAGAAGAAGAAAAAGAGCGGGGGCAGCTATAGTGGTGACGTCATGTTCCACTGGGAGCGACAAAGAAAATGATGATGTACATCGGTCAATACTTTTGCTTATAGATTCTTTGTGTCTGTGTTCAGACTCATTACTTAACCCATTTCTGCCAATGTTTCTCGCAATCTCTTCGTAGATGCGCTTTGATCTGCTAAAATCCATATTCGTAGCTTTGCCAAAGAAACCTGGAGCCATGGAATGTGAAGAACATCGCACCATTAGTCTTATGAGTCATGTGACCAAAATATTATTACGAATTATCATGAGAAGAGGGAGAAATAAAATTAAACCAGAAATCAGTGATGAACAGTGTGGATTTGTAGAAGGTAAAGGCACAAACAATGCTATATATATTATAAGAACATTAATATAAAGAGCCACATCAGTAAAAACAGATCTGTACTGGTGTTTTATAGATTACACTAAGACATTGGACAAAGGGGAACATCAGGAAATTATTAAAGTGTTAGAAGGCATTAACATTGATGGTAAAGACTTGAGGATAATAAGGAACATGTACTGGTAACAAACAGCAGCTGTAAGAATTAGCAGCCAAATAGGAACGTTTCAGCAAGTAAAAGAGTGTGTTAGGTGGGGATATGTACTGTCACCGAATCTGTTCAATCTGTACTGCGAAAATATAATTTGATCCCTATAGGACATGCCAGGAATATCATTTGGCGGACATCATAAACAACTTGAGATACGCTGATGATACAGTCTTAATAGCAAACAGTGAAAAGCAGCTGCAGGAAATGGTTGATACAATAGTGGCAGAAAGTGAAAATAAATGTCTTAGAATTAATAGCAAAAAGACAGAAATAATGGTCGTGTCAAAGAAAATAGCTTCCGTGGAATGCACTATCAAAGAAAATGGAACTGTTTTAAAACAGGTCAATAGATTTAAATACCTGTGCATATTAACAACGGATGGAAGATGCATCTTTTAAGCGAAGAGCAGAAAAGCTCAGGCAAAAACAGCATTCTATAAAATGAAGAGTATTTTATGCAACAATTCTTTGTCAATAGAAGTAAGAAAGAGAGTTCTTCAGTGTTATATAGAACCAATCCTGACACATGGGAGTGAGTCATGGACAATTAGTAAACAAGTAGGGAAGACACTAGAGGTCACAGAGATGTGGTTTTACAGAAGAATGTTAAGATGCCATGGACAGCCAAAAAGAGTAACGAGGATATCATGAAAGAGGCCAATGCACAAAGGAAACTTTGTCACAACAGGTAAGGTGGAATATATCGTAACAACAGGTCAGATGGAATATATCGTCACAACAGGTCAGATGGAATATATCGTCACAACAGGTCAGATGGAATGTATCGTCACAACAGGTCAGATGGAATATATTGTCACAACAGATCAGATGGAATATATCGTCACAACAGGTCAGATGGAATATATCGTCACAACAAGTCAGATGGAATATGTCACAACAGGTCAGATGGAATATATCGTCACAACAGGTCAGATGGAATATATCGTCACAACAAGTCAGATGGAATATATCGTCACAACAGGTAAGATGGAATATATCGTAACAACAGGTAAGATTGAAGTAAAAAGAGATAGAGGAAGACAATGAGAACAAATACTGGACAGTTTAACATCGTGGCACGGAAAAACGTCAACAGTAGAATTGATAACTTGTACTGGAGACTGGAAGTTGTAGAGAGACATGATCTCCTACGCCACTAGGCATGGTATTCGAAGATGAAGACATGCGCTTTGACATATTGTACCATCAATGCTCATCTCTTTAAAATACACCCTTCTCACCTCGTTCTCGCTATTTCTCGTGCTCTCCACGCGTTTAAATTAACTGGTGTGCCAAAGATCGAAAGTGTGTGGCCAAAGATCACAAGATGAGCCTCGAAATACTCGACAAACTGTAATAGTGCTGTACTGTTACCCTTAACTCTTTAGTGCTGCATCACATTCGTGTTTGTTTTTCGAAATGTCCCGCTTTTCAACAAAGGTCTGAAACCTCAGTCCCATCTCAGCAACAAAATTAACCAAATTATCGTAACATCAGGTAAAATTAAATTTTTAAAAAGTCATATTACAAACTCAACATTACTATCTTCATTATGAATCATATGCACAAGCGCAGAGAAAATCATTAAAAAAAGCACCTCTGAGCAATTTATCCCTAGCCTCGTCTTCTTTTAACGCAATGTTTTTGTTTTATTTTTCCTCTTTGGAATACTGTCTCAGGAGTTCATCTCCAGGTGTTCTGGGCACAGCGGCTTACACCTTCCTCCATGTGCTGTGGACGCCATAAAGTTACATGCTCACGACATATAGTATTATTTCCATGCATAGTACGCGACGCATCCAACTTGATATCATCATTTTTTATCCCGATTGTGTTTCTTTATGTACCTGTTGTTCGTGAATTTCTAAATTTCTTATTCTCAAATTACTGCGGCTCGGAGTACTGCTCTAAAAGTTGTGACCTTCACAATCTTTGCGTGTATAACACTTTATTTAATTATACTGAGGTATGTCTGACCGTTAATCTTAGCTAAGTGTATCTGGCGATTCCGTCTGTCCGCATGAATTGTTTGAGCACTTCTAAACTACCTAGAGATCTGAAATTTGGCATGCCTATAGGTCTTAAGAAATGTTGATCTAGAAAAATCCGAAAAACAAAAAATTCAATACCATACGGCAGCTTTGTAATTAGGCCATAAAGCTAATGATTATATGTAATTTTCAAACTCAATTTTTTCGTATTTTGCAAAGCAACTTTTAATAATCAAGCAAATGGTTTTGAATTATAAAAATGTTTTAAATTATTCGAACTTTTTATACTGCTAATATTAATATTATTGTATAATTATAAAGCAATTCACTTTAAAAAGCGGATTCTCATTATGCATACAAATTACAAGTGCGCTTTGTAGCGTGCATCTGCGTCTGAAATAAAAGATACTGGTTTCTTCACATTTATTCAAGATAACGTGCACGCCTTAAAATGCTTCGGAATGCAATGAGGTTGCTGTAAACATGAGTGGTTAGCAGCATGGCAAAAGAAGGGTTAGTGTCAAAGGAGTGACATAACGAAGGAGTGATGTAACAAAGGAGTGACAAATCGGAGATGAATTTTAAAGGAGTGTCACGTATATTATTGTCACGAAGGAGTGACATATCATAGAGTGACAATGTAAAATGCTTCTGAACCTTCCTTCTCTTGCCTTCTTCCTCTGTGGTCGGGCGGAACACATTATTTTTTAAAATGTAGATACTGTAGACAAAAGCCTTTGTTGTGAGCAAATCAATCTGAGATCTGCTTCGATGAATGGGTTTAAGGTTCTTTGTAACAGGGGCGACTAGGAAAGACATACCGCATGCGGGGACCGCTTCGTTTCATATGTATACTTCTCAATGTGTCAGTCGTCGTTATGAGACACGTGACGTGCGCCAGCCAATCAGACAGGCGCTACATGACGTCATAACCAAAGTAAACTGCAACCAGCTGATCCGAAGGCCATTACATGCCGGCTTTAAGTTGCACCACGGAAGAAGATGGAGAAACCTGAAAGTGTATTATTGTTGAGTTCGTGTTCTCAGTTTGAGCAGGATTAAAAACAAAAGTATGTGTGTTCTTCACTTGGAGGAGAAATTTGATTTAAAAAATGTTCTAGTCCATAATGGATGAGTGTCAATTCGTAAAATCTCAAAGCTGGCATTCAGAGGGCACATCTACCGACACCAACAACCCCGAAACAACAATCATTATTTCCGGTACGGGGACCACCACGAAATCAACGGCGTCATCCATCACAATTTTCCCCGATTGTGTGGAGTATCCATCATCTTCAAGCCCACAACCTACCAAGAACAAACAACCTGGAGGCTTGGCACAGGCGCTTCTAAACGGTAATTGAACGTTACCACTTAAAAGCATATTCAGTGATAAGGAGTTTATAAAAGAAGACCATCACACAGATCTGGAGGTGGAGAGGCTGATGGTTGGGAACGATTCAACAAAGAAGAAGAAAGAGCAAATCCAGATGGAAGAGAGGCTTGCAACTGTTGTCAGGAGGCATGACACCGTTCCTCTCGACGAATGCCTCCTGGGGATTGCGCACAATCTTCATTTCAGTTCAACCGATGTAAGCGACTATGAGTTGGGAGATAATTTCAGTGATGGAGAACAATAATAAAAGTATGTGAGTTTGGGAGATAATAATAAATCTTTTTAACTGTCACTTCTATGCATTGTCACTCATTTGAAATATTTATTTCTTTAGGTGTCACTCCTTTGATACGGTGTTTTTGTCAATCCTTTGTCATGTCACTCTTTCGTTTTGTCACTCCTATGAACAGAACCGCAAAAGAGACACTGTCCAAAATGGCAGATGCAATAAATGTCAAGCATATCAGTGAGAAGAGGATTGCAAAGAAGAAATTGATGGCACATACAACTTTACAACTAATGAATGCAAGACGGAAAACTAAGCAAGACAAATAAGAATATTACAGGCTAAATAAGGAAATCGTAAGCAAATGTACAACGGCAAAAGAAGCATGGATAAACCAGGACTGCAAAGAGCTAGAAATGCGGCACAGAAAAGACACAGCACAAATTAGTGATGAACAATGTGATTTTGTAGAAGGTAAAGGTACAAACAACGTCATATGTAAGATAAGAACATTAATAGAGAGGACCATAGAAGTTAAAAACAGATCTATATTTAGTGTTTTATAGACTACACTAAGGCATTTGACAAAGTTAATCAGGAGTAAATTATCAAAATGTTAGAAAGCATAAACATGTGTGGTAAGGACCTGAGAATAATAAAGAACATGTATTGGCAATAAACAGCAGCTATAAGAATTAGCAGCCAAATAGGGAAACCAGGGAAAAAGATGGTAGACAGGGATGTGTATTGTCATCAAGCTGTTCGATTTGCACAGTGAAACAGAAAATGAGATCCGGAGAGGACATGCCAGCAATATCAGTGGGAGGACCTAATGTAAATAACTTGAGGTACGCTGATGATAGTTTTAATGACAAATAACAAAAATAAGTTGCAGGAAATAATTGATACTGTATTGACAGAAAGTGAAAATGAGGGCATTACCCTTACCAGCAAGAAGACAGAAGTTATTATCATCTCGAGAATACGACTTCTCCGGAATGCACTACCAAAGTAAATGGAACATTTTAAAAACAAGCCAATGAACTCAAATACCTGGGCACGTTAATAACATCGGATGGAAGATGCATCTCAGAAGTGAGGAATAGAATTTGCCAGGTAAAAGCAGCGTTCAATTTAAATTGAAAGAATGTTATGCAACATCTCTTTGGCAACGGAAGTAAGAAAGAGAGTTCTTAATTGTAATATAAGACCAATACTGACATACGAAAGTGAGTCACGGACAATTAGTAAATAAGTAGAAAAAGCACCATATGCCACAGAGATGTAGTTGTACAGAAGAATGTTAAAAATAAAATGGGCAGCTAAACTGAGTAATGCGGATTTCTTGAAAGATGCTCATGTGCAAAGGAATCCTAGCCCTCAGGTTAGAAAGAAGCAATCCACTTTCTTTTGTGCATGTTATGAGAAGAAGGAAGCTGGAGAACATCGCGACAACAGGAAAGATAGATGGAAAAACAGACAAAGGACGACACAGAGAGAAGATTCTGGTCAGTTTGACATCATGGCATGTAAAGAAGTCAACAACAGAATTGCTTAATAGTACTGTAGACAAAATGTTCTGTTATATAAAGGTATGTTACAATTTAAACAAATACCAGATTAATATTTCAAAAGAATTTCAGCTTCAATTACTTATTCCTTTATTTAACTTTATGTTTAAAATAAAGAAGCTATTTACAGATTCCCCGTGGGAAGAACGGGAAAAACCTCGTCTCAATATAAACAGAAAACAAATCCTTTTCTAAATGACATTTGTGCTCGTGGTCTGCACTCATAGATTTCACTTTTTCAGCTTGTAGCAGTAGTGCGCTACGAAGAAGCACTGCAACAGAATTTATAACACTGTATACAACAAGCACAGGAAAATCAATTTATAGGGATCCACTTTTACTATTGCTGCCAAATGCACACAAAAAAGAGAATAAAAATGTTCCATACATTGTACTGTATAGAATAAAAGTGGCTTACTTTGCATCATTTATAAGTAATTCTTCATATCGTTCAGTAATTTAATTAATTTTTTTTTTTTAACCTTTGAAAAAAAAATACTTCGATACCCCCTGTAAAGCTCCTACGGAATCTGGCAATTCTTAGAGCTGTGTATAAATAAAATATTTGCTGACCTCGTTATTTGAATCGGCACGTTGTCATTCCCCATCGGACTACCGCATCTTCAAATATGAAGCAAAATCTATATAAAATGTATATCACATGTTCATTATTTCCTTTACGGTAAAATCCTTAATGGAATTATTTCCACTTTATTTTACATTGTTTTAGTTATTATATTAAATCGGCTGTGTTAATGCCGGTCGAAACTTGAAGGATTAAAATGTACATGCAAACTTTCAGCTCTCTATGATGCGTGGAATATTGAGAATATGGGCGTCAACGGTTTGAAACGCGACAAATATACAACGTTCAGATGATCTTAACTAACAGTGGTTACAACGTTTACAATCCTAGTTGCGGACTAGACCATTGGCTTCGAAGCAGCGAAAATACGCCTATCTCAGAAACATTTTAAATACCACTATCAAAGTATAAGTATGAGTCAACCATCATTATAAAACTTACAAGTGGCAAAGACGCAAGCAAGGACAACATAAACATTCTGTCCGGAACAGGAAATGAGGATGGAAACAGATGAGATGACCTACAGGCCAAAACAGAGAGGAAGCTGCAGCACTGAAAACCAAGCTTTCTGACAGTGCGACTATACCTGAATTGGAGCTCTCAGGGAAAAAAGAACACAAAGAGGAGATCTGGCGAAATTACCTTGTATGTGGACAAGACAGAGGTAGACATCCGATAAGTAGAATGTGTATGAAAGAAGCAGGAATAAATCCGAAAGGAGAATTGACAGACAGACAGACACACACACGTTAAACACCCAATATAAATTATCATTCTCCTAAGCGAATATTATGATGACATACAGAAAGACACTTTGATAACGCTACTACTTTTCGTCTCCAAATGTTTTGGAACAATAATCACTTTCTGTAACGGGTCCTAGCAACAGAAATTGCCATAGTGAGTTTCTGGTATAGAAGTTTGTGTCATATGTAAAGCGATAGAAATTAACATCATATGTCAGTACCACGAAATAAGTGTCAATCGTCAGTGTGATATAATGTGCCCGCGTCAGTTGAATGCGGCACTAGTAGTTATATTGATTTTATGTAATCAGAGTTAATCCTTCATATGTTGTGATGGTTCAAGTGCTAACTGGCGTTCCGCCAGAGATCGTAATACTTGACCTTTTGTTATTTTTTTCAACCCAGGAATGTTCTTCCCTTTGAGTTTGGTGATACTCAAAACAGTTTCAGCACAACAACGTATAATCCACAAGAAATTATTGTAAAGTTCCACAAACAGCAATGTAGAAAATTATATTAGAGTTTATTGATGTCATTAAACAAACACTGTAAATTTCACAAAATGATGGTTGTTTATCCAAAATGAACAATCTATAATCCAACTGAATAATATAGGTACATCCAGATAGAATAATATATGTATATCCACAAGAAATAATTTACTGATTTGTTTTACTCAAAAACTTGTCTTGGTATCCTCAAAGACGAAGTTCTCCTAACGCTATCATTAAAAATTCTCTAGTCTAAAATCATGGTATCCTTGGAATCATAAGTTCTGAAATCGCTACCTATCGCCCACAACTCTTCTATTTATACTATTTCTTCTTTTTCCCCGCCTTTTTTTCACACGACCCGTCCTTTTTTCACACGACACAATAATTAACATTTGCACTCCACTCCTCAGCTTTTCGACCTTTTTGCACACGACATTCTGTTATTTCGACTTTATTTTCACATGTGTGATCTTTTCCAACTTAACAATAGGATAAAAAAAACCCAGATCACACAAACATTCATTTCCCACTTTCGCGCTTATAAAACCCATTCATTATTATCTGGGACTGACCTACGTTTACCCTGTCAGAGCAGTAACGGCAACTGAACTTTGAATGAATGCTGCGTTTTGTGTAAAAACGTTTTATTTGCATTTAAGGTCTGTCATTCTTACATGTATCATCTTCTAGCACATATAAACGCTTAGCGTTAAAGTAGGAGGGACAAAGCTAGCGTGAAAGGTCAAGCGGTCACATATGTCCCTGGCCACACAAATGTTTCCCAGAGGGAGACATTTGCGTACTATCAACTAAGTACCTCATGCTAGTGACTGTTATAAACGACTAACTTATTGGTAGAGTCTTTTAGAGAGAAAAAAAAAAGAAAAAGATGTTTTTTTATGTTCGTAAAACGAGGGATCCCAATATATTTATAATGCGTAAAACGGGGGATACATTAAATTTGTTAATACACTTCGCCATTGAACAGTATTGATGTACACTACTTCTTAACAATATCAATATGAACAACGCTGTGCGTTAGTCATCACCATAATGATAACATACTTAATGATAACATTTAAATAAAAAAATAAAAAAAATAATCGCATACGATTGTCATGGGTTGTGCAAACAACACAAATAAAAACAAAACAAAAAAATACTTTGGCAATATTTAACAGAAGTGATTAATATTCATCAAGTGTTTAACAATCTTAAGTGTAGTAGCTGCAGCGAACATCAGCCTAACAGCATAGAACTAATGGTCAAACATCAGACCGTGGGACGCAAAAAAAAATGTAATATACAAATGAGAATAAACATACATGGCAATGTTAATCTATAAATTTATTATAAAAAATATGAACTGGAGCTGTACGCTCTCGTAACTGTCAATATGGAACATGGTAAATATAATACAATCATATGATACAGGCGACCCCAATCCTGCCACTGCGGTCAGTGATTTACCAGGATGTATATGGGTCTTAAACACCAAAAATCTGGACAAGTTTGGTGAACTGTCTATGTGTTCGTCGCACAATATAAATATAGCATTATTAATCTGGTTACATGGAGTTACAAAGTATTTATTTAAAAATGTCTCTAATCTCCAACTTATGTAATAGTCGTTACTATGAGGGAGGACAACTATACCGATACAAAAAATTATCGGGTGTTGGAGTATAAACTATCTCAGTTACCATGAACCAAGTACCAAACTGTTTATAGGTTCATCATCAAATATAAAATCTGCATACAAATGCAAGTTCATAATAATGGACAACAATTTGTCAAGAAAATATACTGTAGCGTTCCGCTTACAACGAGACAAATGGTCAGAAAAATACAGGTACATCAGTATGTGATGTTTATTTCTCAATAAAAGGTATAATGGACAACAATTGTCAACAAAATATACTGTAGCGTTCCGCTTACAACGTGACAAATGGTCAGAAAAATACAGGTACATCAATATGTGATGTTTATTTCTCAATACAAGGTTTATCAACATGTGAACATATCCGTTACCATGTTAGCGATTTCGCATGGAATTGTCATGGTTTGCATGTAACAATGTAGTATTTCGCCAATCCGCGAACTGTGGTGAATAGCATATAAGTTTTACCCAACTAGCAAAATACTTGCATATCACCAAGTCAAGTTTAGGTGAAAAAATATATATGTCTCAGTTATTTAGTGGAGGGGAAGGGGGGGGGGGTGTATATTGGGATAAATGACGGAGTATGGTTTATCACCGTGGGAGGGTGTTGAGGATTGTGCGCGATTTTCCAGTACTCATTCAGCTGAGGTGGTTGTGGTGCAACCATGCGAATGCTGCAGACATTCACATGCTTGCAAACCCCGAAACAATCCTAAACAGAGGGGAACGAATTGTCAGTCATGGGAATGTACTCGGGGGTCTTGGGGTAACAATGTCCTCATTATCTTTTACCGATGTCCGCTGTGGACATTTCATCTTCTTGTACACATGGTATTTATACACTAAACCGCTTAAAATTCAAAACACCAACTATGCTAGGCACAATCAATAGTCCTGACACTCTAGTTCGTCGGGTCATGACCTCTGGTGTGTCTCACTGGATTCAGGAATGCGAGAAGGGGTGTTTCCCAGACTACGAAGAAGTATTTATAGAATTTGATAGACACGTTAACATAGGTAAATTTTTTGAGTATTTTAACGGCGCATAAGCGCAGATTTATAAAGTGCTCCCATTCTGTGATTCGAGATGAAGCCCAGGATGAACTTAGCTCTTGGATGTGTATTTAGGTAATAAAATTTCCTTCTGATTATTCATTATCTGTGAGAAATGTCGTTGTTTTGGAATCTTCCTTTTTTTAAACACGTCAACATTCAGGTTGTAAATTCCTTTTGAAAAAAGGGAAAATGCTCGGATAGTGCGTTGATTTCAAAAACGGTCCGTCTGTGATGACGCAAAAGGAATAGCGGTGAGTTAACACATATAAAACAGGAAATGGTCAAAAAGGCTTTTGGTGTGTAGGAAAATAAATTGTGCATGACGTCTGATTTTGTCATATATTCTCAAGATAGGGGGTCGTAGTTCTAGTACAAATTTAGTTTAAGATTTTCCAGTTGTAATAGCATGCATTAAGAAAAAAGGCCATTGTGGAGTGGGTATAAAAACGGTTTCGTTCCATAACACAAAAGGAAAATTATGAGTTAACACATGTAAAAAAAAAGTTCTCTTAACCGTTCACAAAGGAAAATATCTGTGTGTGCGTAAGTTCTGTTTCTTGATTTTGTCAAAATGTCATCAAGAAGGGATACAATATGAGAATAAAAAATAAAACAAAAACACATTTTAGTGTCAGCCATAATATGTTAGTTTATAAAACGGGTTTTCATAAAGGCAAAATGGTCAGTTTCATACAGATCTTGTACAGTGGGTACTCTTTCTAAAAAATAAAGATTTCGTACCAACACTGTAAAAAAAATTTGCTGTAGAGAACTGTGATAAATTTAAATGTTCTGTTTAACCGGGATAATATATTGTTTGTAGATCTGCACTCGAATGTTTGCTGAGTTCTTCAGTATTTCTTGACCATAACCCGTGTGGAAGATAAGGGGTGCCATGTGACAGCATAAGTGACAGTACAGGGTCCTCCATGAAGGTGAAATAATTTATCAGCATGCGTAAAACACAGTGTGTGTCAAACATTAATCCTGCCCATTGATCTTTGAAAACAGCCAGGATTTGCAATTTAAAATCATCTTCTCTCACCTATCACTAT
The DNA here is from genome assembly GCA_024509875.1 of Oreohelix idahoensis. NCBI lineage: Eukaryota > Metazoa > Mollusca > Gastropoda > Stylommatophora > Oreohelicidae > Oreohelix > Oreohelix idahoensis. The sequence goes on along the minus strand of JAMPIV010019173.1, from coordinate 87,637 downwards.
TCATGTTCCCTGGAGGATCTTGAAAGGTGAAAGGGGTTGACATGACGAGAATGGTTTCTGCCCAAAGAAAGCTTTTACGTAAAAACATAAAATGACAGTGGGGGATGCCTAGGTGGACAGTCGATTTAGAAGGTCTGGCTGACATGAACTTGTTATCTTCTCTCTAACATTGAAATTCGATTTGTAGTTTCTTTTTATAAATATTTGCAAGCGCAAAAAAATCTTCTTAACATGTATGCTGGGTGCTTGAATCCTTTGTTATCTGCAGTGAAGATCATTTCCCTACAAACAAGACAAAGAGCATAATAAAGTGATTTGGTCATTTTAGGAGAAATATGTGTGTGTTTAACTGACTTGAACATTTTTCCATGGCAGAAAGGAAAACTCAAGTCTTGTCTTATTTCTTTATTTGATCTTCCTCATGACAAATATGTGTGGACGTTATAGTGTATTTAAATAAAGAAGGGGGAAAAAAAAAAACTGTTGTAAAGCATAATGTATTCGATAAAGATTTATTTCTAATGGCAATCTGGACCAATACTCTTGCTTTTTTCTTATTAATTTCCATAAATATCGTTCATTGTTATTTGTAAATCATTGTCAGGTTTTGTCTTACAAACTTTGATTCTGTAATTATCGTCAATTTCATCCAGATAATAAGGCGTTGTAGAATGTTTGCAAAAGTAATTTTCTGACATGCGGTTATAAAAGATGTAGGTCCTAATGACAGTCCATGTTGACGAATAAATTCTAGATAATTGTTAAAAGCAAACCACAGTGGATTGACTATAATAACTTGTTAGTTATTTTGCAGAAAATCATTATCACTGTCATTGCTTGTGTCAACATAACAGAGCACTCTTGCTTCTGACTTTTATTAGGCTTCACATCTTTCTGAAAAAATAAAATTTCCTACCAAAAAAAAATGGGAAAAAAATGGACATTAGTGCTTTAGATGATTCATGGGTAACGAGGGAGTGGCTTTTGTAGAAAAGTTAGACTCGTTGGTATAAATAGCTGGGTGAGTACCTTTTTGTTATTAGAGAAGATTGATTCTCCAATAAACCAATAATCGTTGAACTGGACGTTTACGAATTTGACATGAGGAACTTGGCGATGTCCCTCAAGGTAGCTTTTGTCAATCGTTGATCACAAGAGGATGGCGTATTTCGCACTGTCGAGTGGGTGGTGGCTGCAGTTGTTAGGGTAAGTATGAAGTAGTATTGAAATGATGCACCTCATGCTGCGTGTTGTGGGGCTGTCTGCGTTTTCTTCGCAATTTCATACGTACTTGCTCTTGAGGTAACCGCACAAATTTTGTTAACGGTGGGGAGTCATCTGTTGAGCCAGAATATGGGCGCTTCGTTGTTGTGCGAAATTCAGTGTTGTTTGGACTGTTCATACTTTCGTGGTCACTCTCGGGATCTGCTGTATCTAGGTCAGATTCGTGTCTCAATGGAGGTGATGGAAGAATAATATCTTCCTCAAGTGTGCATGTAGCGCTGTGTGTGTTTTCTTCATTAGCCGGTGCTGTGTGTCGAGTATCATTATCATCAATATGCTGATTGTTGTGAATTGCCCTACTTTGAATCACCTGTGGGGGCGTCTCGTCTTCACTATCCGACTGTTCATCAGAGTGGTAGTTGCTTGTTGAGGGTTGTTCGTTTCTGTAGTATCTTTGTTGTATAATAGGCTGGCATGAATCTATCCTGGTGTCAGGGTGTTCTGGATTAACTTGCTCGGCCTGTAACCTGGTATTTCGATATTCTAGTCTTTCGCGTAACTCAGCGGGGGGAATGTCGTCTTCACTGTCGGATGTGCTTCTATATTGTCTCATTCTGTTGACTGCTTCACGAAATTGGTCGTTTTTAGAGGTGTGCTGTTGTGCTTCTGAAACATCGTTGTCTGTGCTAGACTCTGACGTAGTGCTGGATGGTTGATGATATAATGTAGCTTTTCTTATTGGCCTATTTGTGGTCTCTGTAGGTGGTATAATGGGTCGATGATCATCTTTTTTTATTTGCGTGACATGGGCCTTGGTAAAGATATTTCTTTCTTCGTTCCAGATTTTGTAATTAGTCGGGGTTGTCTTATCTAGAATTTTGAAGCCGTCCAGCCAGCGGGCATCAAATTTGTTATCACGGACATTCTTTCGGTAGTACACTCTGTCGCCTACGTTAAAGCTTTCAAGCTTGACATTCTTGTCGTGTTGTTTCTGTTTCTTTACAAATGCTTTCGCAGTATTCTTATGTGCTATTTGGTGAACCTTGAATTTCTCTCTTAAAATCACTTCTATGGGGTCTTCACCTACATATTTACGTTGGGGCTGTAACATATGGGGCTGTAACATATTATCCAGGGGAAAAGAGGGTTCTCTTCCATAGAGCATATAAAATGGCGACATACCAGTAGTGTCGTTTATATTCACTCTAATGGCCTCCAATGCTTGGTTGATGTAAATATCCCAATACTGTGTATTTCCACTGATATACTTCGCGAGAACATCATGCATGGTTGAGTGTAGGCGTTCATTTCTGCCATTCGACTGAGGGTGATAATAACTCGTGGTAGTATGGGTAATGTTGAACCTCTGAAGCATTGCTTTGAAGGGATTCCCAACGAACTGTTTGCCGTTATCAGATATGATGCGTCTGGGACAGCCATGTCTTGGTAGGAATTCTTGGATAAAATATTCTGTAACTGTTTCAGATGTGATGTTTTTGAGAGGGTAACATTCCGGCCATACTGAATACTGGTCTACTATGTGCAAGATATATCGGTTCCCTGACTGTGTGATGGGATATGGTCCCGATATATCTATGCTGACTGTCGCCATTGGGAAATGTTCTGCTTGCATTGCTTGGAGTGGTGCTCTTGATGGTTTCATATTTCGCATTTTACAGATTCTGCATGTGTGAACATATTCAATGACATCTCTGTATAGTGAAGTCCAATAGTATCGTCGTCTAATGATATCTAATGTCTTGTCTCTCCCAACGTGACCATTGTTATCATGAAATTGAGACAAAACCAACGGTACTAGGTGTTTCGGTATGTATTTCTGTAGCTGTCCGTCTTGTTTGGGGTCAATATGGTACAATACTTCGTCTTGGATCGTAAGCGTTGGAAATCTGTTTGGGTTTTCTTGAGCTTGTTTCATGAGTTTTGTTATGTCTGGATCTTTCTTCTGCTCACTTGCCATGTGGAAGCCATCTGGATCACTGTCTGGGTTTGATTGTGATTCAGACCTCTGTGTGTTTTCAGATATGTCATGTTGGTTGGAGGTAACAACATTAATTTGTTTTGTATTATCATCAATTTCCGTCGATGTGGATGGTTCTTCTTTCACTGTAGTGTTCTGCGTTTTACTCTCCTCATATGGAATCCTAGATAACAGATCTGCACATGTGTTCATTGTTCCGGGGATGAACTCTATGATGGTATCGTAGGATTGGAGGTTAATGGACCATGTCTGCAGTTTCTTAGGTTGTTCATGTGTCTTAGAGAGCCAATTGACTAGGGGTTGATGATCCGTCCTGATTATGAGCCTGGTTCCTCGTACATAAAAATCAAATTTCTGTATTGCATAATGGATTGCGTATGCTTCCTTCTCTATCGTCGACCATCTCTTTTGGGACTTAGATAGAGCATGCGAAAGAAACGCGATAGGTTTCTCATTGGGGATTTCAGGCCAAATTGGTTTTTCGTTTAATGTGATGGGTTGGACCAAACATGCACCAATGGCGTTGTTCGAGGCGTCGGTATATAATACCATGGGTTTGGATGTGTCTGGGTGAGCAAGTAAGGGGATTGTAGTCAATGCATCCTTCAGGTATTCGAATGATTTCTGGCATTCAGGAGTCCATTTAAATCGAGCATACTTTTTTGTCAGTTCTATCAGGGGCGTAGCCGCACGGGAGAAGTTAATTATGTGGCGTCTGTAGTACCCAATGCACCCAATGAAACCTCTCACCTGCCGTACTGTAGTGGGACTCGGCATTTCCCTGATAGCCTTAACCTTATCTTCGTCTGGACGTATTCCATCAGCATTTATAACAAAACCCAAATATTTTGTTTCTTCTTTGAGAAACTCACATTTGCTTAACTTGAGTTTGATTTGGTGTTTCCTGAGCCTGTCAAATACTAGTTCCACTTTATGAAGATGGTCCTCAATGGTTCCTGCTGTATGAATTAATATGTCATCGATATACGCGAGTGCGAAAGGTTGCATCTCCTTCAACACCTCATCCATCAATGACATATAAGTTGCCGGGCTTCCCTTGAGGCCAAAAGGCATGACATTCCATGCGTAACTGCCCATGTGTGTAGTAAATGTGGACTTCTGTTTAGCCTCCGGTGTCATGGGGATACACCAGAACCCTGACCTAGCGTCTAAGGTGGTAAAGTATCTCGAGTTGCCAAGGGTCGCGAGAATGTCATCAATTCTGGGTAGTGGGTAGGAGATTGTCTTCGTGATTCTGTTCAAAGCGCGATAATCGCAGCAGAATCTATTCGATCCATCCTTCTTCCCAACTATGACGATAGGTGACGACCATGGTGATATGGAACGTTCAATGATGCCAGCTGATAGCATCTCATTAATGGATCGTTCTACTATCTCTCTGTGTTTGAGTGGGGTGTGGTAAGGTTTTAGGCTAATAGGCTCTTCGGTAGTGGTATTAATATCCATTTGGACTGTTGATGTACGACCCAATTCCAAATCATTTAAAGCAAAGACATCGTGATGTTTTTTCACAAAAGCGGTGAGCCGTTGTTGGTGTTGGGCTGAAGTATGTAAGGTGTCCAACAACTGTGGTAATCTGTCTTCGGTATTTGTTTTTATGTCCTTATGCATACTTGTATTTGATCTTTGTGTTTGACATTTCACTCCTCTTTCATGAAAATGGTCCAGTGATCTCTCTGATTTTCTCTGGCAATATTTATTGTTGCTTTCTGGTTTTCTCTGGCTTTCTCCTGGCAATATCTATTGTTGCTCTCTGGTTGTCTACGGCAATATCTATTAATGTTCTCAGATTGTCTCTGGCAATATGTATTGTTGATCTCTGGTTGTCTCCGGCAATATCTATTAATGTTCACAGATTGTCTCTGGCAATATGTATTGTTGATCTCTGGTTGTCTCCGGCAATATCTATTGTTGTTGTCTCTATGTATTGTTGATCTCTGATTCTCTCTGGCAATATGTATTGTTACTCTGTGGTTCTCTCCGGCAATATATATTGTTGATCTCTGGTTCTCTCTGGCAATACGTATTGTTGATCTCTGGTTCTCTCTGGCTATATCTATTGTTGATGTCTGTTTTATCTCCATTTGTGCAGTTTTGTCTGGCCTCTTTGTTTATTGGGGGGGGGGGGGGGGGAAGATTAACTTTTGCAATTATCGCACCTCTCGCAATGGATGATGTTTTTCCTGAGGTATTTACGATCATGATGGGGATATCTCGGGAGCTTGTAATTTCTGCAATGCCCTCAGTAATGAATATCAGTGGATCATCGTTTATATCTTCATCCAGCAACGGTGCAATTTCTACTGTCTGTCCGGGTCGAATGTAGTCTGATCCCTTTACACGACCTTTGGTTATTATTAGTGAGTTTTGTGGAATGGTCACCGGAGCTGTGAGGCGTACCAACGAAGCGATGTGTAAATCATCCTGAAGGTTGATGTATTCTCCGTTTAGTCTAATCTTGTGTAGATCGTAGTATATCCGGGCCTGGTGTTTGTTCAGGAAATCACGTCCAATAATAAGATTCCGAGACATACCGCGTGTAATAATGAATTTATGGTTTATTTTCTGTGCCCCAATCTGGAATGTGATAAACGCAGTACCAAGGGATTTCATTTCCTGGCCGGTCACCGATGCCATGTAAGTTTTCGTGGGATGAAATTTCACATATTTCTGAATTTTTCGAAAAAGTTGTTCTCGTATTAGGCTTACCGATGCTCCGGTATCTACCAATGCTCGATAATGCATGCCCTGAATAGAGATGAGACAGGAACTCGGGTCTGGGTGAATGTTAATGTTATTTACTACAGTCTGCTGCCTTTTATTGCGGTGAGAATGATGTTCTGTGTTGTGTGACTTCTTCCTTGTTGTGTGGGACCTATAGGGTTCATAAGTGTTCCCTTCTGTATAGCTCACGTCAGCGGTCCGATCTAACGTGTACTCGGTCCGTTTCCCGAAGCAGGGAAATATTGTGGTCTACCTCTGGCAAAAGCATGTTGGGTTGCGTATGCGCGGTTGTTCTGTCCTTGTTGTGGTTGGTTATAACCCCGAGATTGATTATGTTGATACGTTCTATGTCCTTGTCTACCCTCTCCGAATGATCCTTGCTGGTGTGATTGGCATGCACGAGAGACATGCCCATTTTGTCCACATGTGTAACAGACAATCGTATTGACATTTTGGACATTCTGTTGCCTCGGTTGGTGTGCTTGCTGGAACTGACGTTGCTCAGGCTGATGGCGTGTAGATCGATGTTGGTGACGGTGCCACTGCTGTCTTGAGTGACCGATTTCCATTGGCTCGTGGTCATTGTTTACTTCATAGCGAGGATCTCTACCTGTGCGTTGATTGAAACGTTTTCGTACGTTATCCTCCGATACTGCCATTTGTATAGCCTCAGTGACAGTTTTAGGGTCTTTTCTTATGAGATGGAGCTTTAAGTTATCTGTGTAAAGTCCGTCCACAAAAATGCCTACCAAGTGTTTTTCAATGTCCTGTGATGGTACCGTTCCTTCCATAAAAGCTTCTTCAGCCAAATTCAATAAACGGTCTCCATAAAATTGAACAGGTTCAGATTTTTCTTGATGAATTTTCCTCAAAAGCGACCACGCGTGCTGTTTGTCGATTATGTCACTATACCGTGCAATTAGTTCCTTTTTTAATGATGCATAGGTCTCCTCTGGGTAGATGAGGGAGCGTCGTCGCAGAAAATCCGTCACAAGAGATTCCGATGACAAGTATGCAATTTTGATCTTTTCCTTGTCACTTGTAGCATTTACCATGGAACTAAACTTGTCTATGTTCATTAGCCATCTCCGAAATGTCTTTGAATCGCCCGTGAAGGGGGTTATAACCGAGCGAATTTGGTTATATTTATTATAGTGATCTACATTGGATAGCGTGTCTGTTATTCGTTGCAACGCGGTCATTGTGGGTTCGGCCTCTACAGGTAAGGGTATGTTAGCAGGATGGACGTTTGCCTGTTGCATTTCCTGTTGCTGTTGTAGCTGCTGTGCATATAACGCATGTTGTTGTTGTTGCTGTAGTGTATACAACGCCTGTTGTTGCTGCTGTTGTTCTAGGCTTGGATCCATTTTATTGATTATGCCTGTCTGTCTTCACCAAAAAAAAGGGCAGGTCACGGCGCCAATTAGTGTAATATGTGCCCGCGTCAGTTGAATGCGGCACAAGTAGTTATATTGATTTTATGTAATCAGAGTTAATCCTTCATATGTTGTGATGGTTCAAGTGCTAACTGGCGTTCCGCCAGAGATCGTAATACTTGACCTTTTGTTATTTTTTTCAACCCAGGAATGTTCTTCCCTTTGAGTTTGGTGATACTCAAAACAGTTTCAGCACAACAACGTATAATCCACAAGAAATTATTGTAAAGTTCCACAAACAGCAATGTAGAAAATTATATTAGAGTTTATTGATGTCATTAAACAAACACTGTAAATTTCACAAAATGATGGTTGTTTATCCAAAATGAACAATCTATAATCCAACTGAATAATATAGGTACATCCAGATAGAATAATATATGTATATCCACAAGAAATAATTTACTGATTTGTTTTACTCAAAAACTTGTCTTGGTATCCTCAAAGACGAAGTTCTCCTAACGCTATCATTAAAAATCCTCTAGTCTAAAATCATGGTATCCTTGGAATCATAAGTTCTGAAATCGCTACCTATCGCCCACAACTCTTCTATTTATACTATTTCTTCTTTTTCCCCGCCTTTTTTTCATACGACCCGTCCTTTTTTTCACACGACACAATAATTAACATTTGCACTCCACTCCTCAGCTTTTCGACCTTTTTGCACACGACATTCTGTTATTTCGACTTTATTTTCACATGTGTGATCTTTTCCAACTTAACAATAGGATTAAAAAAAAAACCAGATCACACAAACATTCATTTCCCACTTTCGCGCTTATAAAACCCATTCATTATTATCTGGGACTGACCTACGTTTACCCTGTCAGAGCAGTAACGGCAACTGAACTTTGAATGAATGCTGCGTTTTGTGTAAAAACGTCTTATTTGCATTTAAGGTCTGTCATTCTTACATGTATCATCTTCTAGCACATATAAACGCTTAGCGTTAAAGTAGGAGGGACAAAGCTAGCGTGAAAGGTCAAGCGGTCACAATAAATTAACATCATGTGACAGTTCGGCAAAATTATTGTCAAAAGTTAGTGCGATTTAAATTAACATCATATGACAGTACGACGAAATTAGTGTCAGATGTCAGTGCGGTAGTAATTAACATCATATGCAGTACGATAGAAATTAATAGCATATGTCAGCACTTCATAAATGTGTGTCATATGTCTATGCGATAGAAATTAGCATCATATGTCGGTGCAATGGAAGTTTGTGTCGTATGCAGTGCGATAGAAATTAACCCCATAAGTCGGTGCAGTAGAAGTTTGTGTCATATGTCAGTGTGGCTGAAAATGTTTTCATATGTCACAGCGATTTAAATTTATTTAATATGTCATGCGATAGAAATTAACATTCGATGTCAGTACGACACCTGCTGGTTATACTTATTAAGTCTGTCCGTTTTTTCCTGGATGTGTTGATGTGAATGTGCTAGTAGTGCGATTTCACATCTGCATATTCCAGATTTATTGCACCTAAAACACTCATCTGCTCTTGTATCAGTGGTTCCTGTAGCAATTTGCTTTGCATGGTCAGGTTGCTAACCTCCCGGCATAACCTGAAATAATCGCCTTTTACGAATGTTGGAGGAAACAGTAGGCATATTCTTTCTTTGTCTCCTCAGAGACCAAATGGAACTACACGGAGCATTGAAGTATACAAGTTATATATAGGGAGAAAAAAGACAAATCTTTACTTCCAGTTTATAACTGCCGTAAAATTGAGATTAAAAAAAAAGCAGTCATTCAGTTTGGAAGGCTGAGTAACAGTTATGTAAACCATGAGTAAGCATTTGTCTTGTGGACAGACGGTAACTAATTGTCTTGTTGGTTCTTTTAATTTGTCTACAGACGTTGACTAATTATCTTGTTGGTTCTTTTTAATTTGTCCACATACGTTGAGTATTTATCTTGTTGGTTCGTTTTAATTTTCACGTAGACTATGTCTAAATGTCTTGTTGATCGGTTCTAGTTTTCGTACAGATGATGACTACTGTAAATTGAGGCGTAGAAGTCGACTTTGTTTTAAATCTAAATAAGACTAGCGATAGACTGATACGGCGAGTATAGAATGCGAACCTTTACTTAAATTTTAACTCCAATGACAATTTAGCTTGAAAGTTATACTTTATGTACAAGGGGATTGACATAAGTCTTGGGCCTGACCATGAAGGACATGTCACAGAGAGCTGAAATTTTGTATAGTGTTTATTCCTTTTCAATATAGCCACCGTCTGAATTGACACACTTCTGCCATCTCTGCTTTACCTTGAAAAGACCTTGGGAGTAGAACACCTTTTTTTTCAAACTAAACAGTCATCACATGCCAGTATAACCTCTTCATCGCTGTCAAAATGATTTCCTTTTAGCTGTTTTTTAAGATTTGGGAATAGAAAAAAGTCTGATGGAGCCAAATCTGGAGAATATGGTGGGTGTGGAAGAATTTCAATATTCAAATCGTTGGCTGCTAGCTGCACAAGCCGTGCTTTGTGAGAGGGCGCGTTGTCTTGAAGCAAAGGAAGATTTTGAGTGCGCGTTATCCCTCTTTTCCTGGTCACAACCTTTCTTAGTTTGGTGAGAAGATCTGCATAGTACTGTCCATTAACTGTGTTGCCACGAGGCAGATAATCTTTCAAAAGGACACCTTTGCCGTCCCAAAAAATAGCATCGCTTTTCCTGCAGATTTCTGCGCTCTCGGCTTGACAGGTGTTGGGGAGCCCGGGGTTATCCATTGCATGCTGGCAATTTTAGATTCGGGGTCATAATGGTGTATCCAAGTCTCATCTACTGTCACTATGGTCTCCAAAAAATTTTTTGACTGACACTTTTTGAGCAACTGTTGACAGCAATTTACCCTCGTTTGCTTCTGTTCACGTGTCAACAGTCGCGGAACCCAGCGTGCACACACTTTTCTCATGTTCAGTCTGTTGTGTAAAATTCTATAAACTGTTCTTTCATTTAGTTTTACTCTACTAGCTATCTCCACGATTGTCATTTTTCGATCCTGGTCAATGATTTTCTTCACTCTTGTTGCATTTTCATCGTTGCACTCTGAGGCTGGTCTACCAGATCTTGGCAGATCAGTAACATTTGAGCGGCCACACTTAAACTGTTGACAGCAGATTTTTGCTGAAGTATATGAAGGACAAGAATCACGAAACACTGGTTCCATCTTCCTGTGTATTTCTGTAGATGTTTTTCCCTTAAACATCAGAAATTTTATCACAGCTCTGGCCTCCTTCTTTTCCATTGTTTTGTCAAATCTTTGGAGCAGCAGATCCGGTCAATAGGGTACACTGCGCCGTGCACCGTAGCGGGAAAACCCATTTAAGAAACAAACATGTACTTCACACATTCAGTGCAAATATGATGAACTTTAAATGTGCCAAGTTTCATCTTCCTCCTGTGACTCCTTCATGGTCAGGCTCAAGACTTATGTCAATCCCCTTGAACTATAAAGTCGATACGTTCATTTTTAAATTCCTGAAAACTCTTGCTGTAAATGTTATTCATCGTCTTGTGTACGAGCTCAAGAGTTTAGCTCAAAATTCTGGTTTAGGCCTAAACTCGCCGTATTAGTCAACCCACAAACATTCGGTTGGCGAGAAGTTGACTACAACTAAACGTTCGATATGGTATATGATAGTGGCGTGCAGGAGGATGACAGCGACAATACCCAAGACGAAAGCGGAACTTCCAGTGATACAGTTATTTTAAATGCATAACCATCCTGTTACCAACAGATTACTGGTGGCAATGTATGTAGTTATCATAATATTTATTTGTCTGAGGGAAAGTATTTGTTTTGAAAATCAGGATGCTTTCCTGGCCAAAGATATATCACCCATGATTGATTGATACTTTTGTTATATGGGTTATCTCCCCTGAATATCGAACTTGGCGTATGAATCCAGATTTTGTTGGTCTGTTCCTTGTCGGGCCAGAAACAGATTGTTCTTGCTTAGGTTTATGCAGGAATGTTTATGGTCCGATTCTATATTTACTTCTTGTCTATTTAAGACGAAGCGGTCTTATATCGTGATATCTTTGTATGTCTAAGTGGGACTATTTTTCCTTGTACTGAACTTTGGGGTCAGGCAGTTTCTGCGCATGCGGATACGAAAAAGGGTCTTCCGTGATGATGGAGCCTGGTGAATGCCATGTCGGAGACCAGTCCGAAGTTTGTTGATATCTGTGATCTATTATGGGGAAGAAGATAGTTTTTGATATGATTATTAAGTCTATGAGTTCCCCAGTGTTTATTCTGTAACGCCAGGAGAGGGTGTATGTGTTCTGCTAGTGTATTTCCCATGCCCAGGTAAAAGAACTTTTTGCTGAACTTTTTCCTTGCTAGGCTTAGATGGGCAGACGTCTATATGATGATTATCTATATCAATATGTCGGGATGACATGTTACCTAGCAGCACTGAATATGATTGTATGCAGCAGTTATGATGAAAGAATATGCTGATTCTTGTAGAAACATTTGTGTTCATGAACAAAGCCTTTATTGAAGCTTTACTATGCATCTGTATAGTGAGTAATGCTCACTGGAACCAGAAGCCATTTTGGATCATATATTTTTTGTCGATCATCGATCAGAGAACAGGGATGCCCCTTATTATCAGGTGATGATTAAGGGATCACAGTTATAAAGAAAACCCAATACTGGTGGGTTAACATTGTCTCCAGAAATATTTGCTGAACTTTACCTAAAGGAATCTTCGCTAGAAAAGAGGTTCTGTCTAGGAGTCATGCTTGAACATTATTTATTAACTGACATGATCAGTCAGTAAGGCCTGATGGTTATATTTATAAACAGTGGAAATCCAAGTGCTTGTCTACGGACGTTCCATTGTAATGTTCTTCAACATGAATGACAACTTAAGATTGTAGACCATTGATCAACAGTATTATGATATATGTCGACCTGTTTTCCTGTAACTATACCCGTACTGTCCAAGTGTGTGCGTCCAATTAAACAGTATGAAACGACCACAGTAGTCTGCATCATTAACTTCTAGCTACGTGTGAGTGAGTGTTCGATCTTCTAGTCAACTCTTCAGAACAATCCATGCATTCGCGTATTGACACTCACATTAACACTCATAGTCAACATTACATCCTTGTCGGGGCCTCATTACGTTTTTGGACAAGGTGACCTGTATGCCCAACACTGTGCCGGTTTAGAGTTGACCATTTACACCAATACCAGCTTTATTAACGCGGCCTGACCCAGAAGACGCTTATCAATGTGGTAGGCCAGCTTTCTGGGTCTAACCTGCACAGTAGACACCACATGGAAGTCAGCTACTCATACCAGATCGTTTCCATGACGCCTGATACGACACACCAGCAGTGAGAGTCTACACTTTGTCAACAGTTCCTCACGTGACCTATCAAGCGAATACTGAAACTAGGTCAGCGCTTGTTGACATTTTTTTTCGTTGGACAGCACAGCGAGTTACAAACATACGATTAACGTTGTTGGGAAAATGCAGTACAGGTCAGAAGTCCTACGTGTGTTAGTTATGAGAACCATCAACGTTGGAGCTTCTTGAACTGCTCTATATGTTGAACAGTGTAATAGTTTAGTTTAAAATTTATTGTTTATTAAAGTGGCAGTTTATTTTCTTTACATTAGAAACTGTGCCATTAGATAACAGCTGAACCTTCGCTACAACACATTCCATTTATATAATACTTATGTATTTATGTTTAAATGTTTGCATATTATTTGTGTGTCTATGTCGTGGGCGGTTGGTGAGGTGACTAATATAACATTTCCCAAGTAACAGGGCTTATATTAGTGGTCTGTAGGGGGCAATTTTCTTAATTGAAAATTTGCATGCAACATCTGTTGCTATTTTTTGTTAGCTGTGACGACTGTGCTTATCGTTGTTTTTGTAATATTTTGCTGTTCTTTAGTTTTGTTTTGATTTGTTTGTATTTGTAGGTCTCATCTTTTCTGTCATTCAGTTCTATACAATTTTATTTTTATACACTGTGGTGTTATTTATTTTATTTCTTACGGCGCAGTTATCATCACAGGTTCTGTGATTATTTTCTTCTGTTTTTCTATTTAACTTATTTGATTTCTGCGAATGTTTTCGTATTGTCCTTCTTGATTGTCCTTTGTGTGTGTGTTCTTGGTTGACATATGCTATATAAAATATATTTGATCATACAATACTAGCTGTGTAGTGAACTTATGAGAAAGAATCAACTGATGATTAATTGCTATTATTAGAGGTACACAGTTGATTATACAAGACCTTATTTAAAGGCTTGTTTCCCACAGAGATTGGGATAAAGGGAGCTGGTAATTCAAGCTATTAAGAACTTGTTTCCATTTATTTGGAGATAGATTTCATTATTGCTATTTCAGGTATCTAGTCACATATTAGTATACATTATGTCGACTTTAGATTATTTTATTGAGCAAGGCAAATCCCTAGGCAAGACTGGTGATAAGTTGGAGGAGTATGCTACCAGTCAATATGAAAAAGCACAAGAATTGAACATTGATAAACTGAAAGCTGAGTTGAAAAAATTAGACAAAGAAGCTGAACAGCAGCAAAGAGAACATGATGAGAGAATGGAAAAAGCGAAGATGGAACATGAAGTAAAACTCTTAGATTTGGAGTTGAATGCATTAAAGAAAACAATAAATGAACTTCAAAGTGATAAGAAAGCTCTTACTGATAAGTTGTCAGCAGTGAATTCTGAAAATACAATATTAAAGGATAAAATGATGATGTTGATAGAAGATAATAAGAAAGTCTATGACTCTTCTCTTAGTCAGAAGAAAGAGTTAGAAGTTGAAGTGAGCTTAATGAAAAACAATCATCTTTGTAAAGAACAGTCTCTTATTAGTGAGCTTGAACAAGTAAAAATGAACTATGAGAAATTAAAAGTGGAGGCTGAGAAACACAAGAAGATATATAATGATACACTCACTAATCTATTGAGTCAGAATGTGTTTCTAAGCCGCCAACTAGAAGATAAGAATGTGGTATTTCCAGAAAAGATTGAAGCTAAGAGACATGAGGATGACTTACATAAAGCAAACGTGGAACTTGCTAGTGCGCAAGATATGTGTTGCAGATTAAAAGGAACAATTCTAGAATTAAGTAATGAGGTGAGTCTTCTGCGAAGTACTGCTATAAAGAAGAGTATGGAATCTCTGGTGGAGATTAAGGTGGTTAAGAATAAGAAGGATATTGAGATTCAGTCACTGCAACTGGAGTTAACACAGTTGACAGCGAATAAAGAAAAAGATAAGAAAATTGATGAACTTTTGACTACTCATCATAGTGCTATGGAAGCACTCAAACTTGAACTTGTTCAAGAGAAAGCTAAGGTCTTAGAAAATACGTCTCAAACGACAAAGGTGAGAAAAGAGCTTAACGATAGTATGGCTAAAGAGAAGACTCTTATTTCTCAGTTACAAGACATAAGGTTGGATTATGACAGAAAAATTAAAACCAACGAAAGAATATACAAAGCTGTTTCTAGAGAGAAAGCTGTTGCGGAAGTAGAAATTGCAAAACTTCGCAACAGAATTGATGGTTTGTTAGATATTGTTTTGAACAATAAAATGTTGTATGCTACCAAGGTGAATAGATTTGGACATAAAGCTGAAGATCAATATGCTAATGCAAAGAGCCAGCGACAGACACTCAATACTCATAATAACACTAAGCAATATGTGAACATATCTTTTCGTGGAAAATATGGTTTCCCACGAAATAACGATACTGCCTCTAATGGGAGTTGGCGGCAGGCCAACAAAGGTAAATCAAGTTTAGATTACGGTGAGGACTTTAATAAGTGTCATGATAAGATTCCTCATGGAAACCGTGCATCGAATTTTCAGACTCCTGATAAGTTGGTAAAAGAAAACAAAACTGTTAGTACCCATCGTATTCAGATAACTGTTAGGTCTTGGACTTCTTAATACGTCTAAGTCTATAATAGTTCCTCTCTATATCAAGATAGATACACATTGTAATTTGTAATATAGTGATTGTATCACTACTATCACTACGTTCATTGATATATATTCACCGCTGTTCTTTGATGATTTTTCTTCTTTGTCAATCATGTACTTATAGTGCTTAAATATGAAATTGTTATATGAAATTGTTATATGCATTGTGTCATTGCCAGCATTGTAGGATACGTTGGTGGCACCTCCCTGGAAATATTTATACTTAGAGAAATGCTTTCTCTGAGATGTTGAGATATATTCTCACAAGTCGATCTATGCTTCGACTTTACCTTAATTTGACATTATAAATTGCTGTTATTTGTCATCTGCGCATTATTCGTGCGTTGTGAGCCTGTTGTATGTTGCTCTCAGATGAAAAAAAAAATTTCATTTTTTTTTCCCGGGGGTTGCGGTAGTCTGTTACCAACAGATTACTGGTGGCAATGTATGTAGTTATCATAATATTTATTTGTCTGAGGGAAAGTATTTGTTTTGAACATCAGGATGCTTTCCTGGCCAAAGATATATCACCCATGATTGATTGATACTTTTGTTATATGGGTTATCTCCCCAGAATATCGAACTTGGCGTATGAATCCAGATTTTGTTGGTCTGTTCCTTGTCGGGCCAGAAACAGATTGTTCTTGCTTAGGTTTATGCAGGAATGTTTATGGTCCGATTCTATATTTACTTCTTGTCTATTTAAGACGAAGCGGTCTTATATCGTGATATCTTTGTATGTCTAAGTGGGACTATTTTTCCTTGTACTGAACTTTGGGGTCAGGCAGTTTCTGCGCATGCGGATACGAAAAAGGGTCTTCCGTGATGATGGAGCCTGGTGAATGCCATGTCGGAGACCAGTCCGAAGTTTGTTGATATCTGTGATCTATTATGGGGAAGAAGATAGTTTTTGATATGATTATTAAGTCTATGAGATTATTAAGTCTATGAGTTCCCCAGTGTTTATTCTGTAACGCCAGGAGAGGGCGTATGTGTTCTGCTAGTGTATTTCCCATGCCCAGGTAAAAGAACTTTTTGCTGAACTTTTTCCTTGCTAGGCTTAGATGGGCAGACGTCTATATGATGATTATCTATATCAATGTGTCGGGATGACATGTTACCTAGCAGCACTGAATATGATTGTATGCAGCAGTTATGATGAAAGAATATGCTGATTCTTGTAGAAACATTTGTGTTCAGGAACAAAGCCTTTATTGAAGCTTTACTATGCATCTGTATAGTGAGTAATGCTCACTGGAACCAGAAGCCATTTTGGATCTTATATTTTTTGTCGATCATCGATCAGAGAACAGGGATGCCCCTTATTGTCAGGTGATGATTAAGGGATCACAGTTATAAAGAAAACCCAATACTGGTGGGTTAACATTGTCTCCAGAAATATTTGCTGAACTTTACCTAAAGGAATCTTCGCTAGGAAAGAGGTTCTGTCTAGGAGTCATGCTTGAACATTATTTATTAACTGACATGATCAGTCAGTAAGGCCTGATGGTTATATTTATAAACAGTGGAAATCCAAGTGCTTGTCTACGGACGTTCCATTGTAATGTTCTTCAACATGAATGACAACTTAAGATTGTAGACCATTGATCAACAGTATTATGATATATGTCGACCTGTTTTCCTGTAACTATACCCGTACTGTCCAAGTGTGTGCGTCCAATTAAACAGTATGAAACGACCACAGTAGTCTGCATCATTAACTTCTAGCTACGTGTGAGTGAGTGTTCGATCTTCTAGTCAACTCTTCAGAACAATCCATGCATTCGCGTATTGACACTCACATTAACACTCATAGTCAACATTACATCCTTGTCGGGGCCTCATTACGTTTTTGGACAAGGTGACCTGTATGCCCAACACTGTGCCGGTTTAGAGTTGACCATTTACACCAATACCAGCTTTATTAACGTGGTGACCAAAAAAAGACCTTATCACATCCAGAGCTATTAAAGTAATATTTTACTGAATAATTTTCAGTTTCGGGCTCAGACAATACGAGCAGATTTCTTTTTCCTCACAGAAGGGGCGGGAAGATAAACAGTTCATGCCAGTTTAGATGATCTCAATTGTGATGCTTGCTTTCTTAAAATTCCTGTGAGTTTCCCTGAAATAGAAGCATAATTCTTCTATTTGTATCTCTGACAAGAGTAATCTTGAGAGAAAGTTTGTACTTTAAAGACCTTCATTTTTATACTCTAAGTTTGGTCATAGTTGGACCACTGCTGTAAAACAGGGGAGACAATCTTGTGACAACTAGGAACGGAATTATAGCACTAGTGGGCGTAAGAGTGGAGATACATAGTTTGTTGTTGTTTAACTAAGACTGCTAAGCTTCTCGCTCTTTTGCAGCAAATACCGCATTGATGACTCCTTGGCATTATTTACACTGTAGATCTAGGCTTTTCTGCGGCTTTTCTGCCATTCCGAAACGTGTTGAGTTGATGTCGTGAGCTCCAGTTTTTCCAGCTTAGCAGGCATTTAAAGGATCATCACATCTGGGCCCAAGCCAGTAGGATGAAACGCGTGACATACTGTGCTTCCCCGCCATCCAAGGGGGCTCTCCAGATATGCAGTGTTAAAATTCTATGCTCTGGTTCTGGGCTCTCCCAATGAATAGCCACGTCCTACCCAGAGCCTTTTCTCAGCTCCCCCTGCCCATCACTGGGTGCATAGCGAGATCCTCCTGCAAGCAGCCAACCAGGTAAAAGCCAGAGTTACTTCTGGGGCTCAAGTGACTCCTCCACGCTTAGTGTACAATAATGGGTTCTCAACATGTTTCACCACAGGGGAAATCCCTGGAAGTGTATGTGTGATTTCAAGAGTCAGTGAGCGTGTAATTAGTCTCACAGACAGGTTCACTCCCATATTTAAATAATGTAGCATTGTGCTTAGCTGGGGTCATATAAGGATGACTCCAGATATGCCTCCATGCATAACCTCATACGTAAAACAAACTGCTTCATAAACTACCGCTGCATGAGTACTTGGAATCTTTACTCTGGTGTAGGCTTCCCGCAAGGGGATCATATGCAGCAGTGGTTCCATATTCCGCGGTGAACAAACAAGGACATTCTGATAACACACACACACACGAGATCGCGAAACACAGAAGCTCCCATCAAGAGCCATATCTTTCATTCTCACGACACACCATTCCTCACTCTGTCATACCTCCAGTCAATCAATGACTCACACATCCACATTTCAAAGTCGGATACAAAATAGTACATCAATAACTCACGGAGAAAAACTTGACGTTACAACTCACGTATACAACATGACACCAATAACTCAGTTGGAGATCGTACGCCCGTGATTTGAATAAATCAATATTAAAGTAACAAAGATTTTCAAGGAAACGCTAACTGGTGGTGTAAACAAATGTGAAATACTATTACTGTGGAATGAGAGAAGGAGAGAGAGAGAGAGCGAGCAACAGATGGAGAGAACGAACGAACTTTATTTTCAAAGGGTTAAGAATTGAGCGCGCAGGCCCGTCTAACATTCTGCCCTTTCACTCTCACCTATCTTGCATAATATATCCTTTCATTCCCACATGTTACTTTAAGTATTAATGTAAAGGCATTCACCATTATAAAGGTAATACAAGAGCATACATGTACAGTATCCAATCATGATCAAAATTAAGTATATTTTTTTAAACAAACAAGAACGTAATGAAAAGAAAAAAAAACAGCAACAAGAAAAGCAAAATAAATCCAAAGATTCAGGATATCAGACAATAATTGGAGTAGAATCCCATTAGGGTGGCATAGAATCTTAACTTCTGAAATATTTGAACAGTTTGCTATTGAATGAGTAGGGACTTCGTGTCGTGTGTTTTTCTTTGCTTTCCCTATCACAAGAGCAGAATCAGATTGATAGAACGAACGAACGAACTTTTAACTTCAAAGGGTTGAGAATTAGGCACGCAGGCACGTCTAACATTCTTCCCTTTCTTTCGCTCCTCTCCGATACTGAATCCATTTATCCTACACATATTATTTTTGAAATAAAACAGAGACAAAGCTAGCAAGAGAACAAAGAGAGCGCGAGCGAGAGAGGATGAGAGGAGACAGCGAGCGAGAGAGGAGATAAAGACAGCGAGCAAGAGAGGAATGAGAGGGACAGAATTATTGAAGAGAAAAATAACAGAATGGAAAAGTAGCTACGCCCCTGCAGTTCCTGATGGTCTCTAGAGACAAGGAAAGAACAGGATTACTGTGCCCTCAGGCATGTCGCACTAGGCGATAAATATGTGGTGATGCAGGGGGCTGGCAAACCTCAGCATGTAAAACAAGCTGGCATATCAACAATCGCTGCAAGAGCATGTGACCACTTGGGGGGGGGGGGGGGGGGTAAGCTTCCGGTAAAGGGTACCAGCTGTAATGGTGGCCCCATGATCCTTAACGCTTTGACTCCGCAATTATTGTCCACCCTGTGCCGTATTTTTAATTCATGACTAAAAAACAACGCTCAGAGAGTTGTTCCGGAGTCAAAGAGTTAAGGAACCACAAATTAAGATACTAATAATGATGATGATGTTGACGATGACGAAAGTAGCTGAGATACAAAAACACTTTTTTTTTAAAATAGCTCATTTACAAACATCGTTGCAGGTTTGTACCCCAACCCGACTTAATACGGTTTAGAATATGATCAGATTGTGTCAAGATGATAGATTAACAGTCATTGGTAATTCAATGACATCAGAATATGTCAGTGGAAGTGAAACAGCTGAAGAGAGTTAAAGAATTAGTCTTTAATTACGGCGACCTGAGTCTCGAAAACAAATGTGTTTAAAAGAAGAGCAGCGGCAGGGAATTTCAAGTTAGTTTTTTTATTTTTGTTCTTTTATTTCTTAAAATTACATATAATGGGTTTATATATACAGTAGAACTCCATTTATCCGAACCCCATGGGACCGAGCATCGTTCGGATAATCAAATGTTCGGATAATTGGATTACATAATGTATCGAGTACATGTACACATATTTCTAAAAATAATTAACCATCACAAGGAAAATACACTATAAAACATATTTACTTGTACTGTAATAATAATACCCACACTGTATTAGATCACTGTATCACCAAAATCTTTTATTACACTGCAGTGCATGTACTACTTGTATTAATTATTTTTGTTAAGAAAGAGAAATGTTTTCAAAATAACATTACAAACGATTCAAAACCAGGCACAACTTACGTATATATGTACTTGCACAGATGTAGCCCACTATTTAAAATAATGAGGAATCCTCTTTTACACCAAACTGGATAGTCTCCTTTTGGCTGCTAAGTCCCGCATTCTCTTCAACAGCAGAAGCTGTGTAGGACAGCTGTCATCTTCTTGCTCGTACCAAGCCATCGCTGTTTCTAGTGCTATAAAGGCCTCTTCAGGACTTGGTCGACGTTTTGGTTTTTCTTCATAATCTACAAGTACATCATGTACTTCTGAGGAGTCTTCATCATCGGTCACTTCATGTATTTGGTTTTCTTCTTGCACAAAAGACAAAATTTCTTCGTCATTCAAAAACTGAAAACCAGAATCATTATCATCTTCTAGCCACATGTGTGCATCATTTTTGTCACAGTCCGAAAATCCGGGCATTGCTTGAAACAGTTCCACAACTTCATTTATACAATCATCATTTGTGTCCACTGCAGTAGTTTCATTTCCTCCTTTTTTCCCAAGCAATCTACTCCAAGCCTTGTTGAGATTATCTTGTGACAGGGTGGTCCAAGCATCAGCTAACATATAGCAGCAGTCTTTGAGATTAAGCTTTTTGGAAAACGCCACCACACTTTCTTCATCTTCAGCCAACAATAAACGACGCATGACTTCCTTCTTGCACATCTTTTTAAGCTTTGCTATAACACCCTGATCCATTGGTTGAATCAGTGCTGTTACATTGGGAGGCAGAACAATTACTTTAAAATTTGCATCAACTGCATTCAATGTATCCGTCTCTGGATGAGATGGTGCATTGTCCAGTAGAAGAATTACTTTTCCAGTTTTCTTTTCTTATTCTCTCAACCTCTTCACATTTGGGATGAACTGATTTGTATACCAATCAAGAAATATTTCACTATTCATCCAAGCACTCTTCTGTGCTTTGTAACACAATGGGAGACATGTCACATTCTTTAAACAACGTGGATTTTTGGCTTTGCCGATCATTAGCACCGGTAAACGATGACTTCCATTGGCATTCGCGGCTACCAGAATTGTTACTCTCTCTTTGCACTTTTTAAACCCAGGGGCAGCTGCTTCGCGCTGAGATGCAAGTGATTTTTGAGGCAATGATTTCCAGTATAAGCCAGTCTCATCGTCATTATACACATCATCGAGTGAATAACCTTCTTCTTCCAAAAAAGCCAAGAATGTTTCTTTAAAATTTTTAGCGGCAGTTGCATCGCTAGATAAAGATTCCCCTTGAATCTCCAATTCTCGTATGCCATGACGAGATTTAAAGTTTCTTAACCATCCCTGGCTAGCCTTAAAGTCAGGAGGACCGTCAAGTTGATTGTTGAACTGAAGTGCCTTTTCACACAACAGAGAACCAGAGATAGGTTCCCTTTGCTTCTTCTTTGCACAAACCATATATACAAAGCCTCTTCCAATTTCACATCTTTCGCATTTCTCATGGTTTTACGTTTCTTCGACCCATTTTCACTATCAAATTTCGATGCAAAACTCATAATTTTATCCTTGTTACTTTTGATGTCAGAGACGGTAGCTTTCCCAACATTGAAAATCCTCGCAAGTGAAGACACAGTTTCACCTTGTCCTAGTCTCTTGATAATTTCTGTTTTCGTTTCAATTGACAAAACATTGTGGTTCCTTTTATATGCTTTAGGCCTACTGGAAGATGCCATATCGCACAGAGAAATACTTGTACACCAAAATTATTCTGCTGTAGTAGCAGACACAATTATTTTAAGTTGAACTGTCTGTTTAGCCAGTGTTCTACCTAGAACGCACACGTACACTGGATTGGTAAACCAGATATTAACTGACTTTATGATCTAACTGACTTCCTGTACGTAAGCGACCGACCATTAGCCATCCCATTCTCTACAAATTGTTCGCACACATTTGAAGTTTGCCGCATCAAAAGATTCAGAATTTTAGTCTAACGTGACTGTGGCATCTGATTTTTTTTCTTCTGAAAAAAGTGTTCGGATAATTGGATGTTCGGATAATTGGGGTTCGGATAAATGGAGTTCTACTGTATATGTAATTTTCATTCCGAAAGTGCGGCCCAGAGAAAAAGAAGTTTGGGAACCACTATTACAGAGGCACCTCTGAACTAGTGCGCTAAAAGCGCGCGCACGCGCGCACACACACACACACACACACACACACACACACACACACACACACACACACACACACACATATATATATATATATATATATATATAAAACTTCCAAGGGTAGAAGGAGGTGAGGGAATTCGAGATATACAAAGTAGAGGCATAAACCATGTTAATGATGCATATCTGCCCCGTAGATTTTGAGTACTTCACCCTTTAGCTCCCCAGGGAGCATAGGCTTTCAACAAATGCATGCAAAGTCCTCCTGTCACGTGCCATCCGCTCAAGTTATTTCCATGTTTTCCTCATCATTTTCACTTCTGTATCTAGTAAATCATCATCAGGTGCCATTTTCACATTGAAAGTCGTCTGCAATGAATCTCCAATGTCTTCTGTCTCTTACCTTGATGGTGCACTCTGATAGACACTTTCCTGTCCATCTCTTGGTGTTATCTTCCCACTAACAGCGCTGTATTACTCTTGCACGTTGGTCTTCAACTCTCCCTTCTATTATGGTCTTCAACTCTCCCTTCTATTATGGTCTTCAACTCTCCCTTCTATTATGGTCTTCTACTCTTCCTTCTATTATGGTCTTCAACTCTTCCTTCTATTATGGTCTTCAACTCTCCCTTCTATTATGGTCTTCTACTCTTCCTTCTATTATGGTCTTCAACTCTTCCTTCTATTATGGTCTTCAACTCTCCCTTCTATTATGGTCTTCTACACTTCCTTCTATTATGGTCTTCTTCTCTTCCTTCTATTATGGTCTTCAACTCTGCTTTCTGTTATGGTCTTCTACTCTTCCTTCTATTATGGTCTTCTACTCTTCCTTCTATTATGGTCTTCTACTCTTCCTTCTATTATGGTCTTCTACTCTTCCTTCTATTATGGTCTTCTACTCTTCCTTCTATTATGGTCTTCAACTCTGCCTTCTATTATGGTCTTCAACTCTGCCTTCTATTATGGTCTTCTACTCTGCCTTCTATTATGGTCTTCTACTCTTCCTTCTATTATGGTCTTCTACTCTTCCTTCTATTATGGTCTTCAACTCTGCCTTCTATTATGGTCTTCTACTCTTCCTTCTATTATGGTCTTCTACTCTTCCTTCTATTATGGTCTTCTACTCTTCCTTCTATTATGGTCTTCTACTCTTCCTTCTATTATGGTCTTCTACTCTCCCTTCTATTATGGTCTTCTACTCTCCCTTCTATTATGGTCTTCAACTCTCCCTTCTATTATGGTCTTCTACTCTCCCTTCTATTATGGTCTTCTACTCTTCCTTCTATTATGGTCTTCTACTCTTCCTTCTATTATGGTCTTCTACTCTTCCTTCTATTATGGTCTTCTACTCTTCCTTCTATTATGGTCTTCAACTCTCCCTTCTATTATGGTCTTCTACTCTCCCTTCTATTATGGTCTTCTACTCTTCCTTCTATTATGGTCTTCTACTCTTCCTTCTATTATGGTCTTCTACTCTTCCTTCTATTATGGTCTTCAACTCTTCCTTCTATTATGGTCTTCAACTCTGCCTTCTATTATGGTCTTCTACTCTGCCTTCTATTATGGTCTTCTACTCTTCCTTCTATTATGGTCTTCAACTCTCCCTTCTATTATGGTCTTCAACTCTTCCTTCTATTATGGTCTTCTACTCTTCCTTCTATTATGGTCTTCTACTCTTCCTTCTATTATGGTCTTCTACTCTTCCTTCTATTATGGTCTTCAACTCTGCCTTCTATTATGGTCTTCAACTCTGCTTTCTATTATGGTCTTCAACTCTGCCTTCTATTATGGTCTTCAACTCTGCCTTCTATTATGGTCTTCTACTCTGCCTTCTATTATGGTCTTCAACTCTGCCTTCTATTATGGTCTTCAACTCTGCCTTCTATTATGGTCTTCTCTATTATGGTCTTCTACTCTGCCTTCTATTATGGTCTTCTACTGGTCTTCTTCTACTCTCCTTCTATTATGGTCTTCTACTCTTCCTTCTATTATGGTCTTCAACTCTATTATGGTCTTCTACTTTCTATGGTCTTCAACTCTCCTTCTATTATGGTCTTCAACTCTGCCCTTCTATTATGGTCTTCAACTCTTCCTTCTATTATGGTCTTCTACTCTTCCTTCTATTATGGTCTTCAACTCTGCCTTCTATTATGGTCTTCAACTCTGCCTTCTATTATGGTCTTCTACTCTTCCTTCTATTATGGTCTTCTACTCTTCCTTCTATTATGGTCTTCAACTCTGCCTTCTATTATGGTCTTCAACTCTGCTTTCTATTATGGTCTTCAACTCTTCCTTCTATTATGGTCTTCTACTCTCCCTTCTATTATGGTCTTCTACTCTTCCTTCTATTATGGTCTTCTACTCTTCCTTCTATTATGGTCTTCTACTCTTCCTTCTATTATGGTCTTCTACTCTTCCTTCTATTATGGTCTCTTCCTTCTATTATGGTCTACTCTCCCTTCTATTATGGTCTTCAACTCTTCCTTCTATTATGGTCTTCTACTCTTCCTTCTATTATGGTCTTCTACTCTTCCTTCTATTATGGTCTTCAACTCTCCCTTCTATTATGGTCTTCAACTCTTCCTTCTATTATGGTCTTCTATTATGGTCTTCTACTCTTCCTTCTATTATGGTCTTCTACTCTTCCTTCTATTATGGTCTTCTACTCTTCCTTCTATTATGGTCTTCTACTCTTCCTTCTATTATGGTCTTCTACTCTTCCTTCTATTATGGTCTTCTACTCTTCCTTCTATTATGGTCTTCAACTCTGCCTTCTATTATGGTCTTCAACTCTGCTTTCTATTATGGTCTTCAACTCTCCCTTCTATTATGGTCTTCAACTCTGCCTTCTATTATGGTCTTCAACTCTGCCTTCTATTATGGTCTTCTACTCTTCCTTCTATTATGGTCTTCAACTCTCCCTTCTATTATGGTCTTCAACTCTGCCTTCTATTATGGTCTTCAACTCTGCTTTCTATTATGGTCTTCTACTCTTCCTTCTATTATGGTCTTCAACTCTCCCTTCTATTATGGTCTTCAACTCTTCCTTCTATTATAGTCTTCTACTCTTCCTTCTATTATGGTCTTCTACTCTTCCTTCTATTATGGTCTTCTACTCTTCCTTCTATTATGGTCTTCTACTCTTCCTTCTATTATGGTCTTCTACTCTTCCTTCTATTATGGTCTTCTACTCTTCCTTCTATTATGGTCTTCTACTCTTCCTTCTATTATGGTCTTCTACTCTTCCTTCTATTATGGTCTTCTACTCTTCCTTCTATTATAGTCTTCAACTCTGCTTTCTATTATGGTCTTCTACTCTCCCTTCTATTATGGTCTTCTACTCTTCCTTCTATTATGGTCTTCTACTCTCCCTTCTATTATGGTCTTCTACTCTCCCTTCTATTATGGTCTTCTACTCTTCCTTCTATTATGGTCTTCTACTCTCCCTTCTATTATGGTCTTCTACTCTTCCTTCTATTATGGTCTTCTACTCTTCCTTCTATTATAGTCTTCAACTCTGCTTTCTATTATGGTCTTCTACTCTTCCTTCTATTATGGTCTTCTACTCTTCCTTCTATTATGGTCTTCTACTCTTCCTTCTATTATGGTCTTCTACTCTTCCTTCTATTATAGTCTTCAACTCTCCCTTCTGTTATGGTCTTCAACTCTGCCTTCTATTATGGTCTTCAACTCTGCCTTCTATTATGGTCTTCAACTCTGCTTTCTATTATGGTCTTCTACTCTTCCTTCTATTATGGTCTTCTACTCTTCCTTCTATTATAGTCTTCAACTCTCCCTTCTGTTATGCTCTTCAACTCTGCCTTCTATTATGGTCTTCAACTCTGCCTTCTATTATGGTCTTCAACTCTTCCTTCTATTATGGTCTTCAACTCTGCTTTCTATTATGGTCTTCTACTCTTCCTTCTATTATGGTCTTCAACTCTGCTTTCTATTATGGTCTTCAACTCTGCCTTCTATTATGGTCTTCTACTCTTCCTTCTATTATGGTCTTCTACTCTTCCTTCTATTATGGTTTTCTACTCTTCCTTCTATTATGGTCTTCTACTATTCCTTCTATTATGGTCTTCAACTCTGCCTTCTATTATGGTCTTTAACTCTGCCTTCTATTATGGTCTTCTACTCTTCCTTCTATTATGGTCTTCTACTCTTCCTTCTATTATGGTTTTCTACTCTTCCTTCTATTATGGTCTTCTACTATTCCTTCTATTATGGTCTTCAACTCTGCCTTCTATTATGGTTTTCAACTCTTCCTTCTATTATGGTCTTCAACTCTGCCTTCTATTATGGTCTTCAACTCTCCCTTCTATTATGGTCTTCAACTCTGCCTTCTATTATGGCCTTCTACTCTTCCTTCTATTATGGTCTTCAACTCTGCTTTCTATTATGGTCTTCAACTCTTCCTTCTATTATGGTCTTCTACTCTTCCTTCTATTATGGTCTTCTACTATGCCTTCTATTATGGTCTTCTACTCTTCCTTCTATTATGGTCTTCAACTCTGCCTTCTATTATGGTCTTCAACTCTGCTTTCTATTATGGTCTTCAACTCTTCCTTCTATTATGGTCTTCAACTCTCCCTTCTATTATGGTCTTCTACTCTTCCTTCTATTATGGTCTTCAACTCTCCCTTCTATTATGGTCTTCAACTCTTCTTTCTATTATGGTCTTCAACTCTCCCTTCTATTATGGTCTTCAACTCTGCCTTCTATTATGGTCTTCAACTCTGCCTTCTATTATGGTCTTCAACTCTTCCTTCTATTATGGTCTTCAACTCTGCTTTCTATTATGGTCTTCTACTCTTCCTTCTATTATGGTCTTCAACTCTCCCTTCTATTATGGTCTTCAACTCTGCCTTCTATTATGGTCTTCAACTCTGCCTTCTATTATGGTCTTCAACTCTGCCTTCTATTATGGTCTTCAACTCTGCCTTCTATTATGGTCTTCAACTCTGCCTTCTATTATGGTCTTCAACTCTGCCTTCTATTATGGTCTTCAACTCTGCCTTCTATTATGGTCTTCAACTCTGCCTTCTATTATGGTCTTCAACTCTGCCTTCTATTATGGTCTTCTACTCTTCCTTCTATTATGGTCTTCAACTCTTCCTTCTATTATGGTCTTCTACTCTTCCTTCTATTATGGTCTTCAACTCTGCCTTCTATTATGGTCTTCTACTCTTCCTTCTATTATGGTCTTCTACTCTTCCTTCTATTATGGTCTTCTACTCTTCCTTCTATTATGGTCTTCAACTCTCCCTTCTATTATGGTCTTCAACTCTGCCTTCTATTATGGTCTTCAACTCTGCCTTCTATTATGGTCTTCAACTCTGCCTTCTATTATGGTCTTCAACTCTGCCTTCTATTATGGTCTTCTACTCTTCCTTCTATTATGGTCTTCAACTCTCCCTTCTATTATGGTCTTCAACTCTGCCTTCTATTATGGTCTTCAACTCTGCCTTCTATTATGGTCTTCAAATCTGCCTTCTATTATGGTCTTCAACTCTTCCTTCTATTATGGTCTTCAACTCTTCCTTCTATTATGGTCTTCAACTCTGCCTTCTATTATGGTCTTCAACTCTGCCTTCTATTATGGTCTTCAACTCTGCCTTCTATTATGGTCTTCAACTCTGCCTTCTATTATGGTCTTCAACTCTGCCTTCTATTATGGTCTTCAACTCTGCTTTCTATTATGGTCTTCAGCAAGGTCATGTCTTTTTACATGGCTAAAATATTTTAACTAATTTTGATCTTCATTTATTCTCTTTTTATTCCAAGGTTTTCTAGTACCTCTTTATTTGTTTTCTCTTTCCATTAGACGTGTCCTATTTTTCTATATTTCCACATCTCAAATGATGTCTTTCAAAGTATACCACCAAAATTAAAGACGGTAACTGTAAAAGAATAATCATATTTATCATCATTACAGATAAGTCATGTCAGACGTGTGTACGACTGATTTCCGATATACAGAGTAAAATGGAAAAGACAAAGATTATGAGAATAAATGCAAGAAATGATAACAAGGTTGAACCTGAAGAGACATCACTAAAAGATGTAGAATCTTACACATATCTTGAAAGTAATATAGACAAAGTTGGAGGGACAGACAGTGATATCAAAATAAGAATACAAAAAGCAAGAGGAGCTTTCATTGCATTGGGAAACATATGGAGAACAAGAGAAATCAAGTCCAACACGAAAAAAAGAATCTTCAACTCAAATGTCAAGTCAGTCCTATTGTATGGCTCTGAGACATGGAGAGCAACAAAAACAACAACCAAAAAGCTACATTTATAAACGGGTGCTTGCGTAGAATAGAAGGACTGAAATGGTATGACAAAGTCACAAATGTGGAATTGATGACAAGAACCAGACAAGTGCCAGTGTAACAAGAGTTGAGAAGAAGACGCTGGCGATGGATAGGACACACATTGAGGAAACCTGTTGATAGCATTACAAGGCAGTCCTTGTTCTTGAATCCACAGGGAAAGAGAGGCAGAGGTAGACCAAAAAACACATGGAGAAGAGAACTGGATACAAAGGGGAAAATGATGAGGAAAACATGGAAAGAACTTGAGCGGATGGCACGGGACAGGAGGACTCGGCATGTGTTTGTTGAAGGCCTATGCTCCTTGGGGAGCTAAAGGGTATTGATTGACAGTTTGTCAAATTTTCTTTTTTTTTAATTATTTTTTTTCCCCGCCTTTCAAATGACACTCGTCTTATAATTTCTTGTATTTCATCTTTCCCTGCTGATAATCTTTCCTGTTATCTCTTTCTCTGGTTCCACAACTCGCTAACGTCCTTTCACGTCAGAACCTCATAAATATCTAGACAAGAGAAGCCTGTTTTCAGGAGAATTATTCATATGTCAATCCAAAGACAAACCAGCCGTGTGTGTGAAAATGTTACATATGGTCTGTAATGCAGCGAAACGTACACACGCAATAAAACTAATTACTTTACAATTTTCGATCTTTAAATCGTTGCTGTCGCGAAAGATGCAGTTTACGTTTTGGGTGTGAGCCGTGTTGCTTCGATGTGAGTTTTGTTGGTTCGACGCAGCGTCAGACCATGCTTTTTACCATATTCGTTAATTTAAACCATCCAACTTTCCCGCAGTGATCCGTAGCTATGAAACCAGAGTTTTCTGCTGTTGAACTCATGCAATGGCAGTTAATTTTGATACATTCTGACTAAGTGTCCAATCCATTTTATTCTCAGTATTCTCACTACTGATGCATGATGATAGACGAGGGCCATTCCAAAATCAACTTCCGATTGGCTGGTAAGTATTTTAAAAAGTTGACAATAACATCTAAATACGTACAAAAGTTACATACATCACTGCTTTACTTTTCGACATAGTCACCACCCAAATTCAGGCACTTGTCGTACCGTGGCACGAGTTTTTGTAACCCCTGGTCAAGGAACGGTGCCGCCAGGGTACTTAGCCAGTTGTTGACTCCATCCATGAGCTCCTCGGCGGTGTCGAAGCGCCAGGTAGCCAGCCAGACCTTCATCTTCCCGAAGAGATGATAATCGCTTGGTGCCAAGTCCGGGCTGTAAGGGGGGTGGTTGAAAATTTCCGACTTAAACTGCTCAAGTAAAGCCTTTGTGCGAGCAGCAGTGTGGGGCCACGCGTTGTCGTGCAGGATAATGACGCCACTGGTGAGCATTCCGCGCCTTTTGTTTTGGATCGACTTTTGTTGACGGAATTCATGACACCAGGGACCACAATAACGTCAGAAGTTTATTGTGGAACACTGAAGAAGCTTCGTCGGTCGATCCAAAACAAAAGGCGCGGAATGCTCACCAGTGGCGTCATTATCCTTCACGACAACGCGCGGCCCCACACTGCTGCTCGAACAAAGGCTTTACTTGAGCAGTTTAAGTGGGAAATTTTCAACCACCCCCCCTTACAGCCCGGACTTGGCACCAAGCGATTATCATCTCTTCGGCAAGATGAAGGTCTGGCTGGCTACCCGGCGCTTCGACACCGCCGAGGAGCTCATGGATGGAGTCAACAACTGGCTAAGTACCCTGGCGGCACCGTTCCTTGACCAGGGGTTACAAAAACTCGTGCCACGGTACGACAAGTGCCTGAATATGGGTGGTGACTATGTCGAAAAGTAAAGCAGTGATGTATGTAACTTTTGTATGTATTTAGATGTTATTGTCAATTTTTTAAAATTTTTACCAGCCAATCGGAGGTTGATTTTGGAATAGCCCTCGTATATATATATATATATATATATATATATATATATATATATATATATATATATATATTATATATATATATATATATATTATATATATATATATATATATATATATATATATATATATATATATATATATATATATATATATATATATATATATATATCGAACTCCGTCTAGTGATTAAGAATTCATAAAATATATCTCCCCCTCTCTTCTACCTTCACTGAACTTAACAGTTCCTATACTGAACCAAAGTGCAAAACCTGAGCTGTTATAGCGTTTCTCCATTCTGAGTGCACTTAAGTTTCTCGGAACATCATCTTCATCTCTATTCAACCCGCTACAGCAAAAATAAACCATCTCCATCCTTTAACTCAGTGGTTCTTAAAGTGGGAGGCACCATGACATGCTATATACTAAATGTGGTTGTTCAGTTCATTATATTACCTTCTTTTAATCTGTGCCAGTGGCCTCCTCTCACTGTAGTTACGCCACTGGCTCTCAGTCTACAAAGCTAAAGACCTATCTACAAAAGTGTATTAAATATATATTATTTCATATTAGGGATCCCGTTACACGCCCATTGAGGCATATTGGGAATATGGTGTTAGGCCCATATTTTCTCGACCGTCGGCACACTAGGGGTGATGTGGTCAGCATCTCGCCGGCCGCCTTAACCTTCCCAGAGTTGCTCTGGTACCCAATTGGGGCTGGGTCGACCCAGGAGCCGTTTGCGGCCTAAAAATAATCCCACCTCATCTGAGGATCGAACCATAGACCACTGAGCTAGGAAGCCAGTGCACTAACCACTATGCTACCGCGGCTCCCATTTATTTCGTATTAAATAACCATTAATATACGTTATGAAAACATTATTGAGTTTTTATTTTTATTTTATTTTTTTTCGTACGCCTGCTAATACTCGAGGCGAAATCTCAGGTTATTATTAATGTCTAACCTGACATTGATTTTACGTGAGTATCCCTTTTTTCTTGTACAGAGACAGGTGTCCCTCGCCATTCAGGCAGATACTCGCCGATTTCGGAGGTACCCATTAGAGCTGGTTCGGCTCAGGAGCCGCCAATCCCTCGTCGACGACACTCCTTCAGATGTCCTCGCCAGGTCTCGAGTTAATCCAGTCCAAATCCCGGTCGACGAAAAATCTTCAAATGCCGTCGCCCGGGTTTGATCCTGGATCAGCCGGTCGCCAGAGCGGTGTGGTAACCACTGTGGTGAAGTGGGATGTTATAAATACTTATAGGGAACTTAGTGTACTGACTGAGATCAGCTGTGAAGGTATCTATATCTATTAAGAGTAGTGTATTATAGATAACCTTACTTGCTACCACATATCTATATATCTCAGTCAGAATTATTCTGGAATAGTGTGATGCTACGTTATGTGTCTAGGGTATGTGTATGGTGAAGTGTAAGTCACAACAACAGACAGATAAACAATTTAATTTAATCCACTACTCTTGACAACACTGTGACACTCACATACATATAACACTCTACAAAGATATCTTAAAAGAGTCACTGATAAACTTTCAAATAACAATATGTATTCATTACTGGCATGAATGAATATGTGTCCTGATTCAACTACAAGGGAACCAGGAATCACAATCAATTTAAATTACAAGTTATGTACAGAATGTATTTAATATGAATATTGTAGTGACATATATTATTACAAATGTTCTATGTGTGTCAGTTGTGTAGTAGTAAAATGAGGTAATACTGGTTTTATTTTTGTTCAAGCTCTGTTGGTATTTGTCATCATGACTTCAATAGTTTGTCTTTAGGGACCAGTATTGGAGATGTTCACAGTTCCTGATTTTAAGACAAGTAAATTCCCCTCTTAATGTTAATTTTAAAAAGTCAGTTCAAGATGAGGGGACATAATGTTGAGCTCAGCTGGCCAATTCGCTTATCTGGCGTGATGGCGGCAGGAAAGGACTCCTCTGCTCGAATTCTCCTCTGGGCTCAGGAGACACCTCACTGATAGCTAAAAAGACCAAGGAGTATGCTGTCCGACTCAGGATTCAGCAAAGCTCTGACTAGGTGCTGCTCAGTACCATCAAGACCACTGTCCCTGAAATCAAGAAGGATGTACCTTCTACTTCATAACTAATTTATATTTTCTTTTTACACTGATCACAATACATCACAAACATTGCGTTCAGAGCGTTAGGCCAACAGTCAGCTTCATCTGAAATACTTTATTCCAGTATTACCCTTCCTAATGGTTACTACGCCTCTGCACTTCCAGCATTATTTCTTTCTAGTCAATCATCCAGGTGTCAGTGTACTGTTTGGCCATTCCATGCCGTTTTACTTCTCTCCGACACCCTCTGTTCAGGCTGGAGCATTTTAGGCTTTACCTCACGTTTGCCACTGAACTACACATATATATACAGGCATAAATCAACAATTCACATTCAATTTTCATTAAAAGATATTAAATGGTTCAAGCTTACCACAATTCATACGAATAACACAGATACGTTGATTAGCAATGAATTCTGGCACAAACTGGCACAAATTTCCATCTGCTTATCTTCCAGGCTTTTATTGAGCAAAATATATGCTGGCTTCAACGCACTGATGCTTTATCAAGCTATTTTAAACAAGTGGTTTCGAACTAACGCTCCCAAGTGTGTATATCAGCGAGTCTGACCAATGAGCCCCGTTTCGACAAGTGTTTGAAAAAATGTTACCTTTTCCCGTCTCCCCTAACAACCAAGATAGTATTTATAGCCCGACCAATCGTGGTTAGGCTTTCATTTGTTGCGCTCCAATCAATTTGGAGTTTACATGGTAGGCTATTTCTGTAACGTAAATTTTTTTCAAACACGTTAAAAAAAAATCTTATGAGCAGAAATGATTTTATGCTGTCAGGCACCCCCAATATTTTATTTTGGGTATAATTTATTAATTCCTGGACTATTTGCGTAACGTTTTACATATTATTTGTCAGCAAGCCCTAAGGAACCCAAAAATACAAATTTAAAGGAGCTACGTGGCTGCGTTCAAAATATGCAATTTCTTTTACCTCCTGTTTCGAAGATGTGCTGTCTGGGTACTGTTATGTTTTCAACCGTAAACCCATCTAATGTTATCTTTTCTAATAAGAGTTTTTTTTGATTTATAAACCTAACTCTGGGAAAGGGTAGTGTATTTTATCACTGTCCGTCTGAAAAAAAATAGTGCATGTAGACTTACACGCGTGATGGCAGCATTTGCGTATCGCGCGAAGCGTGTTTAGTGTTCGGCTTTCTGCCTCTCCCTTCTCGCTATCCTTTTGTCCATCTGTTCGTTCGTTTTGGTAACGTAATATAATTAATGTTAGGATTAATTTAGGTCATTACGCAGGGCCTCTCAATGCTTTTCCAAGAAATACAGCACACGTTTCATTGAAGAAAGCGGGTAATAATACAGTAAGCTTTTATATCAACGTGAAAGCGTTACAATTTGCAGACGAAGCAGAAAACAAGGGGGATTTCGAGTACATTCCTTGTGACAGCACTGTCATTTTACCATTGCTCTTCTCTTTATTAATTTTATTTGTTAGGCTTCATATTTACCTAATAATTTATATATGTGGATTAGAATATTTCATGACACCTCCCCTCTTAAAACAGACATTATATGTCAGTCCTTTATTCTATATACACATAGAGAAATTTATTAGTATTTCTGGGGTTTACGGTGATTCTCATCACACGGATGGCGGCTTAAAAAATCCGCTCCCAGATTGGTTTTTCCAGATATATATTCAATGCTAAAATTATATGGAGCCAGAAGCAAAGACCATCGGAGTAACCTAGAGTTCTCATGCTTAGCCTGTGCTAAAAACGATAAAGGTTTGTGGTCAGTTTGCAACTTAAATGCCTTCCCATATAGATAAATATTGAATTTCTTTATTGCCCATATTACTGCAAGACATTCTTTTTCGCTAGTTGAGTAGTTGATTTCAGCTTTATTCAACTTTCTGCTAGCATATGCCACTGGGCTTAATTCCCCATCCAATGCATCTGATTTCTGTAGTAAAGTTGCACCTAACCCAATATTACTTGCATCCGTCCTTACTATGAATTCTTGACTTAAGTCAGGTAATTTCAAAATGGGTTTACTTGTGAGCTTTTCCTTCAATTCTTGGTAAGTCATTTCACATTGTGGTGTCCATGTAATGCGATCTGGATGTCCTTTACGTGTCAATTCAGTTAAAGGTGCACATATGGAATTAAAGTTTTTGATATACTTCTGGTAGAAACCACATAATGAGACAAAGGATCTCACGTCCTTCTTGGTTTGTGGTCTCGGGGCTTTCTGTAGTTTCTCTAAATTCTTTGGGTCAGGGGTCATGTTTCCCTGATAAACTGTGTGTCCCAAAAATTCCAATTCTTTACATCCAACGCAACATTTGGTTGGTCGGGCTGTTAAATTTGCCTCCCTAAGTCGATCAAACAGCATGTTCAGAGAGTCAATGTGTTCCTCAAATGTTTCTGTTGCTATAAGGATATCATCCATAAAATTTGTTATACAGGGATTATTCAGAGGATCCAATAATTTTCTCATCATTCTAGAGAAGACACTAGGCGCATTCTTCAATCCAAATGGCAATCTATTAAACTCATAGTGTCCTTCTGAGGTACTAAAAGCTAGGTATGGTCTAACCTCAGGCTTTACTGGAATCTGATAGTATCCTTTACTCAGATCCACTTTTGAGAAATATTTAGCTTTATTTAGCCTGGCAAACAGCTGATTTGTATCCGGCAATGGATCCACCTGTCCTTCTGTAATAGCATTCAGTCTCCTGTAATCTATACAGAGTCTATGTTCTCCAGAGGGCTTCCTTAAGAGTACAACACCGGAACTATACGAAGACTCACTGTGCGAAATAATTCCTTCCTTCAATAGAGATAGTCTATCTCTTCCTTCAAAGCTTTTTCCTTAGCAAACGGAATCGAATATGGTTTCATACAGACAGGTGTGGAGTCTATGAGTTTCATATCATATTCCAATAGGTTTGTATGCCCTGGTCGGTCTGTTAACACCTCTGCATGATTATTTAGAACCTGTTGCACTCTCTCTTTCTGAGTTTTCGTTAAATGTGTACTGATTTTCACCTGTGCTGCTGTCTCACAGGGGTGTAATGGATATTCAAATGATGAAAGTGGTTCCTTTTTCATCTCCATGGCGATGGACAAGGTCAACAAGTGTGTCTCTTCCTGATGTTCTCTTTCCAAATATTTCTTCAGGAGATTCACATGATAGATTTTTTCTTTCCCCTTCTTATCTATCTTATAATTTGTTCTAGACACCTTCTCTAGAACTGTATATGGACCCTGCCATCCAATTTGTAACTTATTCTGACTCCCGGGCAAAAGAAGCAGTACTTTCTCTCCCACAGCCAAATTTCTGTCTTTCGCCTTCCTGTTATAATAGGCAGCATGTTTCTTCCTGGCTTGTTTCAAATTTTCATTGGCAAGTTTCCAGCCAGTTTTTAACCGAGTGGTCAGCTCATTCACATATTGGTATGAAGATGTAATGTTTTCCTCTGCCTTTCATCAGTCCACGTTCTTAACAAAGCTACATATGGACCTTTAATTGTGTGGACCTATTTGTCCATGCACCGGTATGGTCTCTTCCACTCGAAGCTTTATAGTGATGATTTTTTCCTCCCAGAATTATCATTCACAAAACGACCGCTACCAATTTTTCTTTTGGGGCTTTCTCCCCACTTAAAATTCTTGATGAGAGATTTCCTCTCTACATCCTCTTCCTCCAGTTTGTTTAAGTCCGATTGAGGGATTTCGGCTTATCCTGGGGTAAGACATCTTTTTGCACTCTCCGCATAGTGGCCATTGTAAAACAGTTAAGTGAAGCTTGTCCGTGAAAAGGGGCTTCCCATTCCCTTTGGTCCACTTTATCAAATCTATTTTTCTTTTTATTATCAGGCCTAATTTTGCCCCGGGGCGTGTCCAGGTCCTGATCCATGTTCCCACTTGTGGGTGTTCCCTCATGTGCTATGCTACACCTTTCTACAAAATTCTCAATGTCCCATCTTGCTTTGGGCAATAATAATTGTGAGCCACCTTTTGAATGATGGTACCTATCTTCTCATGGTCCCCATCTGGTTTCACATGTAGGCTCCTTATTAATTCTGTCCTATATCTTTTTGGAAGAACCAGCTGTCCGTGACCATTGGATCTAGCTCCAGTCTTCCTATACATCAACTTGTTTTTCATGTAAAAATCTCCCTTGCCTGGAGTTGTATGACAAGTTGACAATTTTCTGAAACAAGGCTTGAGTGTTTTATCCCCAGCCTGTGCCTTCCTCATCTCTTCTGGAGTGGTATCTAACATAATATCCTCCTCCTGTCTTGAGGTCGACCTGACCTGAAGGGTTGCCATATACACAGGTTTCCTTCTGCAACGGTCAGTGTCATGATTGTCCATCTGACAATTCTTACACCACCTTTTTCCTTGGTTGAAAGATTTTCTTTCATCATATTTCCTTTCATCGAATTGTGGGAATTTATTTTTATTTCATACCGTGGCCTATCAAATTGGTGCTTACCTTTATTTTGATCCCTAGGATCAAATTTATTAAAGTTCTGTGGTGCCCTAAAGTTATCCACCTGTTTCTTTTTATTACCTGTTACCTCTGCTTGAGCTGCTTGATACCTTTCAGCAACATTTAGCAACTCACCCAGCCTCTCTGCACCTTGTTCCATGAGAAACTTTCTCAGGTCTGGAGCCATGGACTCTCTTAGTTGCTCTATAAGGACCATTTCCTTAAGATCTTGGGTTTTCCCCAGAGAAGTCCATTTCTCCAAGTATGTCTCTATTCGTGCAGAGAACTGGTGATAGGTTTCACCTGACAGTAGTTTAGCATTCCTAAATTTTTTCCTGTAAAACTCTGCATTCTTTTCATACCTTAACAAAAGAGCCTGCTTTAGCATGTCATAATTTTCCTGATCACCTCTGCTCATTTTTGCAAAAACTTCATAAGCTGCCCCACGAAGTCCCTGAGATAACTTTAAGCTCCACCTTTCTCTCTCTAACCCATACGTGGTAGCTAATAGTTCATACCTATTTATATAGCTCTCAATATCATCGTCTTTCTCAACAAAATGATCTAAATGAAAATTCATAGCTGAGGTTGAGGCTCCCTGAGTAACCGTAGCATCAGAGGCAAAGGGACTGGCACCATTTTCAGGAGCATGGCCTTGAAACTCAAACTCCCTTAGTCGTAACTCATGTTCCCTTTGTAATCTTTTATCTTCTGCTTCCCTTTCTGCAGCTAATCTCCTCTCTTCTCTTTCTGCAGCTAATTTCTTCTCTTCCCTTTCTGCAGCTAATTTCTTCTCTTCTCTTTCTGCAGCCTGTCTTCTTTCCTCGGCTTCCAATTTCTTAGCCTCTTTGTCAGCCTCAATCTGCAACCTCTTAGTCTCAGCCTCAGCTTGCAACCTCTTAGTCTCAGCCTCAGCTTCAAATCGTAACTTCTTAATTTCCCTGTCAGCCTCTAACTTTCTTTCGGCTTCAAACCTTCTTTCTTCGCGTTCAATAAATTTGTCACATTCCGTCGTGACATAGGCAACCATAACTTGCCCATCTAATCCTAACTCTTTTGCAGTCTGAACCGCAGCAGATCGAAATTTGGCCAGGTCCGCCATTGTCTATTATGTAAATTTATACAATGTCTAACCAACAATTCAATCTCTAACTATATATCTAATGGACAACACAGGCACCGTGAGCTCAACCTTATTTAATTCCACCCAAGGATACCTTTTAATTCTTATATTCCCTGAAGTGAATTACCCCCAATATTTTTAATAGTTAAAGATTCAAAATCCCAAGAGCGAGACCCCAATATATGTGGTGAAGTGGGATGTTATAAATACTTATAGGGAACTTAGTGTACTGACTGAGATCAGCTGTGAAGGTATCTATATCTATTAAGAGTAGTGTATTATAGATAACCTTACTTGCTACCACATATCTATATATCTCAGTCAGAATTATTCTGGAATAGTGTGATGCTACGTTATGTGTCTAGGGTATGAGTATGGTGAAGTGTAAGTCACAACAACAGACAGATAAACAATTTAATTTAATCCACTACTCTTGACAACACTGTGACACTCACATACATATAACACTCTACAAAGATATCTTAAAAGAGTCACTGATAAACTTTCAAATAACAATATGTATTCATTACTGGCATGAATGAATATGTGTCCTGATTCAACTACAAGGGAACCAGGAATCACAATCAATTTAAATTACAGTTATGTACAGAATGTATTTAATATGAATATTGTAGTGACATATATTATTACAAATGTTCTATGTGTGTCAGTTGTGTAGTAGTAAAATGAGGTAATACTGGTTTTGTTTTGTTCAAGCTCTGTTGGTATTTGTCATCATGACTTCAATAGTTTGTCTTTAGGGACCAGTATTGGAGATGTTCACAGTTCCTGATTTTAAGACAAGTAAATTCCCCTCTTAATGTTAATTTTAAAAAGTCAGTTCAAGATGAGGGGACATAATGTTGAGCTCAGCTGGCCAATTCGCTTATCTGGCGTGATGGCGGCAGGAAAGGACTCCTCTGCTCGAATTCTCCTCTGGGCTCAGGAGACACCTCACTGATAGCTAAAAAGACCAAGGAGTATGCTGTCCGACTCTGGATTCAGCAAAGCTCTGACCAGGTGCTGCTCAGTACCATCAAGACCACTGTCCCTGAAATCAAGAAGGATGTACCTTCTACTTCATAACTAATTTATATTTTCTTTACACTGATCACAATACATCACAAACATTGCGTTCAGAGCGTTAGGCCAACAGTCAGCTTCATCTGAAATACTTTATTCCAGTATTACCCTTCCTAATGGTTACTACGCCTCTGCACTTCCAGCATTATTTCTTTCTAGTCAATCATCCAGGTGTCAGTGTACTGTTTGGCCATTCCATGCCGTTTTACTTCTCTCCGACACCCTCTGTTCAGGCTGGAGCATTTTAGGCTTTACCTCACGTTTGCCACTGAACTACACATATATATACAGGCATAAATCAACAATTCACATTCAATTTTCATTAAAAGATATTAAATGGTTCAAGCTTACCACAATTCATACGAATAACACAGATACGTTGATTAGCAATGAATTCTGGCACAAACTGGCACAAATTTCCATCTGCTTATGTTCCAGGCTTTTATTGAGCAAAATATATGCTGGCTTCAACGCACTGATGCTTTATCAAGCTATTTTAAACAAGTGGTTTCGAACTAACGCTCCCAAGTGTGTATATCAGCGAGTCTGACCAATGAGCCACGTTTCGACAAGTGTTTGAAAAAATGTTATCTTTTCCCGTCTCCCCTAACAACCAAGATAGTATTTATAGCCCGACCAATCGTGGTTAGGCTTTCATTTGTTGCGCTCCAATCAATTTGGAGTTTACATGGTAGGCTATTTCTGTAACGTAAATTTTTTTCAAACACGTTAAAAAAAAAATCTTATGAGCAGAAATGATTTTATGCTGTCAGGCACCCCCAATATTTTATTTTGGGTATAATTTATTAATTCCTGGACTATTTGCGTAACGTTTTACATATTATTTGTCAGCAAGCCCTAAGGAACCCAAAAATACAAATTTAAAGGAGCTACGTGGCTGCGTTCAAAATATGCAATTTCTTCTACCTCCTGTTTCGAAGATGTGCTGTCTGGGTACTGTTATGTTTTCAACCGTAAACCCATCTAATGTTATCTTTTCTAATAAGAGTCTGTTATGATTTATAAACCTAACTCTGGGAAAGGGTAGTGTATTTTATCACTGTCCGTCTGAAAAAAAATTAGTGCATGTAGACTTACACGCGTGATGGCAGCATTTGCGTATCGCGCGAAGCGTGTTTAGTGTTCGGCTTCCTCTCCCTTCTCGCTATCCTTTTGTCCATCTGTTCGTTCGTTTTGGTAACGTAATATAATTAATGTTAGGATTAATTTAGGTCATTACGCAGGGCCTCAATGCTTTTCCAAGAAATACTTCAATACTGTTGTTGCTGAATTATCAGTTGCTCTTATCTTACACTCTTTATAGTTTATTTTTTATGTAAGGAAATGCAGGGGGCGCTACGCATATGTATTGGAAGTGGGCGGTGACCCGAAAAAGTTTGGGAGCCACAGCTTTAACTCAATCCACGCCTATTTTTCCCAATTCCATATTTTCAAGGAAGACAAGTGAGCCTTCTTGTAAGCAAGGGAGAGCTAGACACAGTTAAAAAAGATTATTGATCCAAAACTTCCTTGCTTTCTAACGTCCCTCCCATCGATGTGAGCCTCTTGACGACTTCGCGTCAAAGCGATTAGGAATGAGCAATCTCAAGACTTTTTTGGGAGCTTCCCCTAGGTATGCCTGCTTGTACACAATAAATCTATGCGCCATGGAGCCTTACCTGGTAATCTGGAATAAAGTAGCAATATGACTTCTGTTGTTTTTGGTCCATGCGCAAGAAGCGTGAGGTATTTCTGGTACATAAGTTGTCGTAGTCCTATACTTTCTTAGTCTCATCAGAGACCCCCCCCCCCCCCCCCCCTTTCCTGACCTACACAACTTACACGAAAACAAAGGTTATAGAATGAAAATTGTAAACTAAGTAATTTTATTATATGTACAGGTTTTCGCTTCATGCAGACCAGACATAACATCTCACATGCCTGATTTTTGTCTTTGGATTGACGTATGAATAATTCAGATTGCTGATTGAGTATGCAGTTTACTTTATTCTACATAACACATTATATTTCTTGTGTTTCTTTTAGTGTGTCTTTCATACGGCAATTTCTGGAGTTTTTGTTCTTTTTTACTATGGCGTTTCCTATTGTCTATACTCTTCGCCCTTGATTGTTCAGGGGACTTGTGGATTTGTTTGCTTTATTATTTCTTTCTCCATTTCATTTACTGCACTTAATGTATTTTTAATATACCTGTTTTGTATGTATTGTTTTTAAATTGATAGTATTATTATATACTTATAACGGCTGGTACCTTTACCGATTAATGAATCGATACTAAATTTTTGTCATCAATTAATTGATAAATGTAAATGTCATCCAATGTTATGCACCAACTATTGACAAAGAAGAGTCTGTGAAAGAAGCGTTTTATACTATACTACATGAAATTATGGAAAAAGTAAAAAGAAGAGACATCACAATTTTGATGGGTGACATGAGTGCAAAGATAGGTACAGTCATCACCGGATTTGAAGAAGTCATGGAAATACATGGGCTAGGAATAATGAATGAAAATGGGGAAATATTCTCAAACTTCTGTGCTTCAAATCAACTGGCTATAGGAGGAAGCATGTTTCCACATAAGAGAATACACAAGGCAACATGGATATCACCAGACTATAGAACAGAAAATCAGATTGATCATATATGCATAAACAAGAAGTTTAGATCATCATTGCAGGATGTAAAGGTATATAGAGGAGCAGATGTGGCATCAGATCACCACCTTCTGATAGCCAAAGTAAAAATGAAACTCAAGAGATATGCAACAATGCAAAATTATAGACAACAATTTAATGTAGGACATCTAAGAAATCAAGAAACAAGAGACAAATTTGCGGTCACAATATCCAACAAATTCCAAGTGCTCCAACAGCTGGAAGATGTAGAGAATACAGAAGACTATTGGCAGCAAATCAAAACTGTATGGAATGAGATATGTGAAGAAATACTGGGGAAAAGGGGACGACAACATAAAGCATGGATAACAACAGAAACCATCAATAAGATAAAAGACAGAAAAAACAAGAAAGCAGATTTAAACACA
Source organism: Oreohelix idahoensis (assembly GCA_024509875.1). Lineage (NCBI taxonomy): Eukaryota > Metazoa > Mollusca > Gastropoda > Stylommatophora > Oreohelicidae > Oreohelix > Oreohelix idahoensis. The sequence goes on along the minus strand of JAMPIV010019173.1, from coordinate 44,782 downwards.
AGCAAAACATGAAGTTCCAAAGCCAAGGCTCAAGAAGTGTACACAGAAGCAAACAAAGAAGTATTAAAAGAGACAAGAGGAAGTATATTGAGGAGTTGGCAAGAGAGGCAGAAGATGCTGCAGCCAAAGGAAATATGAGAGAACTGTATAGCAGCACAAAGAAGCTAACTGCGAAATACAAGCAAACAAGTTGTCTCAAAAAAGACAAGAATGGAAAACTGCTCAGCAATATACAAGAGCAAATGAAGAGGTGAATATTTTGAGGACCTTCTCAATAGACCAGCTCCACAAAACCCCTCGGAGACCAACGAAGGAAGAAATAAAGAAAGCCATAAAGCTTCTAAGAGATGGAAAAGCGTCTGGACCTGATGGCACTCCAGCAGAGGCCATCAAAGCAGATATCGACACGGCTACAGAGATGTTATATAAATTACTTGGTAAAGTCTGGGAAAAGGAAGAGATACCAGCAGAATGGAAGGAAGGATATCTGGTTAAGTTGCCTAAGTAGGGAAATTTAAAAGAGTGCACAAATTATAGAGGAATAAAGTGACTATCAGTGCCAGGAAAAGTATTAAACAGGATTATCCTCGAGAGATTAAAAGAGTCCATAGACAAGAAACAGAGATGAACAAGCAAGTTTTCGACAAAACAGATCATGTACAGACCAGATAGCCACTTTGAGAATAATAGTTGAACAAAGTCTGGAATGGAATTCACCACTATACACCGGATTTGTGGACTACGAAAAGGCATTTGACAGTGTGGACAGATAACATTGGCTAACCAAAAAAAAATTTTTTTTTTCTTTCTCTAACATTTCTATGTTTTTCTGGTCAATTTTAATGCGCTGTTTTTAATTAAATCTGCAAACCGTTTTTCTCTATCAGGTTGGGATCTCTAGAAATACGCAATTGAAGTTTTTTAACAACGCATACAGTATTACAACATCATTTGTACAAGAAGTATAACAGTTATGTAGGCTTGAATTTCTTTGCAGTCGACTTTCGTCGGTGAATGGCATGTGGTACATCGCGATGAAGCATCCAACAATAATCGGCAAGCATGGTCACACTCCACCGTCCTTGATAACGTGACTCCATTACGGCGATATCTTGATGGAATCGTTCTCCATGTTCATCGCTGACTTCGCCAAGGTTGTCAGGGAAAAAGTCAAGATGCGAATCGAGCAAATGGATTTTGAGGGACATGTTACAGCCCATAATTCTGTATGCATCTATGCACTGCTTAACAATATGCACATAGTCGACAGATTTGTGATTTCCCAGAAAGTTATCGACGATCGATTTGAATGCCATCCATGCGCGAAGTTCACTACCATGTAACAAGTTCTCGAATTGTTTGTCTGCAATAACTTTCCTAATCTGAGGTCCTACAAAGATACCTTCCTTTATCTTTGCATCGCTAATTTGCGGAAACTTTTCTCGAAGATAAGTGAAAGCTTTGCTCGTTTTATCTAACGCTTTTACGAAATTCTTCATGAGCCCCAACTTTATATGTAACGGTGGTAAAATGATGCTGTCTTTGTTAACTAATGGCTCGTGTATTACATTTTTATGCCCGAGCTGCATACGATTCCTGATAGGCCACACCTTTCTTGCATAATGTTCATGTCTGTTGCGGCTGTCCCATTCACATAGGAAGCAACAAAATTTAGTATACCCAGTCTGCATGCCCGTGAGAATTGCAATGACCTTTAGGTCTCCACAAATCCGCCATTGGTAGTCATTGTACTTTATTTTTGCCAAAAGTATAGCCATATTGTTATAAGTTTCTTTCATACGAACAGAGTAGGCGACTGGAATTGATGAAAATAAATTTCCATTATGCAATAACACGGCTTTTAGACTTGTCTTGGAAGAGTCGATGAAAAGTCGCCATTCGTTGACTATGTGCTCATGACCGAGGTGCACCATTAGACCTTTTACATCTTTGCAATAGCAAATGTCATCATCCATCTCAAAGTATTGAACAAGTTCTCTGTGTCTATGACGAAATTTAGATATCGGAGTATTGGGCGCTAAAAGATTCCATTCTTTGAGTCGCGAACCGAGTAATTCCGCTTGTCCTTTGGTGAGAGCGAGATCACGTATTAGATCTGAAAGTTCTGAATGGTTAATTAAGTGAACACCATCATTCACCGGTATATAATCCGAGTCAGAATTAGTTTCTAAAGCAGGTAAACTATCACTTTCTGATGGTTCATTCACGTCCAACGGATATTGTTCTGGTGGAACTGGGATCGGACACGTGATTGGATCATGAGGCACTGGTTTCGAAACCGATTCAATATTTGGATAAACCACATACTTTTTAGTTTTAAAAGTGAAACCATAGATATTTGTCAAGCAGAAGTAACAATCAGTAGCATGATTTGTCGGTTCACGCCATATTACTGGCACTCGAAAAGGCATCGACTTATGCTTCGGCGATTTTCGTAACCAACCTGCCAATGTATTTGCACAAGTCGAACAAACTGCATTTGGCATCCAAGATTTATTTGCATCATCAAATTTCGAATCGAAATAAAGTTCATATGCTTTCTTTAGCAATGTTGTAAAGTTTTTCTGGTGAACACGATCGGTAAAATACCCGCACTCGTAACAGAACAGATCAGCCGAATTTCTACAACTTCTAGAAGCCATATTTCACTCAGAATTATTTCAAAATACAGTAACTATTTGAAATATAACGTAACATATGTCATACATCTTTTAGCAGTATAAAAAGTAGAATTATTTTGCATTTTATTAATTTTAAAAAAGTTATATAGTAAAAATGAAACGGAGCAAATAACGGTTTCCCAAAAATATATTTATTCACAAATATCTTAAGAACCCGACGTGATAGAGATAAACGGATTTCAAATTTGAAATCAGCGCAAGAAACTGACCTAAGAACACTTATTCTTATATAAGAAAGAAAACTGTTGTTTGTCAGTGTAATCACTTTGGAAATTGATGAGGCATTATGGAGTTCCCCTGAAGATCATTAATTTAATAAAGAAAACATATGAAGACATGACATGCAGAGTTCTTCGCGAAGGACTGCTTACAGAGCCGTTTGGGATAAGAACAGGAGTGCGACAGGGATGCCTCTTGTCTCCATTTCTTTTCTTACTAGCAATAGACTTGGTTATGAGATCATCGACAACACACAACAGAAATGGAATCCAGTGGACTCTGACTAAGCAGTTGGATGATCTGGATTTTGCTGATGACTTGGCTCTCCTGTCCCATAACCGTAATCAGATGCAGGACAAATTGAAAACACTCGATGAGAGGTCACAGCAATTGGGTCTGAAAATACACAGGGAAAAGACAAAAATAATGAGAATAAATGCAGGTAATGAAAACAGGGTTGAACTTGAAGAAACACCAATACAAGATGTAGAATCGTACACATATCTTGGCAGCAATATAGACAAAGTTGGAGGAACAGACAGTGATATCAAACTAAGAATACAAAAAGCAAGAGGAGCTTTCATTGCATGGGAAATATATGGAGATCAAGAGAAATTGGATCCAACGCGAAAATAAGAATCTTCAACTCAAATGTGAAGTCAGTCCTATTGTATGGCTCTAAGACATGGAGAACAACAAAGACAACAACCAAAAAGCTACAGACTTTCATAAATGGGTGCTTGCATAGAATAGAGGGATTAAAATGGTATGACAAGGTTACCAACGTGGAACTGAGGACAAGAACTAGACAAGTGTCAGTGGAACAAGAGATGAGAAGAAGACGATGGCGATGGATAGGACACACACTGAGTACACTGAGTAAACATGTTGATAGCATTACAAGGCAGTCCTTGTTCTGGAACTCCCAGGGCAAGAGAGGCAGAGGTAGACCAAGAAGCACATGGAGAAGAGAGCTGGAAACAGAGGTGAAAATGATGAGGAAAACGTAGAAAGAACTTGAGATGATGGCACGTGACAGGAGGACTTGGCATGTGTTTGTTGAAGGCCTATGCTCCTTTGGGAGTGGAGGGTTATGAATGAATTGATAAAGCAAAGTTAGATTACCCCATATTTAGCAACGTTTATGGTTAAATGTCGGCGTCTGTGGCCTAATGGATATGAACGCAGTTTCATAATCCAGATATACCAGGTTCGAAACCTGCTGCAGGCGGTTTGGTAGCAGATCGCTTTGTGTGGATTTTTAACAATGGTATAAGCGCCGTACCATTCAGAAAGCAATGGCAAACTACTGAATGAAAAAAAATTGCCTAGAAAAATCACAAACAGCCAATAAAAGCTGGGGTTGATTGCCACGTCCTGTAAAGGATAAGCAACTAACTTATTTATTTTTATTGACCATACTTGCCAAATTTCATATCACAAACATCTAACATAGCAAATGCTTCCGCATTTAACCATAGTTAGTTAAGCAACTAACTATGGTTAAATGCGGAAGCATTTGCTATGTTAGATGTTTGTGATATGAAATTTGGCAAGTATGGTCAATAAAAATAAATTGTTTAGTTGCATCTTTTCAGTATTTTCATTATATTTTCAGGACTTTGTTGCTATAAAACATGTAAAATAAATAAAGTCGTAAGTGATTTTAACAAAAAATGGAATTTTTGATATTTTGCTTGCTATATATATATATATATATATATATATATATATATATATATATATATATATATATATATATATATATATATATATATATATATATATATATATATATATATATATATATTAGCAATAACCCGTCACACTTGACGGGTTTTTAATTATAGTGTGCTGTTTCCGTTCCCGGATGAGCAGATAGAAGTATATTCTTAGTGTTTTTGGTTTCTTTCCATTATACAGTGTTATCAAACTGTTCATGAACACCGTCATTTGAATGCTTTTCTTTGATGATTGTAACTATTTTCGGGAGAGTATATATAATGGAGACAATACATTGCTGCTTCTTCAATAGTCACGCCTGCTCGCTGCGATTGACGCCACAGTCTTTTCCTGTTATAACACCCACGCCGCGCAAGTTGCACACCGTGCGTTGCGCACTTTTTTTTCTGGCGCGAGTTACTATTTTGAGTGAGACCGGCCGACGTAACATACATCGGTAATTATGTAAGTGTGTGTGTATATATATATATATATATATATATATATATATATATATATATATATATATATATATATATATATATATATATATATATATATATATATATATATATATATATATATATATATATATATATATATTTATTCTGTTGTTGATGTCTTTGCTTGCTCCGACATCTGGTGTTACTATGCACCCTAGGTATGTGAAGGTGTCTGTCTGTTCCAGTTGCTGATTCCTTACTGATATGGGATCAGGGTTGCTCACATTCAGCGTCATGACCTCTGACTTCTTTAGATTGATGTTCAAGCCCACCTGCTGGCTATACTTATTAAGTCTATCCGTTTTTTCCTGGATGTGTTGATGTGAATGTGCTAGTAGTGCAATGTCATCTGCATATTCCAGATCTTCTATGTAGAAAATGTAATCCATCTTATTCCTCTTGGACTGCCCTCTGTTGTCTGGCGCATCACCCAGTCTATGACTGTTAAAAATAGAGTGATTGATAAGGGGCATCCCTGTCTGTCATAAGAGGTTTTGATGTTACTAAAATATAGGCTATCCTGGACAAATAGATGTATCAGAGGATACCAGGATAGTGCCAGATAAGAGACTGGTCTTATAAATAATATCCCCTTCTCTGAGAAGAGCAAGGGTGTATAGACATCAAAGTGGGGTCAAGCTATGTAAGTTCTCAGAAAAGATGATGATGATGTAGTACTCTGAGTCCCTAACTGCTACCTCTTTAGATCCCACAAGGATTAAAGATTAACTGTGTTGTTTTATGTGGCAAATTGTCTAGGGTAATTTATTTATTATAACAGTTATTAATTTCAAAACAGAACTTTAACTTTAATAAAATTATTAAGCAAGACTGTATGAAATTTTATGTACAATTTAATTGTCCTGAACCTCAATCTTTTCAGGTCAGGAATACTCAAAAGCAATAGAATGGTATTTACAAATCAAAATCAATAAAATGAAAAATCCTTTTCATTCTGTAGATTGTTCACTGGAATAACTACACACATTTTCTGTTCGTATGAGTGTTAACTTCTGCTATCACTATGCTGTAAGTTTCCTTTCTTATTTTGGAGGTCTTTTATATTCGTCCTAAAAAGGGTTGTAATCCTAGTTTGATTACTACTGGGTGAATGACTGGATAAACTGACACTGGCCTTTATAAAGGACTTATCTTAGAATGTTGCTGCTTCTGTTCATATACCACTGCAGAATCACAAACTTAGTAGCTCCTGACTGAGAAGATTGGGTCTGGCTCCAGATATATAAGGAACTCTCATCTCCCACAAACTTCCTCTCACGTGAATGCAGCCACGAGGTAATTTCGTGATATAACCTGGAATAAAAGGACAACCACATCCCATGTAGAAGTCTGCCTCAATTCACTCACCCACAAACAACACCAAGTCTTACCCTTTTTCAGTTATTGTGCTAACAAGATGCACAAGACCTAGAATTTCTTTGCCTACTGTCCGTTCCATTTGATCATTCTTGCTCTGTATTGATTTCATGTTATTGTCCTTAGTCCTTGCTTGGCTTCCGTACAATAATCAAGTTAAGTACAAAACAGCCTGTGACATATTGATTACTTCATTCTAACCTTTCCTGTACGTTTATCACATGATCTTTGAACAGTGTGTCACTCCAGAAGAAAATACCAATTTAAACCACTACTAACACTTACTGTCGTAATTTGTTGCCAATTTTGCAAACACTATACACATTTTTCCCATTTAGAACATGTCGGCAAAACTACACACATTCCTACTTGGGTCAGTATGACACAACACATCCGTCCGGCAGTTTCACTTTCGAATAGCACTCGAACATATAGTCTGGCTATACACAAGTTAATAATTAACAAAATATACAAATAAAATATCTTTCTTACCCTCAGGTAAATAATTTCACACACACACACAAGCTGAACTGGCCTTCTACGGGATCTAGAACTGCTCTCAGATCAGAAGGCAAAGACTTGGTCGTTCTGTCTTTTAGTTTCTGTCAGCTCGGTGCAGATTTTTAAATCGAATGGCCCTGATAGTTGTTGTTGTTGTTGTTTTCGTCTACTATGCTGCTGTAATACCCTGTTCAACCTGAAAGTTTGGTTATAATTGGGGTATATAGGGTGTTTAATACTACCTTGTTACTATTTATAGAACTACATCCGCCCAATCGGAAAGATCGTCCAAATTATTTGTAGAGACTAGGGACTGATGCGAATCTGAGCGTGTTTGTATAATCTGACTAAATTTTAATATTTTATATTACCGTTATTATTGGACCGATTTTAATTATCAGAAGTGATAATCAAACGGCTAATTGCTCTCTACCGTTCTGTATAGGTTTCCCTTAGTTATTCCTTTGCATATCAATCTCGGTAATTTTAAAGTAATTAAATTTGGCATTACTCTGATATGAAAATATCACTAAAATAAATTTTTCTACTACAATAAAATTGAATCATGCGTGAATATTTATGCTTATGTGTTAAGCAATATCAGCACTATAATTTGAGATATTTCCTTCTGTTTAACTATCTTTAGTTGTTAAGAAATAAAATATCTTCGTTCGGTCAAAAACACAAAATAGCCTCTATTGTCACGTCAACCAAAATTTTCTTATCACTACAAGAAAAGGAAACAATTTGATTGGTTGTTAAATTTGTACTATACTCTTAGATAATTTTTGTTGGGCGGTAACTTTTGACTTTGTTCCTAGACAAATTCAAATACACTAGATAAATTTTTGGCGGTAAATTTGACTGGGTTCTTAGACAAATTTCAAATCCTATAGTTAACGTTAGATTCAAATACGATAGCTAGTGTTTGACGCGGGGAATTTGAACGTGGTGATATACAGTTTTAAAATTTGTACGACACTGTCGTACTCCTGTCTTCACCTCAAAGGTTAGGTTGCTCTGCCCAACGCTACACGTAAAGTTGGCATAGAGGCTTTTTATGATTGACACAATGCAGCTTGGAATTCCATAAGCCCTCAGTATTTTCCATAAACTGTCCCTATGTATACTGTCAAAACCCTTTTCAAAATCGACGAAATTAATGTACAGCTGTCTTTGCCATTCTGAGCACTGCTCTATAATGTTCCTGAAAGCAAGAACAGCCTTTTTTAGTCTAAACAACATCTGGAAGTCCTCTCAGTACAGCACAAGCACAAAATTAAGATCATATCAGAGCTGTGTGCTTTATGTGCTTCTCTATGGTGCGGAATGCTGGAGAGTTACAGAGAAGGGAATGTCGAAATTGTCCTCTTTTCAAACAACATGCCTAAGAAAAATTCTCCGAATCTTTTGGCCGAATACCATCACCAACCAAGATCTGCTTACTCGGAGCAAGCAAGAGGACATGCACACCATCATAGCAGGCAGACGCTGGAGCTGGGTTGGCCATGTCCTCAGAAGAGACCCCGATGCCATCACAAGAACAGCTATGCTATGGACCCCTGAAGGGAAACGAAAGAGAGGCCGACCAAAAAAAACTTGGCGGAGGACTGTGGTCGCTGAGATGCACAGAATGAACCAGAGTTGGGGCACTACGAAGGATGGCCACCGACCGAGCAAAGTGGAATCAATTTGTTGTTGCCCTACAAGACGCCACCAGGCGTGATGGCCACTGACTGCTTTGACGGTCGGCGGCTAAGGATCAAAGAAGAAGAAGAAGAAGAATATATATATATGAAATTTTTAAATTGTGTATACACAATTTTTTTAACACCCTGTATATGTATTTTATTTTATTTTTCCAAAACACGTAACTGATGTGGTGAATATTATTTCGTTATTGTGTTTTCATATAGCTGTTATATGCATACTCTTGTTTTAGTAATATGTATACTTTTTAAAATCTAATGCAGCTTTCTGGTGTGGTCTATTTTCAGCACCGTTTCTAATGACGGTGATGCTGGTTGGGAGTTCTACGTATGAACGTTTGGAAGGCAGCTTTAAAAACTATTCCCCAATAAAAATCGCCGATAACGCTCGTGTAGGTTCTGTTACTGGTGCACTAGGTGCACATATATTCTTCATACTAATAAATGTATGCACTCTGTTGAGTAATTGCTGAACCGGTGGGCAAAAGGGTCTACTGGACGTGCATTGTATAAAGAAATGGCCCATTCCAACAAAAATGACAACATTAATAACCTACGACGTGTGGAGCAGAGCACAATCTTCCAACTAAGAACAGAACACACCAGATCCAACAAACACTTAAACAATTTAAACCCCACAAATGAACCTAATTTCCGCAACTGTACCCATCCGTATGAGACAGTTCAGCACATGTGCTGCTCACTTGCCCAGAACTCTCCACACAAAGACGAAAGCTATTGCTGGGCTCCCCAACATTTACAAACATTCTATAAAGCACCACTCAACAGCTACAGAATACATGCAAATTCTTCAGCTTGGCATTGACTGCTAAAGAGCGACGAGTTAATCAACAACAACAACAGTCCACTCTGTTAGCCTATATAGGCGACTAATATGAAGTTAACATCGGGCTGGCAACCTCATATGATGTTTTTTGTTGTTGTTTAACTAGGGCTGCTGAGCTTCTCGCTCTATTGCAGCCAGTACCAAGTTGAAGACTCCTTGGTTTTATCTACACTTTAGATCTAGGCTTTTCCTGTTGCTTTTC